>JAJLQT010000056.1:0-309718 GCA_024516245.1 Peziza echinospora
GAGAAGATACATGTAAATAACAGTGGGAAGTAAACTATCCGCCGCCCCTCTTGCCCGAAAAATATACCCGTTCCAGCGCCACCTCCTTCCCCCTCCTTCCCCTCCGCCGACGCACCCCCACGCCTTCCGTTCCACACACTCAGATCCCCTTATCCAGCGTCACAAACGCCTGCACGTCAATAGCCTCCCGCTCACCCTCCTCCTCCCTCACCTCCTCCTCCGTCACCAACCTCCTAAGCCACCCATCACTCAACTCCTCTCCCTGCCAAAACATCCTCACATATCTCTCCTGCTCCTCCACCGCTGCCGAGTCTTTACCCTCGCCTTCCTGTCCCTGCTGCTGTTCCGTAATCCTGCGGATGACTGCCTGGCGGAGATCGCTGAGTTGGGCGCTGCCGGGGACGTCGGTCGTGAGTTGCTTGGCGCAGAGCCGGGGGATGGAGAGGTGGAGGCCGGCGCCGGGCTCCTCCGAGCGCATGATGTTGATGGTGATCCTGAAGCGGAGGTGGCCGGGGTGGGTTTCGTGGCAGTGGCGATGATGGTGGTGGTGGTGTAGTGCGGACGATACGTCTATGGAATCCTCCGTGTCGGCCGGCTCCTCAGGCTCCTCCTCGTACTCGGCCACCGATCCAAGCGCCTCCTCCTCCGAGGCCTCCGCCGGCGGATGCGCGGTGACCCACACGGTCCACGTCCCGAGCGAAAACAGCCCGCGGCGACGGTTGGCCTCGCTGCAGGCCACGAGCCGCTCGCACTCGCCGACGAGCTGGTTCACGGGGACGTTTCGCCTGCGCATCGCCGCCGCCGTTGCCGGCCGCGCATCCCCGGCGTTATCGCTGTCGTCGCCCACCCAGAACTCCAGCCTGACGTCGTCCTCCAGCTTCAGGATCGCGCGAATGTTTGACAGCAAGAGCTCGATGTGCGTCCAGAGTGCGAGCGGGAGCAGACACGTGACTGCGCCGAGCGCGGCGAGGTTGGGTGCGAAGGACTTGTACGTGAGGGCGTGAGGGGGCGATGTTGCCGTGCGGATAGTGAGCGTGATGGGCAGGGGCGAGGCTTGGAAGCGCATCCCGCGCGGGAGGATGTCGTGGTGGATGTCGTGGTGGATGTCGTGGTGGATGGTGCCGTGCCGGGCGTGGCTGTGGGCGACGCTTGGGGGCATGGTAGCTCTCGTGCCGAGGCCTCGGGGCATGGTGGGGGCAGCGTTCTCCTCCGACACGGGGTGGCTGCGATGTGAGGTGTGTGTCGGTGTCCTGTGTGTGCCGCCCGGAGGTGTATCGGATGGATAGGGGTGGGTGGTTGTGGTGATGGTGGTGATGCTGTGTTTTGGTGGTCGTGGTGGCGGTGTGTTTTGGCGATGTGGTTGGGTGTTGATGGAGAGCTGTCGGCGACCGTTTTTGAATGCTCCCTGGTGGGAACGGGGCGGGAGCAAGACGAAGCAGCAAGGGTTGCCAAGGCCGTGTTGCCCCAGTTCTGCCGGATCGCCTGTGCGGCGTACTTTTCAGGCTGCACGAGCCACCGCGTCGAATCACACATCTCGAATATGCTAGATTGAACGGCCGTGCCGTATGCATCTCGTCCCACAACCGAGCTGACCCGCGTGGAGCATGAAGTGAAATGCGTAGGCAGGTGCGCACGCAGATACGAGCAGGAATTCAATTGTAGGTAGGATCTAGAAACAGCATGAATGAAATCTTGCAATAGGTTTATCATCGTTGCTTGGATGCCGTGCCCAGGCTTGAAGCTAATGATTAGTGACGTTATATTATTGATATCATCCATAAAATTCTGGGTCTATCGGTGCGGTATATCCAGTAGGAAACGCCGAGTGTATCTTGCCGAACTGGGGAAGGTACGTACGGTAGGGGACTAGGTTTGGATTTCCCCCACCGAGAGGTATATATATATCCGTGCGTCTGAATATATATACCTAAGCTACATGCAAGGTATCTGGGTAGTCTCATGCAACAAGCAGGTACCTAGGTAGGTAGGTAGTCATGGGGGCGGGGATGCGGCGGATTACGAGGCAGGTCGCTTAGTGCCTGCAGTTTGTAAACAGACAAATGTATGTATCGCTCTCATAGATTTTGGCCGCTACTGTACGTATGCATTGACACGTGCGGATCTAGATGCGCGCATATGTACGCTCTTCGAGGGGCTGGGTACGAGACTAATATAGTCTTTCTTGCCTTTTACCATCTTCAGGAATTTGAATGAGATGCCGTCCGGTCCTAGTGCTGAGTTGTTCGTATTCTTGCCAGGAAGTCGATTGAGCCATCCTTATTCCTCTGCTTCGATCCTTGTAAACCCCACGCTGCCGGATCATGTTCCTGTGTATGTGTCGGCATTGTAATTGTTATGTTGGGGGGAGTGCAAGAGCCTTTGATGCATGGCGATCCTGTCCTTGTCGCTCTCGGCCATGCCTTTTGTGATATATTTCCCCCAGTGGCTCTTCCTTGCCAAAGGGATGACTCATAAAATTGATAGGTTTTCAGAATTCCCTTTCTGTGCCTTCGTCCATGTCCTCCACATAATTTCACCAGCACTCCGTTGGCTTCATTGACCCCTACCTTGTACGCATTTTTCGACCGGTCTGGTTCAACCATTCTGAGAGGGATGTTTGCCCTCCGGTTCCACGTCTTGAACTGTTTTCGTAGGCGGGTTACATTGTCGTTCCACCACCGTTTGGATATTTTGGCGATGTCGGCCGTTTGAAATCCTCCCTTGAAAGCGATTTTTGGGTTTGTGATGGGATCGTCCTTGATTGTTTCGAGTTTGTCCTCTCATTCTTTTGCCCAATGGTTCCAGTCTACCGTCTTGATGAGATTGGTCTCTCAAAGGGGCGTTCACGTTTTCTTCTGCCTTGCTACCTCTTCCTTTTGGGTGTTATCCTTGCCTTCAAAATAAATTGCCCTTTCTTTCTGTCCCGTTACCTCTGTTTGAAGGGTGGTTGCGTTTTCCTTCTGTCTTTCCACCTCCTCATATTGCTCCGCCAGCTGCGACTGAATTGCCGTCACTGATGGGAGCACCGTGCACCGTGTCGTCGATTCACTCTTGCCGATCCCGCCACTCAAACGCGCATGAAGCGACGTTGGGTACACAAACCTGTCAGGGAGTCCATGGCAGGACTACGAGAATTGAGCTGCTTGCGAGAGGCGCAACTCCCCATGGTGCCCTGAGCGTCTGTCCGACTCGGGCATGTTTGTGGTCGGCGTAACTAGACTATCGTGATTTCGGAAGATACAATACATATACATGCAATGACTCGACAGGTGTTGCAACGCCTGTAGCATGTGCACAGCAATAATCCCGATTTGCATATATGGGGTTAAACATTACAACACATGGCCCACTCCCGTTGGCTCCAAAGGCAGGGGAAACATTACCACTTGATCGATAGTTACCTCAATTGATGTCGAAATACTGAGCTTCAAGAACTCGTCATGCAAACAATTTTCTTCCACCTGTTTCCCACACGCAGTGTTGCTTTCTCCACACAGGTGTATGTCCTCCCACACAGTTGGTTCGTTGCCTTTGGCTTCACGCGCAAGCTGAGTGAGAGTGAACCCATGATGTGGATTAGTGCAATTGGGAGCAGTACCCGAGATCATAAAGTCAAGATACAGTCAAATTTCAAGCTGCTCTAGCCCCAGTCGAGTCTCGAGGCGAGACAGACGTGACGTTGGCAGCTATGGTTGGTTAGTATTCATGTTGATAGAGGATTTCGAGGTGGTGTCTATTGAGCGTGTTCCACTCCTAATTACTTTTTTTTCCTCGTTTCTTTTTTGGTTCTTTCATTGTAATTTACAGGTGACAGAATACAGGAGACATTGCCCAAGGGGATATGTTTCACGTTTGATTTAACAGTTGATTTGATGGTGGATTTGGCGTGGGTTTGAATATAGATAGAGTGGATTCGGCAGTGTATTTGGTTGAGGGTATACGATAGATTTGACGGTCAATTGACTCTGTGACATTGAATTATTGCATATAATTGAAGCAAGCACAGTTCTTGCAGAAATGGTGCACGATGTCCCAGAAGACCGCCCACCCTCTAGCAAAGATGCCGAGGGGGCTTCGGATCTCTGTAGCAATCACCTGGCCAGGCTTGGGTAGGAGCTCTGCCGCTGTGTTTGCTGTGGCTGCAGCCGAGGCGCTGTTCGTCTTGTGAACCGTATCTGTGGCTATGGCGGCGGAAAGGTTCACGAACTCAATCACACACGGTCCGATTGCGGCAGGCGTGCGGCTGTTCGTCGTGTCAGAGGTTTCGTGCTCATCATCTGTCAGGCCTTGGTCATGTGATTCTGCGAGAGCTCCAGAAAGGAGACATGGAGGGCTGGCGTCGTGCGGCATAGATGGTCTGCGAAGTGGACCGCAAGGGCCTGCATGTCTGCGTGGTGCTCCTGAATGATGACTATGACCTCGAGCGGGGTACGGGGGGTTTCGAGGACGGTGAAGGACATCCAAAAGGCGTGCGATGCAATCGGCAGGTGCGTATTTGTCCAAACTGCTTCCTTATTGTTGTGGTGTATCGATGAGAAGGGGGGGTTGATTTGTTGAGGTTGTAGTCTCTTGTCCCAATATTGTCATAAGGTACTCCTGGTTGTGTAATCACCCCAAGCTAAAGTTTGATGGCATGCATGTGACGTGACACCGGCCCCAGGCAGGTTATGCCTGGGGAAACGGTGTCAACAGTCGCCGCTCCCCTTGCCTTAGGTCTGAGACTGTTGCCTTAGCCCTGAGCGCCGATAACCCGCTCACAGATCCTGAAGTCTTGGGATTAGGAAGGATGTGTATATAAACCCCTCCTCCCTCCCCTCCACCTTTTCTCCTTTGCTTTGTCTGCAACCGCAAAAGCATCCACAAGAGCATGCCTGCAGTACAGTGGTTTATTCTCTGAAGTCGACTAGGAGAATTGATTACGGTACTTGGAAGTATTGTTTGATGAACCGATGTGATGACCAGGTCCCGGTGGACAGGAACCAGGAGCGGGTATTGTAGCCGTGGAGGTGGTGGGTACGGTTGGTAGGCTGAATGGAGGCGGGGTATGAGGAGTTGAGGGCGCGGACGACGTACTCGTTGGTTTGGTCTAGGAGGTGGCGGGCGTCGGTGATGGGTTCTGAGCCTGGGAGGATGAAGGTGCGGCGGGTGGGGAGAGTGAATCCTGGGGCAAGGCGAGGGGTCGAGGCACGGGGCATGGGACGTGGTCAAGGCGGGGTCAAGAGGGGCTGTCTAGGCCACGGAGAAGGAGAGTATAAAATATATTCGAATAACAACTTGTTAAGGTACAGCTGAGGGAAAGAGACAAGTTGTTGCGTGAAGAGGAAAGGAAAAGAAGACAAGACAAGAGGGAGGAAGGACTCCTTATATAGAGATCCTTCTCGGACTATGGAACTAGAAAGACATGAATAGAATAGCAGCGCCGCGGCTGCGCAGAGGCTGCGCGGCGGCTGCGCAAGGTACATGAGTCAAAGGGAATTAGAAATCAACTGCGCAATAGAAATGACTAGAACTGAATAGAAACTGGCGGAGACATATGGAAAGCTATTGCGCAGTGAAGGTTCGTGATACCAGAACCTTCTGGTGGTTTCTCTGAGATTCCGAACTAGGAAGTCGAGCGATGACAGGGATGCGGGCTGTCATGTTGCAACGGTTACCAGGAACGGGCTAGGGCATAGGCGAGGTGCATGGCGATGTAGAGTAACACTAGTAGTAAGCGAAACTCGTCGGGGGTCAGGATCAGATGGACATGGATCCACTGTGGCTGATAGCGAGGCTGGGGCTGACGGTGGCTGGGTGCGGGGTAGTCTTGGGTGAGACTAGAAACTCGGTTCATGACAGTAGCCCCCCTTCTAGAGGAGAGCTCCAGCGATCTTTCTTGGATTGGTTCTGGGTCGTCGTTGATGATAATCGGGTCGTACCAGGAACCACTCATGGTGCGGGAAGGTTGGCGGGTCTGGGTTTCTGTGGGTAAGCTGTGTGGAAGCGCCTAACAAGTGCTGGGGCGTTCTCGAGGTCGGTTGCGGGTTGCCAGGTAGGGTGATCGTAACCGATCCAACGGACAAGGTACTTGAGTTGTCTTCGGACTAACTTGGAGTCGAGAATGTCTTCGACTTCCCACTCAAGGTCTTCGTTAACAATAACTGGAGGAGGGGGTGGTTGGACTTGACCTGCGAGGGGGTCTTGGGCGACGGGTTCGAGCAGTGAGACGTGGAACACTGGGTGAACTTTCATTGTAGCGGGGAGCTCAAGCTTATATGCATGGCTCGAGATTTTCTGGATGATTCGAAATTTCCCAAGGCGTTTATAATCCAACTTGGTTGAGGGTCGGGTGGTGTGGATGTGTCGCCTTAAGAGCCAGACTTCGTCGCCTACTTTGTATGCAGGTGGTGGAATTCGGTGACGATCGGCTTGTTCAGCATGGATTGCCTGGGACCAGGATATTTCGGCTCGAAGGTGTTTATCCAAAAGCGACAGGCGCTCAGCATAATCCTTGAGTGCTTCTGGGGTTGGTTGTGGCACAGCGGGGTTGGCAAGGATCTCATAGCGGGGTTGTTGGCCATAAACCGCAAAGAAGGGAGTGATTCCGGTGGTGGCGGACAGGGTATTGTTGTATGCAAACTCGGCCATGGATAACAACTCGGACCAGTCGTCCTGTTGGTAGTTGCAATAGGCGCGGAGGTATTGTTCTAGGATTGCATTGACCCTTTCGGTTTGGCCATCGGTCTGGGGGTGGAAGCTGGTGGAAAGCTTCTGTTGGATTCCAAGGAGCTTGCAGAGGAATCTTGAGAACTCGGAGGTGAACTGGGTTCCGCGGTCGGTGACTATGGAGTCCGGGAGACCATGGAGGCGGAAGATGTTGTCTAGGAAGAGTCTTGCCAGGGTTTCGGAGTTGCATTCGGTTGTGGTTGCAATGTAATGGGCCATGTTGGAAAGTCGGTCGACCACAACTAGAACAGCGTCAAAGCCGTTGGACAGAGGTAATCCTGTGATAAAGTCCATTGAGATTGAGCTCCATCGTCGGATTGGGATTTCGAGAGGTTTCAGGAGGCCATAGGGCGCATGTCGAGCGGGTTTGATCCTCATGCAGGTGTCACAGTTCTGAATGTAGCGTGCGATGGTTTTACGCATCTTTGGCCACCAGTAGTTCCGGGATACAAGCTCGTAGGTGGCGGCTCGGCCTGGATGGCCTGCGGCTGGGTGTTCATGGCAAGAGTTCAGAACTTTAGCTTGAAGGAGTTCGTTGTCTGGGATGTACAGGAGTTTGTTGACATAAAGCAGGCCGTCGTTGTAAATACATTCCCCAAGGGGAACTGTTGGGTGTTTTGTTTCAAAGTTCTCGAGCGCAAGGAGGATGGATTTTCCCAGCGCATCAGATGGTAGGAGGGTTCGGATTTCGTCGTTGAAACCGATTGATGCTGCAGACAGGGAGTATTCCGAAAATTTAGAGGATGGGATAAGGGCGCGCACAGGCCGTGCACGTTCATCCCCCTCTTCAGGGAGGTCTCCAGACCTGCGGGTCAGGGCGTCGGCTTTTCCGTTCTTTTCGCCAGGTCGGAATACAATAGTAAAGTCGTATTGTGCGAGTTCCCCAGCCCAGCGTGCTTGCCGACGGTTTAAGAGGGTCTTGGTCTTGAAGGATTCGAGGTTATGGTGGTCCGTGAGGATCGTAAATGGCTTTGGCAGAGCATGGAGGTACATGTGCCATTTGTCAAGACAGACCACAATTGCAAGGAGTTCTTTATCACCAATGCCGTAATTGCATTCGGCAGGTGACATTTTCTCGGACAGGTAGGCAATAGGGTGGAGTACCGTTTTGCCGTTTTCTGGGATCTTCTGGGACAGAATGCCGGAGACCACATAGTCGGAGGCGTCGGTTTCAAGGATGGTTTCAAGGTTTGGGTCAAAGTGTCGAAGGACTGGTGCTGAGGTAAAGGCCTTCTTCAATTTAGAGAATACCAGATCACAGTCTGAAGACCAAGCAAAGGGGGTGTCCTTTTGCAATAGTCGGAAGAAAGGTTGACAGATCCGAGAGTATCCTTCGATGAAGCGTCGGTAGAAGTTAGCAAATCCCAGGAAACACTGGATATCCTTTACGGATTTAGGAGTTTCCCATTCAATCACAGCTTTAACCTTTTCCGGGTCCATTTCGATACCGTCAGAGGAGATGACGAAACCCAGGAAGGTTGTCTTGTTGACTGTAAATTCGCATTTCTCGGGTTTGACAAACAGTCCTGCCTCAGAGAGTTTGGCAAGGACTTTACGGACTTGTTCTTGGTGTTCCTTTTGTGACTTTGAGTAAATCAAGATATCGTCTAAGTAGACAACGCAGAAGACGTCGAGGAATTCTCGGAGTGTGTCATTGACGAATCTCTGACAGGTTGCTGGGGCATTGGTTAGGCCGAAGGGCATGACCATAAATTCGAAGAGGCCATATCTGGTTCGGAAGGCGGTTTTCCATTCGTCGCCTTCCTTAATCCTAATGAGGTTGAAAGCGGCTCGCAGGTCCAGTCGGGTGAAGTACTTGGATCCACGGATTTGGTTCAAGGTTTCTTCAATTCTGGGGAGTGGGTACCTGTCCTTATGTGTAATGTCGTTAAGTGCTCGGTAATCGACACATAGGCGTAGGGAACCATCTTTTTTCTTGACAAAGAGGATTGGCGAGGCGCTGGAAGAAGAGCTGGGTCTGATAAATGCTTTTGCAAGGTTTTCATCCAACCATTCTCGGACTTCTTTGAGTTCTGAATCGGACATTGAGTACATTCGTCCGAGGGGTGGTTTAGCGCCAGGAAGCAAAGGGATTTCGTGGTCCACATATCGATGTGGAGGTAGAACTGAGGCTTCTTTCTTGGAGAACAAGGGAAGGAAATCATGGTATTCGGTGGGGACCAACTTTTCGGCTGGTTCAGTACTTGGGGTTTCCTCTGGTAGTGAGGCGAGAACACAGATCATGGAACCAGGTTGTTTGGTAGCGATTCTCATGGCGGCACGGGAAATCACAGCAATCTTATGGTTAGTTGGTGATGGCGGATTGCTGGTAATAGTGGTTTGTCGAACTGGGAGACAGTGGGCTTGACAATATCCTGAAGCGAAGGTCAAGGTGTTCTTTTCCCAATCGATTATTGGGTTATGGCGTCGAAGCCATGTTTTTCCAAGGATAAGGTTCCATCCGGCCAGTTTTGTCACTTGGAAGGTTAATACTTCTTCGTGCTGGTCGACGGTGAGTTTCAAGGTACAAGAGTGGGTTATCTGTCCGGCAACTGAGCGCCTTCCGTCAACGACGACAAGGTCCTCTGGTTTCGGTTTCAGATCAAGGTTTAGGTTCAAGGACAAGGCGAAGTCAAGGTCGATAAACTGGGAGGTAGCTCCACAGTCGATCATGCAGGTTCCAGACAAGGAGTTATTGATTGAAGCATTGAGAGTCATGGGTGACTCGGAGCCGAGATCACCAGAAAGAGAAACAGAAGATAGACGCAAAGCAGCAGAAACTCGATACCTTCGCAACCTACTCTTGCGAGCAGATCGCGACTCAACAGGAATAACAAAGCCTGAACCAGGCAAATCAACAGATGGTAAAACAGAAAAAGAATTGACAGAAAACATAGGGGAACAAGAGGCGCACAAAGGCGAAAAACAAACACAAGAGGGTTCAAGAGAGAAGACACCAGGTTGCATCCTGGCACTCCTTGAAGGGTCTTCGGTCTTCAAAGAGGTAGTTAGTTTTTTGCCTGAGTGGCAGTCTCGGAGGTGGTGTAGAGGACCACCGTTGCTGGTGCTGCGGGGGCAGCGGTTTCGAGGGTGCTGTTGGCTTTCTGGCTCTTGTTGGGGCAGACACTGGCGAAGTGTCCCTTTGCGCCGCAATAGAGGCAGAGGCCGTTGGCACGGCGGTAATCTTTGTCGGCCTGGGTGAGAGGCCCGCGCTTTCTTTTGACTTCAACAGCGGAGAGGTCCATAGGTCCTGCGTGTGATCCTGTAGCAGTGGAGGAGCTGGCAGGAGCACTGGTGCGAGGGGCAGAAGTGTTATGATGTTGAGTGGGCGTGTGGTGTTGATTTTGTACACGCCGGATGTTGTTGTCAAGCTGGATGCACATTTGTGCAACAGCGGCAAGAGTGTCTGGGACATTGAGTTGATATGACAGTGCTGTAGCAGTATCCTTGTTGAGACCCGAGCGGAATCTCGCAATCTGTTCTCTCTGATTCATGGAAAGCTTGGTGGAGATAGTGACGAACTCCGCGGCATAGGTAGAGCAGTCTCGCTTGCCTTGACGGAGTTTGTCAAGCTTCTCTCTTGCCGTTGCTTTGGCATCTGGGTCATCGAATGCTGCTTGGAGAGCATTGATAAATCCTTCATAGGATTGGAATTGAACTTGGCCAGTGACAGGGTCCATGTGAGGGTTGAACCATGCTTGAGCACCTCCGGAGAGGTGAGAAGCGGCATAGGCAATCCTGGCTGGGTCAGTGGAGTACCGGGTGGGATCAGAGGAGAACACCAGTTGTAGTTGTGTAATGAACTGGCGGTATTTGTCCCTGCTTCCATCAAAAGCAGTAGGGTCTGCAATCTTTGGGGCTTGGTTGCGTGGAGCAGGTGCTGGTGGTGTGAGAGCTTGGAGTCTCTGTTGAGACCCATACTGGTATCCAGAGTGGAAGTGGGCAAAGAGAGCTTGGTTGGCGCAGTTGAGCTCTGTAACGTCCGTGATGGTTGGTATAAGTGGTGCTTCCCAATATCCAGTGTTTCCACAGTTAACACCGGTCATATGGGCTGTATTGATTGCAGTGAGGAGGGAGGTTGGGGTATCGGTAGGCAAGTCAGGGAAGGAGACAACTCCCATCGGGTGTGAGGAGAGATAGGTAATGTAAGCTTCCCATGGCTTGTTGGTGACTGGGAGGGGAGTATTGCTTCTGCCGGATCCGGACATTTTGTTTAGGTGTGGCGGAGACAGTTATGTCGACGCAACAAAGTGTGATGACCAGGTCCCGGTGGACAGGAACCAGGAGCGGGTATTGTAGCCGTGGAGGTGGTGGGTACGGTTGGTAGGCTGAATGGAGGCGGGGTATGAGGAGTTGAGGGCGCGGACGACGTACTCGTTGGTTTGGTCTAGGAGGTGGCGGGCGTCGGTGATGGGTTCTGAGCCTGGGAGGATGAAGGTGCGGCGGGTGGGGAGAGTGAATCCTGGGGCAAGGCGAGGGGTCGAGGCACGGGGCATGGGACGTGGTCAAGGCGGGGTCAAGAGGGGCTGTCTAGGCCACGGAGAAGGAGAGTATAAAATATATTCGAATAACAACTTGTTAAGGTACAGCTGAGGGAAAGAGACAAGTTGTTGCGTGAAGAGGAAAGGAAAAGAAGACAAGACAAGAGGGAGGAAGGACTCCTTATATAGAGATCCTTCTCGGACTATGGAACTAGAAAGACATGAATAGAATAGCAGCGCCGCGGCTGCGCAGAGGCTGCGCGGCGGCTGCGCAAGGTACATGAGTCAAAGGGAATTAGAAATCAACTGCGCAATAGAAATGACTAGAACTGAATAGAAACTGGCGGAGACATATGGAAAGCTATTGCGCAGTGAAGGTTCGTGATACCAGAACCTTCTGGTGGTTTCTCTGAGATTCCGAACTAGGAAGTCGAGCGATGACAGGGATGCGGGCTGTCATGTTGCAACGGTTACCAGGAACGGGCTAGGGCATAGGCGAGGTGCATGGCGATGTAGAGTAACACTAGTAGTAAGCGAAACTCGTCGGGGGTCAGGATCAGATGGACATGGATCCACTGTGGCTGATAGCGAGGCTGGGGCTGACGGTGGCTGGGTGCGGGGTAGTCTTGGGTGAGACTAGAAACTCGGTTCATGACAACCGAGGAGTAGGATTGAACTGATAACTCAATATAAAGCCTATAAAGAAAAGAAACAAATAATTTAGTGAAAAGCCAAACAACGAGTAATGAGGAAGCGAAAGGTAGTAGTTACCCTTATAGGGTTATTTCCGTTATTGGCACGATCTCCTATATTGTCGGCACAATCCACATTTTTTACCAGCACGATCTATGTTTTTGTTAGGACCATTCAATGTTGTGTCAGGGCATCCACCTATATAAAGAAACAATAACAATAACCAGCCCAAACTACAGAATAACAACTTCACTACCTACTTAGTCTCAATAGAATACTTGCCACCACCACCTAACCCTGGAATAGGGCAAATATAAGTACCTGTGATGCAAGAAAGGATAAAAGTGATGGTTAGCAAATAAATGACATTCTCTCCCCTCTCCTCTCCTGCGAATTATAATACAAGATGTGGAGAATAGTATTCATGAGTTATATCTGGCTTTGGGCAGTATGCTATTGAATATAAGATAGAGATAGTCTGAGTCCCTCCAATCAATATCATTACAATAGTATCCTTGCCTTTTCTCCTCAGCTACATAATGTGCCATTCCCCTCCCAATACATGCGCTGAATATAGTACTTGTGTTTATATCAAGATTTGAATATACTAAAATAACAGGCTAAAGGGTACTGCCTACAACTAGGCAAACACTCGGAATAGGAAAACACATATATTAATTATACACTACTCATAAATAAACCTATTTACTTCAATAGAGAACTTTTCTGGGATTTTGAATAGGGATAGAAAGTACCTTAGAAGCATTACTTGACCAATAGCAATATTCGCATAGCAAGAATTATAGTGGAAGAGATTGAATTTGAGGAACTGAGTGAAGGTTCTACATTAGAGAGGCTTTTGAGACTGGAGAACCCACCATAGGCTACTTTCAAGACTACTGTATAGGAAGGCATGAGCCTATGCAACTGGTAGGCTAGCTAGGTTTGCTAGATTGTGATAATAGTGATTTTGCCAGCCAATTTTCTGGTGTTTGAGAGCTTAGACATTCCCATAAGCTCTTCCCTGAAAGTAGGAGCTAAGTACAACTGTTCCAATATAGTACCATTAAGCACATGCCTACTGAACTCTTTCCCAGCTCCTTTCGATCATTGTTGACTGCAATCTTTCAGTGGTATTCTACTACTCAAGAGACTGCGCAACAAGCTAGAGATTGCATTCTAGACCTATAACAAACTTCTGCATTTACTCAATAAGCTGATCGATGACTTGAGCTAATTTGAATGCTGAATCTAGTAATTGCAGGAGAAGTCTTTATGGCATATCAAGCGGGGCAGGTGGCTGGAGTTCTTTGAGGTTTGTGGTAGTTGATTGCTAACTCTGCTATAGAGGAATTATATGGAAGCAGCTTGTAAGGATAGGAAATTCTCATCAAGTAGAACTTCTATCCATATACTTTAAGGAATATTATTTTATATTATTTCATTATCATTATTATTAGCAATTAAATTAGTATATAGATATTGTTAAAAAATCTATGTTTTTAGTATAAAAGATATTATTAGAATATCTTTAGTTATGAGGTCATAGGTGACTCACAGATATGAGTCATGGAGTGACTCATAGGTATTGAGTCATAAGTGACTCATAAGAAGGAGTCATAGAGTGACTCACAGTTATTAAGTCATGGAGTGACTCACAGTTAGGATTAAGTCATGGAGTGACTTATAGACTAGGCCCTAATAGGACTTGAAGTTTCCTATAAAAGGACCCTCTTTCCCCCTCCTTATGAGAAGGGCAAGCAACTCAACAGTTAGCAAACAATACTACAATTTACAATGGTTAACTAAACTCTTACAATATAATCACAAGTGAATGAAGCCTATCAAAAGATTCTTGCTTAAAGTTATACTTAAACTATCAGACATAGCTATAAGACAACTTGAAGAGATTCTTAGTCAGACTTCACAAAGCCAGTCAACTCTTATACAGATATTAAGGCAGCTGTTACTAGTTATATCCTAGAGATATAGCTGGTAGCTACCTTATTACTGTACCAACTTTACACAGCTGCAGCAAGCCCACATTTGTTGCTAGGAAGTATAAGGGGAATCCAGCAACCTCTAAACGTACTATTAAATGAACAATTCTCTTCTCATCTATTGATGTCAGCAGTTGCTGGTTAACTTAACTGAGACAGTTTCTTAAGTGTCCTTCATTGAACAATCGCGCATGGGTGAGTGTAATAATCTGTTTGTTTCTATAGCTGTTTGAATCGATTCCCCATTCACTTGCACTATCTTCATGGCTGTTGTGATGACTTTGTTATACTCCTACTGCTGTTCTGTTTTCTTAATACATCCTCTATACCTTATCGTTCAATGTTAACTAACTTTGTTTCTGAGTAGAAAATCTTACATAATACTGATGTTAATTATAGTGTAATATATATGTTAGATACTCAGATGTGCTTTGTGAATACTGATGGATATAATGTACAAATGCTATGAATTTATACCTTAACGCTAACCATCTACTATGACGCAGGCTTAGAAGTACCAATTATAGTACTGATCAGTATCCTAGTTATGGGCAGTATCCCAGTCAGGTACGTTACTTATCTCAAAATAAAAGTCTTATAAGCTAGATATAGGGGTAAGCACAAAGCTTAAATTTGTATATAATTCTCATATATTCTGGTATTATGCACAGATAGTATCCCACCTGTCTAGTTTACAGGACTTTCCATTAGTATGTTATAAACCGAGATTCTAGCCTTACCCAAGACTACCTTGCACCCAGCCACTCCCGGCACTAGCCTCACTACCAGCCTCAGTGGAACCATGTTCATCTGATCCTGTCCCATAGGAACTCCGCTTAATACTCGCGCTACTATACTTAGCTATGCACCTAGCCTATGCCCCTGTCCGCACTTGGTAACTGTTGCAATCCGATAGCCCGCATCCCTGTCACTGCTCGACTTCCCAGTTAGGAACCTCAGAGAAACCACCAGAAGGTTCTGGTATCACAAACACTTACCGCACGATGTTCTTCTATGTATTTCCTTCAGTTACTATTTACTTCCGTCAGTTTCCATCACGCAGTTGATTGTTAATCATCTATGACTCTTGTACCCTGAAGCAGCCGTCACCCAGCCCTGTACAGCCGCGATGATGCGATTCTATTCCTATCTCCCTAGTTCTATAGTCCGGAGCAGGATCTCTATATAAAGAGTCCTCCCCCTCTACCTCTTTGACTTTTCTCTCTTTCCTCTTCACGCAACAACTTGACTCTTCCTCTTTATTGTACCATAACAAGTTGTTCTCTTGAATATATTTATACTTTTCTCCCCGTGGCCTAGACAGCCCTCCTTGACCATGCCCTTGACCAGGTTTCATTTCCAGTACCCTGACCACCCGCCAGACCTTTGCCCCCGCATGCGCTCCACTAGTTCCTGCTCCAACTATCCTTCTCATTGACCAAACCAATGATTACATCCTCAAGTTACTAATCGAGGAGTTCCCCACCTCCATACAACCCCATGACCATAGACACCATATCCAAGGTTACAACACCCGTGTGTGGTTATCGTAAGATGTGGCCTAGTTATTACATAGTAAGGAGTACACTATACATAACAAGAAATAGCTCCTATTCAATGCGACTATCCCTGATGTACTAACCTTTCCCCCTGCCCACCACCCTATATCTCAACACTCTCTCTGATGCATGCCTTAGGCTCACGCCTATTGCTTAATGAGTAAGGCATTCCGGAATTTTAAAATTGAATTTATCAGATAGCATTTGAAGGAGGATGTGAACTAGCTTGATGAGGTAAGGCTAAGGGGGTAATGGGACTCGGTAAGGTAGATGAGAAGTAGCGCTAGACATGGTGCATACCTACGTCACTTTTTGGAGTTATATAGGCTACAAAAGGAGAGTAATATAAAGGAGTGGGACAGAGTTGCCAAGAAAAATTCCTGCATTGAAGAAATGGAGGGATAGTGGGATAAGGAGGTAAATGACGATACTAATAAGCCTCATAATTAGCAGAAGGACGAAGAAATGAATGACGGAAATGATAGGTATAATGGGCAGGAGCAGGATTGCGAAATTTTTGAGTATCACGTAGAGTAGGAATGTGTAATAGAGGCTTTACAAGAGTTTAAAGTGGAGGAAATAATATAGAAGAGAGACAACCTTACCAATTGAAGATATTCAAACACTCTACAGCTACCTGTAGACAAGGCTGAAGATATCTTGTCTGTAAGATCAACTGAGATGTTTAAGGCACAGATGCCCATCACACCATCGATAATTATCCTCTTCATCACTAAGAAAACACAATCGTTATAAGGCCTAGTGGTGTATTATAAGGACAGGTTCCGTTATCACCGTTATGCAGTTATAAGTAATTAGATACAACCATTCGCTTTTCGATGCTTCTAGCATGGCATCCGTTGTTATAAGTTAGCTTTTTTCCTGGTTAAGCCTTATAATTTTCATGACTTTCATGACATATTTCCATCGTTCTAATTCCTGGTTATTTCCTATAATAGATGATATTGATTGTACTACTAAGGCATTTTAACGCTTGGTTGGAAGACAGTAACCAAGTTGTTCTCTGGTTATCTACATAGGCTTGGGCCAGGGTCAGGACAGGCAGTCACTATATAAATTTTGCTGTCAGGCACCTGTCAAAAGCTCACCCAATTTTCTCGCCAAACTGCCTGCACGAGGGCCAATGCTTTTCCAACTCAACCACATCCGATTGTGCTGGCAATAGTGCCATATGAAAGCGCTCGCTCTCCTCTATCAGGCAATAAAATAATATTATTTACTTTATATATAATATTCTCCTATTATTCAAGCTTGAAGTTCATGGAATTTCTGAGCTAGTGTGGAGCTAGTAGGTTATCCTCAACCATTACTACCTTGTCAGCCATTACCCTAGCTAGATTGTGTTGTGGACCACTACCGTGGTTGCTATATAGATGTGAGCATGCGCTATATTCAAATAGGAAATCCCAACCTTTGCGGCCACCAAAACCAAAACAGGTTCTATTACTGGATAGGAAATCCTGACCTTTGCGAGGCGTATTCCTAGTCACATCAACCCGTTGGGCCGAAATGCTCAGACCCTTAGCCTACAACAGCACAATGTATATGGTAGCGGTGGCTGGAGTACGAGCATATGTGTAGCTATTTATACCCTGATAATAATTAATTAAAGCCACTCACCCTACAACAATGCATTGTATATAGTAAAGGTAGCTTGAGTATAGACACTTTAGTATCTGTTTATACACCACATTAATATTTAAATAAATCTAAGTCCACTTTTATATATATGGAATTATATGTATACGTAAAAATACATACTATATATAGAATCTATCACTGAGCTAGGAGTCTGAGGTAGAGGGCTGACTGGTGATGAGCACGTACGTTAGTGACAAATTTATATGGATGAAAAGAAATATTTTTTTTCAAAATCTATTGAGAACATAATACAGTTCTTATATGTTATATAGTTTTGACGAACTTTAAACTTTTGATTAGTTTAAGGTGTGACTGCACTCTACCGTATTGCCATGATACCAGCTAAGCTGTCCCGAGGTGAGTGGTGGACCACTACTATTGTTGCCACATAGATATAAGTATACACTATGTTCAAATAGAAAATCCTGACCTTTATGACCACTAAAATCAGAAAAGTAGCTAGTACCGTATAGGCAATCCTGACCTTCGCAAGGCATATTTTTAGTTACCATAGACCCACGGTACCATAACTATTAGCTACTTGGTCTATAACAATGCAATGCATATATAAACAGTAACTTGAGTATAGACTACTAACTAGCTGTTTATCACCATTGATAATCAATTAAAGCTAAGTACACTTATATACTTGTGGAATTATATACATACAAGAAAATACATACTCTATACAAAATCTTTAGCTAACCTAGGAGTCTGACCTATAGACCAGGTTGTAAAGATGCAAGTAGGTTGACGAGAAATTTGAATTAGCATAAGTAAATATTTTATTTCAACATCTATTGAGAATATAGTACTTATACAAAGGTATTACTATACTAAATAATAGCACATATAATATAGCCTTTTTAATAGCTTCGCATAAAAGACAAGAATTATTTCTCAATACGAGTCTCACTTTACTTGTCTCTTCTCTAATTCAAAAAATTGCTTGTCACCTAACCCACTAGTAAGTGGACCTAGTAGTAGCGAGAGTATATTGTCTAATATATATAGCTATATCATGAGAATCCAGGGGTACGTATTGCCAGGAATTTTAGTAATGGGTAGCAACCATACAATAATACTATGTAGGTCAATTCATAACTGTAAAGTCTTTCCTCATGGTATGAAAATGCCTCACAACTCTGAATTATTTACCTAATACATAGTTTAAACAGAACTGTCATATACTGTTATATCACAGAGGAATTTGTATTTATAAAATACACTCCCACCAGACCAAACATTTTACAACTAAATAGGTATGCAAGATATCAATATGCTTGTTTCACGGGTTTACTCAAGGCATTGAATAGAGTGATATATAATGTTCTCTCTTGAGCCTAGCTCAATTGTAGCATAAGATATGCTGCTGCAACTGTACCTAACCCAGACTCTAAACACTATAGACTATGCTGCTATAGTGGGGAGCAGCAATAACAAGGAGCTGAGCCTCTCTGGAGCTAGCACCGCGCAGGTCAGGATTGCCTATCTGAGCCTAGTACGCTAGACCCCCTGCTACCCCAAGTCTCCTTAGCTATATACTGGCCTAGCCTGCTACTATGAGTCTAATATGTAACGCCAAGTGACAAGAGTTGATTTGTAAGCACTTACTAAGCAATTATGATACCATTACTAAGCACTACTATTGATTTCCACCATGTCCCATACTATTTCATAAGCAATTGACTTGGTAATAGTGAAATATTTATAATTAACCTATATATACTAGCTTTCTTACCCCAAGTATAATACTCCTGGTACGCAGTGATTACGGGAGGTGCTAGGCACTTCGGGAAACCTATTATAGCTCAAAACAGGCGTCAAAATCAATATAAAATACTCCCCAGACCTCTCCCATCATACCCTGTCACTCTGAAAAATAATTTCACTAAGTACCTGTTACCCTCAACTTCCACCAGGCCAAATATTTTACAACTAAATAGGCATGCAAGATATCGACATGCTTGTTTCACGGGCTTACTTAGGGCATTGAATAGAGTGATTTATAATATTTCCCCTTAAGCCTAGCTAAATTGTATCATGAGATGTACTGCTACAACTGTACCTAACTCAGACTCTAAACACTATAGAATAACCCTAATCTTGTCTTTGTACTGTGATTTTTTATTAATGATTTATTTTGCAACTTAATTACGACTGTGGCCCATGGCTCATGTATCCCTATGCTGTGTATATACATAACTTATACTTATAGGTAGGTATATGGTTATTAGTACTTTAACTACCATAGTAGTATGTATGTATATTGGAGTTGCTAGTAGGGGCTGTTGATAATAGAGTATTTGCAGAGTGTACACATAGATTTCCTATTTAGTAGTAGTACATTTTTCCTTTTGGTAGCATGTACACATGGATTTCCTATTTGAACGTGGTGCGTAATTACATTTATATGGCAACCACAGTTATAATATCAGGCGCAGCCTAGCCAAAGTCATACAGCACTATTTCAAATTTCATTGCCAAAATTTGAAATCCCTTAAAATGGTGTAGTACTATTTCTAACTTTATCAGCAAAATTTGATGTATTCTGAATTCATATTCTCTACATTAGAGTACTATGTAATAGATAGACTGCAAAAACAATAGCCTCACTATACGTGATGTAATAACCTCGATACTATTACTACATAGTTACTCCCTATTTCCAAAATTCCGTCAATTAGCAATATATATCCTTGACCTCCTGTTACACAGCTATATATATCAGCCTTGATTAAGTAAGCTTAACTTGAATTCATTATAACTGGGGGTATGAACAGCCACTTGAGTGTCTGTACTCTAGCCACCATTGCCCTGTGTACAGTATTATTGCTGGCTGAGGGGGCTGATGGTCTCATGCCGAGCCACCGATTGTAAGTAAGCAAGATGGTAATTCACAAGAATGAGTGACGAGTTATGCCCAACAATGTTTGAAGGCTATTTCAATTTTCTATTTACAAAATATAATTGTATAGAACAGTATCAGAAGTAATTTAATTTTTTTACTGATAATTTCCAATTGTACCATACTGCTTTAAGTGAATTTAATTTTTGTATATATTTCCCGGAAATTATGCAGTACTATTTGGGTAGTCTAGGTTCCTTCATAGTACGGATTTAAATCATAAAGTTACTTTGGGAATAGAGTATACTAAATAGTTGTAGCTTAGTTACGTATCTGACTTGATGATATATGTACCATGTACATAGGTGGACATATAGCTGTCAGTATGTCAATTACTATAGCAATACGTATATTAGAATTGTAGCTAAAAGGGTTATTGGTAATGTGATATACTCAGCGTGTATGCATGGATTTCCTATTTAGTGTTGGCGCTATTTTTTCTTTGGTGGCGTGTATGCATGGATTCCCTATTTGAACATAGTGCGTGCTCACATCTACATGGCAACCATGGGAGTGGCCCACAAAACAGCCTAGCTAGGGTCATGGCTACTAAGGTAGCAACTGGCAAGGATGACCCACTAGCTCCATACTAGCTCAGAAATTCCGTGAACTTCAAGCCTGAATAATGAGACAAGATTATATATAACATGGGCAATATTATTTTATTGCTAGATAGCAGAGAGCGAGTGCTTTCATATAGCACCATTGCCAGCAAAATCCGATGTGGTTGAGTTAGGAAAGCATTGGCCCTCGTGTGGGCAGTTTGGTGAGGAAATTGAGTGAGTTTTTAATGGGTGCCTGATAGCAAAATTTGTATGACGACCACCTGTCCTGACCTTGGCCAAAGCCTATATAGAGTAAACCTCCATATACATGATTACCTATATCATATATCTTTCTCTACCTATATATATATATAGATGTTTCTAACAAAAGTCTTTAGAAAAACGCATTAGTTACTTATATAGTTCTAATAGCAAGAGACTACTTATAAGTACTAAGCTATATAGTATTGCATATATGTATTAGGATAGTTTAAATAATATTGTAGAATAATATATTATATATGAAATCCATACCTCACAACAGCGCTTACAAAGCACAGCCTACAGCTACTGAAATTTCTCAAATCCATAGTTTGAACCTATAGGGATAAGGTATTGAAATAGACACCTACAAGGTCTCCTTTGTTGTCCTTCTACAAAACGTCAAAGCTGATAGTAAGGAAGATACTACATAATCACAAGCACTATTCTTCTTTCTTAATATTTATAACTGCCTTCAGGTTTAATAATCTCCTGCATGTATAATACTATTCTTTCAATTCAAGCTTGTATTTAGTATTATTCCAAGTCTGTCTAATATTTCCTTTATCCCTTTACCATCTCTGCATATGATGTTGGAGAATATATTGTTGCAGTTTCTCCTTCTATCCAAAACCAACATTATTTTACCATATCAATATCTGCTAAATTTCCTAACTACAATAAGCATTAAATATCTTTGATAGTATATACTTTACTGATACAATAATATGTATATAAGGGAGCTTTATTCTCTTATACAATTGTATCAGGTCCATATATGATGCACTTTCTAATAAATAAGCTTAGTTTTTGTTAAACAATGAATTCATAATACCTATACCAATTAATGCCCTCTTTGCTATTCTCTTATTAATATTATTCTTTGTTACGAAGTCAGGTAAGCTAGTCCTACTCAGCTCTAATGCATAAGACTGGGGACTAACTGTGACACGGGCCAATCACCATATACAGTTGTCAGGCAGCTATATTTGGAGATGGACTTTTTATTATTTCTTTAGCTATATCTCTAGTGTTATTTTTAGAACTATCCCGCCTTACGGCTGAAGCCGCTCGGTGAGTAGTTATGGTTTTCGGGGTCAAACGGATCCCCCGCTACTTTGTACCTTCATTTATCATGTATTTGCTTTTCGTGACAGTCGGCTATATATACCTAACCGCCCACTTAGTTTTAGAGGACAAGCGAATAGCGTTGTTCTAAGTATCTATCTACTTTATACTCATATCGAATTATCGCATCTTTTAGTACTTTGTACTTAGTGATTATCTCGTCACACCTCTTAGTACTCAGTACTTCCGCGAATAAGTCAATTCACCGAATGAACCATAACATTACAACACTACACCTTTTTCTTTACAAAAAGAACCCACTCATCACAATGATGTCGCTAGGAGGACCCAGCCATGCCGGTCTCATTACTGAAGAAGGAGACATCAACTGGATCACCAGAGTAAGCAGATCCCAGCAAGTCCCTTGACTATTCGGACCACAACATCCCGAAATCGAGGACGCCCCTAGCAGCCCAACCAGCTCGGAAAGCTCAGTCCTCAGCAAAGACGAAGACGGAGATATAGTTATATACTCTAGAGCGGCAGCTCCCACCCCCATCCGGGGACCAGGTTCTTGCGCCGCCTCAGCAATTTGAAGAATCAGAGATAGTAATCGCATCTTCCAAACAGGATCTACCCACTTGACCCCCGCTCGCCTAGAAAACATCACTCAATAACAAGTGGAACAATTGACAGCAAGACTTCAAATGGAACATCTAACAGATGAAGCCAACCTCTAGAATGAAATTCCAGCATCAATGCAGCCCACCATCATGGCAGCCATTCGGCAATCACAAACCTAAATAATAGAGGTCATGGACCTGTACCTCAAAGAACTATGGGAAACCAGACAAGATTCCATCACCCTACTATCGAACAGAGTAATCATGGTATACCACGACCTCTAGAAAATACAGATCGATAGCACAGGAAAGCTACAAAGGATCGTAGATTCTCTAAAAAGAAAGCTAGACAGGGAAAGGAACAGTCGACGTGATCAAATCAACGACCTCGCAGAAGCCATGGAAAAAGCTACCGCACGGATCAATGCCATTGGAGAAAGCTCAAAGCACAAGTCAATTGCCTTCTGGGTGGACAATGTAGCTGCAACAGCAGCAGACAAAGGGAAAGAAAAGGAGGCGCCAGCACAGATGGCAGCACCACCACCCGCGCAGTCTGCACCACCCCCTGCACAACCAGCATCTTAAGCACCTAGCTCCAGTGGACTCCCACGTCTGTTTGGAGCCGCACACCCTCTCTGGCCCGCATACAAACCCGGACTACTTACTATCCTTGAATCAATAGCACTACCACCACCACCTTCAAGAAGGCCACTAGGACCACCTGAGATGAGCTTTAGGGATCCAAGTCCTTATCGAAGATAGGAAGAAAGAAGGCCAGACTTTAAACTCGATCCACCACTAAAGTTCTCAGGAAAGATAACTAAATTGGAAAACTTCCTATTCACTATGAATAATTACATCAGGGCGAAACGAATTACAGAAGATGAGGACTGCACCACCCTCATGATCTCCAGATTCGAAGGTGACGCACTAACTTGAGGAGAGGAAACGACGGGAAGATCAATGGCTGGGACGAGACTACCCATGGGCTCCGCCAAACCTATGGGGACCACCAAGCTCAACAACGGGCAACCAGTAAGCTCCAGGCGCTCAAGTAGACTGGAAGCATTGCCGCCTTCTTCACCAAGGTAGAAGAGCTCAATCTGGAAGCCAAGATACCCATTGACAACTTCTGCATGACATTGATGCCAAACCTCTGCATCAACCTCCAACATGCGCTTCCCTCCCAGGTACTCAATAACCCCACCTACCACTCATGGAAGGAGTTGTGTATCATGATGGGAACCCAACAGAAGGCCGTTTCCCAGGGCACATGCAACCAAGGAAACAACAACAACAGACCCAGTGGAAGAACCGAATGACCACAGGGTAGCAGCAGCAACAACAACAATCGGGAATCACATCTAAAGACTGGCGACACAATCCCGAAAGAAATCATGGCTAACCGTCGCCGAGACGGCAAATGCCTCAAGTGTGGAGTATCCTCACACTAGGTCTGTGACTGCACCAGCGGTTATAAACTTCAATCATGGGAAAGGGCCACTTCCCAAACTAACAATACCACCCCCATATGCACAGTCATGTGAATCGACACAACCTCGAAATACAAACGAACGGATAAAGGATCACATACCATCGCCACTTCATCGCGCAAACAGAGGTCCCCGGAAACTAAAACCATACAAATTACTGAGCTGGACTCAGACTATGTGGAAGAGGAGGCAGTAAGCACCGACTAGTTGGGAAACAAGTAGAAGTTCCACCACCGACCGTCAGAAGGACCCCTTGGTACACCCCACTCCTGATGGTAATAGTAGCATTGAAGGGAGGAATAAGAGCAGAGGCAGTCATCGACCCAGGTGCCACTGCTCCAGTTATTGGTTGGAAATTGGGAAAGAAATTAGGTCTGGCAAGGAGAAGACTGCCTGTGCATATATCACAGGCAGACGGTAATAGGTTAAAAGCTGGATCTTAGGTTATTAACTCATCTTTTAGGTTTTTGGAGCAAGACTCTGTTTCAGGTTTGCCAGAACCAAGCTCAACTCTCGCACCTTCACCTTAATTAACAGAGTGGTCACTTGATGCCGAAGTCTTGGATATTAGATGAAGGGGTTTAATTTTAAGACTTTCATGGTTAGAAGAATATAGATTTTCAGTAGATACAGTAGAAAGGAAATTGGTTAGGAAGGATGGACTTTCGGTAAGTTGTTGTCAGAGGAACATTTCTGAGATAATGGTAATGGAAGGAGAGATGGAAGAAGGAGATACTATATTGCTAGTCGACGCAGCATCCTACTACGCTGATTATTCTTGGGTATTCCCCACCGAGCAAGCAAACAGACTACCCCTATACCGAAAATGGGATCATGAGATCCCCCTCAAAGACCCTTAATCCAAAGTCCCCAACGGCCCAATATATAAGACTACTTGGGAAAAAGACGAGGCCCTTAGAGCATACCTAGTGGAACACATACCATCACAGAAGGTACGAAAGTCACGGTTAGGAGCCGGGGCCCCTATCCTATTCGTAAGAAAGAAGGACGAGTCCCTATGACCCTGCATGGACTATCGGGGGCTCAACAAAATCACCACGCCCAAATGATACCCCCTTCCCCTGATGAATGAACTCAGAGAAAAGACTCAAGGATCAAAATGGTTCACCAAGCTGGATCTAAAAAATAGCTACTACCTCATCCGGATCAAAGATGGTAACAAGTGGAAAATGGCCTTCAAGACAAAATATGGCCTCTACGAATACACCGTCATGCCATTCGGACTAGTCAATGCTCCATCATCATTTCAAGAAATGATGGATGAAGTCCTACAAGGGATCGAAGAAGAAGTCCACTACCTAGATGACATTCTCATCCACACCTCCGGAATGGAAGATGAATACTAAGCCGCCGTTGAACGAGTACTCGAGAGACTCCTGGACCACGATCTTGCAGTCAACCTTAGCAAGTTGGAATTCTATGTTTAGGAAACAGTCTTCCTTGGATACATCGTCAACAGGTCAGAAATTAAGATGGATGGCGCCAAGGTCAAAACTATCGAGGAATGGGTGGTCCCACAAAAGAAAAAGAACCTCCAAGCCTTCCTCAGATTTGCCAACTACTACCGCCGCTTCATCTGAAACTACAGCCAGAAAACCAAGCCCATCACTGAAGTGACCAAGGACATCCCCTGGTCTTGGGGGGCTCAGCAACAAGAAGCCTTCGACGAACTCAAAGCCAAATTCCAAAAAGCACCTATCCTGGCACAATGTGACCACACCCTGCCGACACGCTTAGAAACCGATGCCTCAAACCAAGCCATAGCTGGGGTACTCTCCCAACTGCACTTGGCAAACCTGGAAGACCCAACCAGCAGACCAGAATGGAAGTTGGTGGACTGTCATATGACAACCCTCAAGGAAAGCGAATGCAATTGGCCAATCCATAACAAGGAACTCTGGGGAATCGTTAGCTCAATTCTCCACTGGCGTTCCTAGGTCACTAAGCTACCGCAACCATTTGTCATACATACCGACCACCAAGGTCTCCAATATTTTCAAACCAAGCAAAGACTGAATAGTCACCAAGCATCATGGGCTGAAAAGCTCAGTGAATTTGACTTTACTATCAAGTATAAGCCTGGGAAAGAAATGGGAAAGCCAGACGCACTGTCCCGCTGATCAGGAGAGGAAAAAGCTGGAGCTGACGCCCAACTCTTCAAAGACAGACAACTCGTCATGGCCATGGAAATGGAAACCCAACCCACCGGACCTGACACAGATGTCGCCGGTTGGAAAAGGAACCAAGAAGGACTCCTCGTCATACCTCCGGAACACCGTACCACCATCCTTCGCCACTGTCATAACTCACAAGTAGCAGGACACTGGGGACAACATTGAACCCAAGAAATCGTATCACGAGATTTCATCTGGAATGGATGGATGGAAGACGAGGCCAGGTACGTCACCGGATGCCCTCGTTCCTAAAGAACCAAGGCTGATAGGTACTCAATGAAAACCAAGTTGGTCCTAATGCCAACTAGGGAAAGACCGTGGGAAGAGTTAGCCATGGATTTCGTAGGAGAACTACTGGAAAGCAACAGCTATAATGCCATCCTAGTGATAACAGACTGTTTCATGAAGATGTAGCATTATATACCTGCTAAAACTAGCTGGACTAGCAAGGACATGGCTAACGCCTACCTCTGCGACATCTGTAAACTCTACGGAATCCCAAAGTTCATCACCTCTGACCAAGGACCTCAATTCACCTCAGCATTCTCCAGGGCACTTAATGATAAACTTGGTATCGGACTACAACTTTGTATCACGTATCACCTGCAAACCGATGGCCTAAGGGAAAGGGCAATCCAAACGCTAAAACCATACCTATGCATCTTTTGCTATGACAGTCAAGACAGGTGGGCAAGGTGGCTACCCCTTGCAGAGTTCACCCACAATTCAAAAGCAACAACTCACAGGTATAGCCCCTTCTGAAGCCTCTACGGGTTTGACCTGAGGACAATTCATGTATCGGAAGGACTATCAGCAAGCCCAGCAGCAGAAGAATGGCTGGATAGAATGACTGCCATCCACAACGACATCCATAACACTCTCAAGCACATCAATAACAAAAGGAGTAGATTAAGTTTGGACAAGGCATGATCATACAATCCCGGTGATAAGGTATTGGTGAACCGACGAAACTTGACTATCAAATTAGGGAACAACCGAACACTCACGTCAAAATACATTGGTCCCTTCATAGTCAAGTGAAAAGTCAGCTCACATACATACAAGGTGGAGATACCAGATCCAATCTGCCTACATAAAGTCATTCACACCTCTCTCCTCAAGCCGTTTCGGGAATGTCACAAAGACCAAATGGATATTGATGAGGATGAGTAGGATGAACTGTTCTTTGTGGTAGAGAAGATTCTCAACAGTCGCCGAGTGCGAGGACAAGTCCAATACTGTATCGGATGGCAAGGTTTTGAGGAAGAAGCTGACACATGGGAACCGATCGAGTATCTCTCGGACCCTGATGCCATAAATTTGCTCATCTCGTTCTATCAAGAGTTCCCCAGGAAACCAGTGCACAGGTTACTGGAAGACAAGTAGTGAACCTGCTAGGTTCTATCATTCACAAGGCTGTTTAAAGGAAACAGTAAGTACTTGTTACAATTATTTGGCTATATATTCCATACCTTTCCACACCCTATAGCGAACCCCTATTTTTACCTTAAGACACAAGAATGATGCAAGAGATTTTTGGGAAGCCTCTAGGAGTAGTTTTAACAGTGAACAACCAAATCTAGGACGTAGCATTATTCTGACGAAGTGGACGCAATAGTATGGAATAGTTTAAGGGTTTTAAAGGTAACTCTTACATTCCTATCATACCTTTCACGAATGATTAATTAACTGAGCGATCTAGGGAGATCTTGGTTTTTTTTTCGGAAGTGTTACTTTGGGGACCAAAGTTCTCGAAGGGGTAGGTAATGTCATGGAGTCAGGTAAGCTAGTCCTACTTCACTCTAATGTATAAGACCGGGGACTAACCATGACATAGGCGGATCACCCCATACAGTTGTCAGGCATCTATATTTGGAGTTGGACTTTTTATTTTTTCTTTAGCAGTATCTCTAGTGTTATTTTTGGAACTACCCTACCTTACGGCTGAAGCCACTCGGTGAGTAGTTATAGTTTTCGGGGTCAAACAGATCCCCTGCTACTTTATATCTTCATTTATCATGTATTTGCTTTTCACGATGGTTAGCTATATATACCCAACTGCCCACTTAGTTTTAGAGGACAAGCGAATAGGGTTGTTCTAACATCTATCTACTTATACTCATATCGAATTATCGCATCTTTTAGTACTTTCTACTTAGTAAATATCTCGTCACACCTCTTAGTACTCGGTACTTCCGCGAATAAGTCAATTCACCGAGTGAACCGTAACATTCTTCTCCTACATTCTATATCCATTGAGGTTTCTTTTGGATTTATTTTGTATATGCGTTCTAGCTATACTAGATATTTCTTCCTATCTGCCTTTTGCATCTCATTTACAAGTATTATTCAATTCTGAAATTTCTTTATTAGCTAGTTCTTTTACATTTTTTATCTATGATTTCAATATATAACAGAACCCCTCCTTATTATATCAAAATGAATCTTAAACATAAATTTGCTTCATATCTTCCACCCTGCATGGATATCAGAATGTAGGTAACTCTTATTAGGAAGTTGCTATATAAAATATCCTCCTCTTCCACATCCTAATACTATAAAGATTTTAGAACTGTAAATCACAGTTTTCCATATTTCTAATATCTCATTTTCATATGCTGAGTAGAAGTTCAATCTAACTAGCTTCATTTCTTCAGTAAGGCTTCGTTTCTTAATAGGTTTAGTTTCTTTAAATCCTATATACTTCAAAGTTCTCTGTACTATCATATAGGAAATGTTTATTTTATAACTAATCTTTTTATAAGATTTTTTTCTCCTATTGCAATCCTTTTCAATTTCATTCTCAATCTCATTTGTAATATCTTTTGGAATTTTTGGCCTTCCTAACCTAATACCATCTTCTATATATTGGTCAAATACAATTTTTGAATTACTAGAATTGAACCTATGCATTTTGGCTTTATTTCAGATAGTATAGATATACTTGAGGGAAATCCAGTTTGGATAGTAATATCTGCAACTTTAAACCCATTGGCCTTAAGAGTAAATGCAATTGCTTCTAGTAAGATATCCCAATAGTTTCCTACTTGAATTTCAAGAGCCTCTTAAGTTGAAATAGTATGTTCAAGGGAATTATTGGTATAGGTTTGGACACCCAACATTAATCTGGAGGACTTGGAAGCATAGATTTGGAAGCTTTAGGAGTGTTGGTTTAGAGGCATTTAGTAACTATAGGCTATACTCTGTACGAGCTCTTGTAATATAGACATTTCATAAGTAATACATTATTATGTGTTAGAATAATTAATCTTATACCCTAATTGAGTCTTCATTTCCGTTTCTATATCAAGTATCTCTAATGTTTCTATTCTTGTCTCTAATGGCTATTTTATTCTCCTCTAGCACCAATTTTTGCTGCTATAACTATTTTATATTGATTCAGCTTATATTTGTATACTTTCTAATTCCTTTTTCCTATTCAGGACTATATTGTTATTCTCCTTCTTTCTATAAGATTCATTTTCTCATGTTCGTAATATACCACTGCCTATGACTTCCTAATACTATTAGTATGCTTACTCTGTCATTTCTATCTTTAGTATTATTGCAATATAAAATGGTTTACCAATACACCCTTTTATTTCGTTTACATTATTAAATTTTGATTCTCAGGGTCTTTGCTACTCTCTATACCTTCTATTTAGACCGTTACTATCCTATTTTGTTCTGTTTGCTTTCTTCACACTCTTGCATATACAATAGCTCACTTCTATTAACTTAGAGCTTTATTGAATAAAGTTGCCTGGAATCTTACAAATTGCACTTCTAGCTATTACCATTGTTAGCGTAATCACTCTTATATACAATTTATTGTTCTTATTTCTTATATTTTGTCTTTTCTTTCATCGGGTATCTCAAATATGTTTCTATTGTCTCTACTCATTTATTTCCATTTGTAGCCTATTTGTTTATACTTATATCCTTTTCTGTCTATAATCTGCTCACATCAGCACTTCTTTTACTTATTTCGTACACTTTTAAGTGACTCTTTTATTCTCTTACTTTCTACATGATTCTCTTTCTTGTGTTCAAGCTACACTAATACCTATCACTTCCGGATACCATGCGTCTGGTTATGTTTCAATACTATTCTTAGTATCATTATAATATACTATATTTCACTGATACACCCTTTCATTTCCTTTGTATTATTATACTTTGGTTTTTAGGGTCTATGCTTTTTCCCAGACTTTTTGTCAGGACTTGCGCTGAGCTTTCTCATTCTGCTTACTCCTTCCTCTTTATGTATATAAGCATCACTTGCTTCCCTTACTTAGCTCTTTAGTGAATTCAAATACCTTGATCCCTATAACTAGCTCCATTAGATATTGACGTAACCCAACTTTACTTCGAGATCTTTTATACCTATTGTGTACATATACACCTTCTCTGTCTCAATCTTCGATACTCCATGACCATTCCCTCTCACAATTATGACTGCTTCTGTTTGAAATTATAGATTTCTATTATGCACCTATTATATCCACCTGACTTGACCTTTAATACTATTGGACTTTTCCCAGTCACCTTATATACTACTATATAAACTGCCTTACCACATACATGCAGTACTAAATGCCACCTAGTGCTTACATGTAGTCCCCTGCTATTTGTGCTACACAAGAGACTAATGCATTTTTCTAAAGACCTTTGCCTAGAACATCTGTACATATAACAGGATACTAGGTTGAAAGGTTTCAGATGACACTATAACAATCTAATATATACAAATAACATATCATGTGTTTGCATTATTTCACAATAACCTCCAAATCATCAAATTCAGCATACATTCCGCAGGGATTTGGCATTGGATTCGAGATCAGATTCGAAAGTGGATTGGATGTTGGATTCGGGAGTGAATTCCTACGTGGATTAAGGAGTGAATTCGTAAGTGATTTGACGTCATGATTCCGTTCGTTGTAGCGTTGTCAGGATAGACGAGGAAATATCCACACTGCAAGGGTACGACCTAGGACGCAGGGCATTGCAAGGTACACGCTCTCAGTGCTGTGTTGCAATGCAGTAGCGGCCACAACAATACGTTCCGTTGCAATAGCACTTAATTCTTGGTGATGCAATGGGTTCTAAAGCTAGACTGACTAACAGGGTGTTGGGTGGGGAGAGGTTGTACAGACATGCACGGATTGACATGGGGATTATGCGGTGATAATGTACATTGATGGATGTGCAAATACAAATTAAAAACAACACGAAATAAAAAAAAAGAAAAGAAAAGAAAAGGAAAAGGAATAGAAAACAAGCAAGGAGATGTAGACATGCATGTGGTAAATTTACTCGATCCATGAACAATAATGAAACGGCAAAAAAGGAAGTGATTGGCGGGGGAAAGCAAGGGCGTGTGTAACGAGTGGAAAGTTGATAAAGTTAACCAATGGAATAAAAAAAACCAGGTCCGTATGGGTGTGTGAAATAATGACGCGAGAGGGAAGCAAACAACAAAATGAAAAAGTGCCCCCGCAAATCCAACGATGCATCAACTCGCCTTTGTCGTTCCCTCACAATAGTCGCAATCCACAGACACCCGACCACGCCCGCTGTGGCTTCCCCGCCTTGCTGCTCACCAGGCTCTTGCAATCCCCGTCCGACTGCCCCCCCTCCACAGTCTCGTCCAACTCCATCAATGACTCCAAGAAGTCCATCCAGTCCTCCTGGCTGGTGATGACATACTCGTCCACAATGAGCATGCCCCGCTTGAACGCACCCAGCAGGATGCCCGTCATTGCCTCGGATACGGGCACCAGGACTCCAATGCAGAACTGCCGTGTCGAGCACTGCAGCGTTACCTGTAGTGTTGCGAGGATGTTTGCAAAGGTTGTCGATGTGGTCTTGAGCGTGATCCGGCACTTTGTCCTGCAGGCGGGCGATGGCTGTGCGATGATGACAACGTTGAGGGGATGGCCGGCGGGCGCCGCGTCAAGGCGTTTTCGGGGAGTGTGGCTGAGCTGGTTAGCGACCATCGTGTCGGCAAGCGGGTGTTGCGGCTGGACCGCCATGACGGTGAGCTGCGTCTGTGTCTGTGGCTGTGGCTGTGGCTGGAGTGTGAGGTTGCTGCTGGCAGCGTGCTTGGTCTTGCGCATGCCGTCCATGTGGAGCCAGAACATGCGGCCCCAGTTATGCTCCCACACCTCGGTGCGAAAGCCAAACAGCTCCGTGCCCTGCGGCGAGTAGCACATGAGCCGCGTGAGCAAGCGCTGCGCCACAGGCCGCTCGGACGCCCTCGAGGCTGGTAGCGCTGGACGCAAGTGTGGATACATGCTGTAGCGCGTGCGGAAGGCCTGAACGCCTGCCTGGAGTGCGGGCTGCTGGTGCTCGCAGCGCAGGTCCGTCTAGAAGGGCGGGGGGGCCACAGCGTTAGCATTCGTTTCGAGCACAGCGGTATATATCCTCACACATGCCCTAACTTACAATCCAATCAATCTCCGCAACCAAATGTACCCACGTGACCTCATCCCAGCCGTCGCTGCCGCCGGCAAGGCTGTTAATGCATTTGTTGATGAGACTGCTTTCCTGCGGGTTCTCGAGGAGGCCAAAGCAGACGGTGTAGTAGCGCTTCGAGACGCGGCCGGGGTTCGAGATGGTGGATGTTGTCGACGAAGGGGCGGCACTGTACGTGGCGTCGGGGGTGAGCGGGACGGGCGGAAATTCATCTATGCCGTCGCGGGTGCTGTTGTAGATTCGGACCGAGCACGGGAGCCAGGCGTCACCGTTGCACCGAAGCACTAAGCCCGCGGGAAAGTAATGGTCAGGCGGTTCGAGGACAGGCATTGTGGTGGGTGGAATGCTATGTTCCTTCTGGATGATGCGTGGTGGAGGTGGCCGAAGGATGTTGCTCGATATTGTTGTTGTTGTTGTTGTTGTTGTTGTTGACTGGAACGGACCAGCGGTAGGAGCAAGTACCACAGCACCAATGCTGCCAACGCCAAGACAGTGCAATTGCCACAGGGGCAATCAACGAGAACGGTGGGGACGAGGCTGGAGAACAGCAGAATAATCTCCAGCAAGAATAGGGTGTACCTGTATTTCATCCAACTCCCTTCCGTTTCTCTAGGGTGCCTGGTACCTGGTCCCCAGGGTGTCTGGCATGTCTGGCGTGTCTGGCGTATCTGGCATGGGCAGCTTGAGCAGTTTCGAGCGTGTGCGGCGTGAGTAGTGTGCGAGGCGTGCGAGGCGTGAGCGGCGTGAGCGGCGTGCGCCACAGTCACGATCCCTCGAGGGCTGGCATATCCTGTCTCGGGGGCGAGGCTACATGCCGTCATTGTTTCTCCAGCACAACTGCTCGTGCACACAAGGGAAACACCTCCCTGATACCGACCCAAACGATAGCCCCGATACACCCTTCTAGACTCAACCCCACAACGATGAGTGAGAGATACTTTCCTTCGAAGTCCACCAGGTAAGGTCCTGACGTTAATTCATTCAGACACCCCCGCTCTCCCGGGTTTTGGGGACCCAGGGATTTATGCACAGCAATCTAAGACGCTATCCGTGCCCTTCAGAACACTCGAGAAGACGAGAGAGTATATCAATCTTGTGACTCCAAAGAAGGAGGAAGATCAACATCCTACGTTGTGGGCGGGGAAAAACACAGTCCTCCGCCCACTTACATCCTCGGAATGGGCACTGGAGAGGATGCTGGACAAAGATGTCAACGTTGATCATGATACCGTTCGTGGATATTCACCCCCATCTCCACAACACCACCATGCCAAGGGCACTGGCACTATTCTCCAACCTCTGACGGCGAGGGAAGTGTGGAAAATTCGCAAGGAGGAGAAGGAGGAGCTCGAGCTCGAGCGTGTTGACTCTGGGGAGTGTGGAGGTACTCAAGATCTCGTAGCTGGAAAGGCGACAACCACAACCAGCAGCTGGGCATGTCAAGATGCTTGTGAAAATGCCGATAATGATGAGGATGATGATGATGTTGGAGATCTCAGCATACCGGCATTGACGCTCGACCCGTTCACACTTGATCTTCTTGCCTCCACGCCATCCCCTCCTACAGATCCACATCCACATCCACAGCCACAACAGCAGCCACAGCAACAGCCACCACCAACGGTAACAGCGAAAAGACTGCCCCCACAAACCCCCCCAAGCGAAGAACGCCCACCCGAGAGTATGTGCGAGACCTCTTCCCGCGTACGAGGGCAAGGGAGAGAGCCTATAGGAGGCGTAAACTTAAGGAGCTTCGTGACAGGATTATGAGGATGGGAATGGGGGGGGGGTTCTAGCCGGTGTATACCCCAGAAGCACAATGAGATTGAACCGCCTTCCTCCAACCAGGAGAATGAGTACGAACCCGCTGAACAGAAGGAAGAGAATGCGGAGGTGTATCTTTCTGATTAATTGCCGACCGGCTGAGGGGGGGGTGGGGGGGGGGCGATTCCGGGTATTGGTTTCGTTTTTTGCATTATATTCCGTTTTTGATTCTTTTATTTCTTTCTTTCCTTTTCTTCTTGCTTTCCTTCGCCTACCCCCACTGGATCCCGAATCCCCACATGCATAACATGTGCCTTCCCAAACATACATTCCATTTCCTCCTCCTTATGCCATCTATAGGCTGATTTACTTTCACCCTAACTTTCCATTCATTAAATTTCCGTTTTGCTTGTGTGATTCATTATTGTCACCTTCAAGCATGCTCAATATCAATATGTATGTCATGTCTAAACATAATTACTAAGTCCAGGCTTTCGAGACAGCAATCCTCTTATATAGTTTCATTTGTATAATAGGGGAATAGATACCGATTGCCTCCCATGCTGGTGACTCCTGGTTTCAATCTCTATACTCTTAATTCCTGTACTTGATTCTTTTTGAGTTATGTGGAAAATAGACGATGGTTCAATACACTTATGAAACTCAGCTGTCAAAATCGTAGAGCTATTTTATAATGTGTGAGGTGAAATGGGAGCGCCTCAATGGAGCAAATATGGCAAAATAGTGTACCACATGTATACATCTTTGCTCGGGGAGTAGGTATATAGCCGGGGAATATAAAGCCCAAAAAACGTTCACAACGAAATTGGGGATAGCAACATGAACTGCAACAATGTGAGAACAAGAGGAAAACAAGATAAGCCAGACAAGTGAAAAGAAACAATGCCTTTCTGCAATTACAACGATGATGGCAAAACAAAAAAAAAAAATAATCACCAAATGCAGTAAGAGACCTGGCCATTCCCATGGCTAGGCCAAGCAGAAGATATACCGACAGCGGTTGGCCGTGAGGTGAAAAGGAAAAGCCTTTGATCACATTGTGCCCCTGACGGCCTCGATAACGCCCTGCAACTCGCGATTCTCGGGCTGTACAGCGGCGATGGCGGATAAGATTCTCTTGAAGTGGGCCTGCAGTTCACGCTCCTGTCCATGTGCGGCGCGGAGGATCTTGTTGTCCATTTCGGCTAGAATCTCGGATTTTGTCTCCATTGCTTTCTTTTCTATCTTGTTGTCGGTTTCTGCAAGTATCTCGGATTTCGTCTCTATTGCTTTTTTGTCCATGATGTTTTTGGTCTTGGCTAGGATTTTCGATTCCGTCTCTGTTGTTTTCTTATCGACAATAGCCTTCGTCTCCGCCATGATTTTTGATTTCGTTTCAGTTGTTTTCTTATCCACAATGGTTTTTGTCTCGGCCATGATCTCGGTTTTCGTTTGGAAAGCCTTCTTTTCCATCTTATCCTTCGTCTCAACCAAAATTTTGGACTTGGTTTCAATGGCCTTCTTTTCCATGTTGCATCCTGTTGCGGCCAGGATCTTGGACTTGGTTTCAATGGCCTATTGGTTGAATTTGTTTTCCGTCTCCACCTTCCCTCTATCCACCGCCTTTTCCACATCCTTGCGGCTGGTAACCCACCCCATCCTCCCAACCATGCGATAATGTTTCTCCAACTTTTTATGCTGCCTATCCTTCCACCACTTGTTCCCCTTCTGCCACATTCTGATTGCAGGGTATGTCTGCTGTCGCAATTTCCACAAAGACCCAAAGATTTGTATATCCCTATAATGCAGTTCCTGCGGTACCCATGTTGGGATGAGCCGCTGGGCGGCAGATACAAAGGCATCGATTTCGGCCTTGCCAGCCTTTGTCCAGCCAAGGTCCTGGATGACGGAGGGGAGAGGGGTGGAAGTGATCCAGGTGAGGGCGTCGAGGAGACTGCCGACAGTGAGGTTATGGACACTGTCGTTCAGTGGAGCATTGTAATTGCGTCCGAGCATGTTCATGAGCGCGGTGGTGTTTGTACTCAAGCGCATAGCCTGGACATCGTCGAGCATCCCAGGGGAGTTTTGGAGGAAGTAGAGGTATTCTGTGGGAGAGATTGTGTATGCGAGGTACGCCTCATTGGTCTCGGTAAAGTGCTCAGGACGTTTGGCGTGTGTGTTCTCGTAGTCCTCCTTTAGCTGCGGCGGCTTGGAGCTCGCCGGCTGCAACTTATAGCCCATGAGCTTCAGGATCTGGTGGGAGACGATGGAGGTGGGACGTCAGTCAGTTGCTCAGGTGATGGCGGAGGGTACCAGCTAGGTTAGCAGGTAGGGGGTGGATACGTACCAAAACACGGGCCCTCTCTGACAACCGAGAGATGGAACTGCAAGGTAGAGACACGGTCCCTCTGCGCACGCCTCACAGCCTTAGCGACACTCCTGCGCTCCCCGACGGTGACAGTGACGGTTTGCTCGCCCTTGGGCATGGCCTTGATGCGTGCGGCGGCCAGCTTTATGAGCACGTCCGCGCGCTCAGGCATCATGGTGGTTGTGGCCGTGGTTGAGGCGGTGCCTGTGGCAGTGGTCGGTGCGGTGCTGGTGCTGGTGTTGCTGCTGCTGCCGCTGCTGGCAGAGGATGTCGTGCTGAACCGGCGGCGGTCCTGGCCTGTGGGCTGGCGAGAGAACACGACGCAGGCCTGTTGCTGCCGTGGCGTAGCGGGGGACGGAGGTGGCTTGGGGAGCGGCGAGGGGCCGAGTGCTGGCCGGCTTGGCAGCGTGGCTGGTGCTGGGGGTCGGGGCGGCGGTGCCGCTGCTTCTTTTGCTGGAGGTCGAGACGGGGGTGCTGATGGTCCTGCCGGAAAAGGCCTCTTGGACCAGAATTCTGCCGCGTTCGGCATTCTTGTATCATAAGTCTAACTTGTACCCGTCGGTTAATGAGGTTGGGCCACGACACTGGGGTTGAGCCTTGGATGATGGAAAGGCGGTGGCAGGTGCTGTTGTTTATAGTAGGCAGATGGATGCTGAGGAGGAGGCTAGGATGGGTGGATGAATGCTGTTGATGGATGATGGAGGAAAGGAGCCTCGGGACTGGGCTCAGGCATAACGGACTGGCACCAATATCTCATTGAATAGTCTCAATCTTGGCGCTGCACGTTGCCGTAGTGACCCACGTTGTTCTGTCGGTAATTAGCTTTGACTTGTGTTGAAAAGTAGATATGTGGGTCCCGTAGTAAATAAAGAACAATTACATAATGGCGTTCGGTGCTAAAAATCAATCATTGCCTCTGGGCACGAGTACAATCTGGACTTACGAGGTGGACCTGCCTGAGCAGCGTCATGATTTTCTCAAGTACCAGTATAACGCCTGGTGACATTGAGAAGACTTCAAAGAACAAGTGACGCCGAAAACGTCAGGGCTTAGGGCACGAGATTAAGAGTTTTTCATGTATATATGCTGAATAGAATTTAATATGTGAACGGACAAATCCCCAGATTCTCCTGCGCAATTTCAGGTGGCGGTGATTGAGATAATAGTGGTTGATATAGTCGCTGGATTACGCCCATGGTAAACTATTTACTAAGAAAAGCGAGGTTTGACGGTACGGTGAAAATCTCCACGCGTTAGCACAGCACTTTAAACAACCATGAGGCAGGCCCGCATATTAAATCTAGAAAGTACACTGGGCCCATGCGCCCGCAGGAATCAGTTATACCCGCATACAACCATGTGGGATATGAAAGGTACTTCTTTATTTCCTCGGCACCTGAATATCGAGTTCTATGTTGATGTATTATTGATTTCCCCGACATTTAACGATAGAGCTGCTATTCACACACTCTACGTGTACCACCCACTGGTGGTCCTGTAAATTCGTCAATGTCAAACTCTACTCTCGAACTGACCTGCAAGTGGTGCAGCGGCTAGTATCTCGTAACTAGCTTAGCGACGCATTCTGTTGCAGAATTGAGGGCCCCGGGTTCGAACCTCCAGTAAGTCCCTTGCGGCGTGGGCTGCATTCGAATCCAGGGAAGAGGGTTGTCCAGGTAATGCTGTAATGCTCCGGTTCCAAATTCATATGATTCGATTCTAGTGGGTTTGGGACCGGGCAACCAGTTTTGATTTTTTTAAAAACCAGTGGTATACAAGACTATATATGTGCTGCGCTGATTGTGCCGCTCGTTGGAGGCACAGTTGTAATGGAATTCATAAAGTATAGAGATGGCGCTGCAGACTATCGGAAGTCTTGGAAGCCTGTACTGAACGACCCCCGCCCCGAGGAGGTGGCCTGCCTTGGCCTGGGCGTGCTACAATGTGCAAGTCCACGTCGGAGCTGATGGAAATGCAATTCGCAAAGGCAGTAGCAGTGTATTGCAAGCTGTGCCGGTACCTGTCCCCTCAGCTCACCTCATCCCCACAACTCCTCTCATCACCACAAACTATTTGCTCCTCTAATTCTTGCTTGTAGTTGCTGGGTAGCAACGCCGGACTACAACGTGAAGTAGACTTGAAGGTTTTAGGAAAGTGACCCGCAGTCTTGCCTACACATTGATGTTTTCGGGGGACCTGCAACATAAGCAAAGGTCGATATGGCGCCACGGCGACAAGGCTTCCCAATCGCCGCTACCGGGGCCACAGCGACACCCAGTGCACGCAATGTCGCTACAGCGGCAATCGAGGTAACAGTGCCGCCACAACGACAACGGTTGACACAATTCTGGCCTTTTCCGGCTGTTTCCACCTCAATCGATGTCGCTGTATCGGTAGACTACCCCGATGGGCGCTGTCGTCACCACAGCGCAGATAGCGCCAAATGATCTTTGGTCATGAAACCTCGCGTTGAATAGGTAGCATGCAACCCATTACAAGCTGCGAGTCATGAATGCTGTCAACATACCTATGCAACAAAGGCATTCTATATCATAGATTCACAGAGTTAGGGTTCAGTACAATACATGATATTGATTGCATTCACAATGCAGGACATATGCCGGCTACTCTAACACCATCCATTCTCAAGGATCCTAGCTTGCGTGTATTATTCAACCCCCCTAAGCCGTTGCATACTGAGGATGTGTTATGTATAAGTACCTGTGGGCCTGAATGCCAGCGAGCAGGGTACAGTCGACTCCCAATGCACAGCATGCCCGATACCAACATACGTTCGATATAAGCGTGTCGGTCACGGCCAACATTCTGCATTCGTTGTCAAAGTATCTCTCGTTATAAGCATGAATTTATTTCAAGCATACATTTGTCGGTCCGAGCGATATGCTTATACAGCAGTGCTGTCCAAGCTGTCAAGTTTCTTGGTACTCATGACACTGTGTTCCCATGAGGTTGATAGATTTTACCATCTACGCACATTGTGGTCGCTCTCTATTGCCGGCAGATGATGAAGAATTTGGGCTCTGAGATCCAAAGCCGATAAACGTAAGTGCTCACCCCAAGAACTGATGCCGCGGAGTTGATTTGAAACTTCACGCCAAGAGTGGGCATTGTATTGAAAGCTCATCGGGTAAAGGGATGGGAACCGTGAGGGCTCATATCAAGAGCTCGCTTTGATCAGGTGCTAAATCAATAGGTACACTCCAGATCTGCGGAGCTGAAATCAAGATGCGCATGCCAAACGCCCACTGAACCCTGATATCGAGAACAAACATTGTACTTCTTTACATGTGCAACTGAACATATCGATGGGTGACCTTAAGGTGCCCAATTCGACCGTCAAAAAGCACGAACCTTGAAATGGAGAGCTGAATTTATGAAAGTCAAAGCGAGATTACTGATCTACAGAATTATTCGGCGGTAGCTTAATACAATACAATTGTTTACACAGCAATAATCGTGAGCCTGCATGATAGAGGTCCGATTGAGAGCACAGTTGGGATCAACAGCTCTGGAATTGAAGGTATGCATATCGGGAGAGCTCACATCAACGCTTAGTCTCGATCCCGGTCCCTCCTAAGTAAGAGGGGTGGGGAAGAAGACTATTTGACACCACAAACCGAGATATCCTACAGGAAAACGGAGCTGGAAGGCTTGCATCAAGAGCTAAAACTGCGCCGCAGCTAAATCCAGGAATTGAATCAAGAATCCCGATTAAGGTTTGAAATTGAGTGGTAAAATGAGGACGTGCCATTTGACAGCTCAACGGAGCCCAGATCAAGTGCGGATAATAGGAGCTGATATTTAAAGGTGGTCGATACGAAGAGGTAATGCCATGAGCCGCCTCACTCCAGAGCCAAGACTGTGCGGTGAGCTGCACGGCTGTAACTGGGAGCTTAATCGATAGCTGGAACGTAGATTTCTATGGGTAGCACCAATTGAGACCCCAAAATGGGGCTCGAAACCAGCCACTCAATCCTGAAATACGCCACATAGAGCTCATAACTGTAGATTTAGTTGGGTGCGTCAACCCAGATGTCAAATGAAATGTTCAAAGGGACAATTTTTATTCTTGAGGTTACATCTAATATAAGATCGAGGGCTGGGAGTGTGGCGAATTGAGATCTTCATCGAGAAGTATCCACAGCTGTAAAATACAATTGTAAAGTACAATTTAGCAGTATAATTGAATATCTTGAACAAGAACGCAATAGCAAGCAGATATCCAAATCAACTGGAACTAGCTAGGAAACCACCACACCTAGCGCTGGTACATGAGGAAGTATTCAAAGCGCAAATCTGGAGCAGACGCTCAGAGTTTAGAGTGAAGGCTTAGAAGGAAAGGTTAAACCAGAAACGTAGATGAATTTGTTAGACGTGCTAGTAACACTCAGATCTCTCGCAGGTTAAAGTCAGAAATGTTGAAATAAACTGCAAATTGAAGTTTAAAATCTTCAAGTGTCGAACCGGGGCCGAGCTCTTAGCATCTTCCGATCAAAAACCTAACAATGATCCTCACGTCCCTCTTCAACTTTGCCAACCTATTTGCCCCCAGCAGGGCAGTCATCTTCCACTCCTCCTTACTACCAACCACCACGGTCCAACCATCAAATGACATACTTCTGTGCCCACTTGAGATAGAACCGTCTGTATTCGCCCTGGGTGTACGCATTAAGTTCTTTGACATTGGTCTTAAGGCCCAAGGCCTTGTAGACCTAGACAAAAGCATTAGAAGGACATGAACAGCGCGGCAAGGGTTGTGGATCACGACTTACCTCAACGGCAATCTCGCGGATGCATTGGTGGGCGCACACAAGCTCCCGCAAGTCGGCGTCCTGCTGTCTTTGGGCATCAGGCCTTGCTTCCGGCGGAGTTCGTTCTCGTCATGCCCTACAAGCACCTGAGCCGTCTTTGTGCCTCCCGGCATGGCACGCATCGCGCGTGCAAATTCATCGGTGTTGGCGTAGCCAGTGGAGCCCCAGGTACCCCGAGCCGCCTCTGGACTAATATCCACAATGCGAACATTGAGCGGGCGAGGAGGGGTTTTGGGCGCAGAGATCGGTGGCATTATTGGATACAACAGGTGTGGGAGGTCAGTCAAGAGGGGATGGATGGAGGTGGATGAGTTTGATGTGATTGGGGTGGGAATTGTCGGGGTGCGGTGTTGGTGGAGGCAGGCAGCGAAGCCAACTGAGGGGGTTTCAGAAAAGGTGTGGCAACAAGCACCCCCAGGATGTGGGTCACGTGGCGCGCGGCCCTACGTCACATAGGGACAGCCCTAGATTTGGCCCGCGCATGATCCGGCGGAGGTGGTTTCGTGTGCAGGCCTTCTAATGTGTTGGCTCCGCTGGGCACGTGGTATGCTCGTCCTCCGACTTGGGCAGGGGCAAAGCTACTCCAGTTTGCCAATGCTTGAACTCGGCATCAGTACTGGGCAAGGGAGCAGTATCATGAGCAGTCTCGCCTCTGCAAGGGCGTGGATACAAAGGCAATTGTCCCTGCATACGATGGTTTGTCGGATGGTACGAGAGTGCCAGTCTCTTGGAGGCAATGTATTGACCATTACGCATCCATCTGTTGATAAAACAGAAGCTACGCTGCCGGAGGCTACCATACAGGATTCTAATCATGCCATAAGACTAGGTAGCCAAGTAGTTACTAAATGTGATGAAGGGAAGGTAGGATATACAATAATGAATGCCTGGATTCTGCACTACTGGAGCAGTCTCGACTGCTGGTCCCAGAACTAGCGTGGATGGCCCTATAGCCGTACTCTTTTCAACAGACTTTCGAGGCTTTCTACTGCTGCTAAGCCTTGATTTACCAAGGGTCCATGGCCTCGCATTCCCTCCTTTGGTCGACAACGTATATTACGTCGGGAGACTTGGATCTAGATCCGGTGCCTACAGGTATGGCGCTTGCATTGAAACTACCAGTGTTGCCGTTAGAAAAGTTGGAAGATCAAGTTGCTTACTAGCTTCGGCAGTAGTATTACCCTCATCCGCAACGCTTGGTATGTCGCCACAGCGCCACTGAGAAATCGAATGGCGCCCGTGGCGGTAGGTGTCTTTTTTGATGCAGCACGCCCCCAGCAACACCCTCGAGCGTTGCTGATGCTGTTTGCAGGTTTCAAGTGCCTAACTTATACACGAAACTCACTAACCCTGGCCTCAGCTTATTCTGTGGACAAAAGCAAGCTAAACGGCCAATCAGGAGACGCGCCTTGATACGTGCATAGGGATAATGATTCACTACCTAGGTACCTGAATACACATCATATTGTTAAACCACCGTTTATACCTTCACGAAACCAATCGAATTGTAGGACATGTCCAATGCTCAACCCCATAGTGACGCAAATATCTGCGTTGTCTCGTACGTATATCTACACAGCTAGGGGTTGAGGGAACAAACGTTCGGGAGAATTGGGGAAGGACTGGCATGGCAAATAACCGAGTGACGATTATATCATCGCCCTTCCATCTCCCCTAGTCGTTGCGTGAATTTTGTTGTGTGTGCATGTCTATAGCACTCACTCGCTCCCTCACGTACCGCATGGCTGACCACGCACCAGATTCAAGTTCCGCGTCAGCTACAAAAATGGAAATTTAAATCTGGCTACAATTTACAGGGGCCAAAGAAAAATGTATCCACCATATGTAGGTTGGTGGGGCTGTCTTTGCCTATGTATATATAAGAAAATGTCAACCTCGGGCTCATTGATTCAAATTGTCGCTTTCAACATTTAACTTTTGTTTTTCACCTAGCTCGAGTGCGACTCATGTATACCGTGCAGTTGCTAATGGCCGGCCGCATGGGTATATACCATAACTAGTTTGAAACAAAAAAATGAAACAAAGAGTAATGGAATTTGTGTGAGCAGTGCTACCATCGAACGTTGACGGCGCCATAACACCCGTAGCGACACCTCAACGGCACTGCACGGGGCCCCGCAAGGCCAGCACGGGGCCTACGCACTTCCCGGCCCGTGCTGCAGCAACGTGAGCCGGACTACAGCGCCTGCAGTGCCCGTGGCGGAAACTTGTCGCCATGGCGGAAAAGCCTCAGTTATAACCAGTGACAGATAATCTTAGCCGTTCAGCAAAGCTCGCGAACCTTCAACCGTCCACATAGGTTGTTGAATGGACTGAAAAGTCCTGGAGGCCATTCAACAATGTTACTATGTAGTGGAATAGTTTGATAGACGAATGGTGTAACAAGTCCCAGATAGCTTTCTGATAGTGGGCACGAAAATATCTTTCCAGCCAACATAGGAAAATATTTTTCTGAACGTTTTGTAACCCAAAAGGCGATCAATCACGAATAGAAATAACTTTTAATCTGGAGCATAGGATGTACTTCATATACAGAATCATTTTCTGCTAATAGTGCCCACTATATTGCTGATGTAGACTCAAATCCTGTTTCACGTCGACGTCCAGGGGCTTCCGAAGTACGAAATTAATGGCACTTTTTAAGGTCAATGGGGGAATTTAAACATTTTGACAAGCAGTTGCCGCACTAATCTAGTGCATGGGGCAGTGTGAAATTTAAATTAATTGTACACAAATATATGTGGTGTCCTAGATATCCACATATTGCCCGGTTCAGATACATGAAAGAATAATTTGAGAATTAATCACATTATAACACTCCATTTGGCAAACTCGGCCTATTTTATTCAATTTATTAAGAAGGCGAAATAACTAAAGAATAATTATTTCCTCGTCCGAAAAGTTTCTACTACCGACTGGCTTGGATTTAGACTGCATCAGCAAACCGTTATTTGGCGCAGACATCGCTGTGGCGCCGATAGCGCCCATCTGGGTAGTCTACCGCTGCAGCAACACGAGTTCAGAGTAATGGCGCTGCAGCGACAATCGGCGGTGAAGTGTCGCTCCAGCGGTAGACTACTCTGATGGGTACTATAAGCAATGATGCGCCAATAGCGCCAACTCGGCCTTTCCTCATGTACTTTATACATGGTTTGGGGGACATTGATAATAGGGTTTTCTGCAATGGACCTTTTACCATGCAAACCGTTCATAACCAGAATTTAACTTTTGACATGAGAAGAATACGCTGTACCATTTATATGCCTGTAGAAAACAGGTTTGAATACCTCTACTACTGTATGACAGGATTGAAGGCGCATCAATTGCTACATGTATACAAAGAAAAGGTGTTGTGAATCCTTCAATTATAAGCAAAACCATCCCCCCCTTGCATTTTCTTTGGCGGACACGCCTCAGCCCCCATCAGATCACCGTGACCTAGCCGACAATCAGGGTGGCCCAAAATTTCAGCACAATGGGGACGCCTGAGCATTGGAGCAGCGTCCTTCCCTTGCCCTCGCCGACCCACCACCCTGCCTCCTCCATCCATCACTCCGTCTCTGAATCCGCGGTTGCCGAATCATCCGCCAGTGTAAATTGCACTTTCTTCTTCTGCTTCTTTGGTACCTCCCGCGTCTCCGTGGGATGCGTGCGATGCATCACCTAGTTGTTTGCCATGAAATTAGCATTTTCGCCCACTGGGAGTGTGTAAGCAAAGGTGGGGGCTGTGTGCCAATAGTTAGTTCCTACGGCATCTGGCGTGCGACAGATAGCCATGGCTGGGTGGAGGTAGAGTATTCGGCGGAGGTGTAAGATGGCGGATGCTTAGCGGCGGGGGGTGCAGGCGTGGGTGTCTATGCCGGCCTGTGTGTTGGGCAGAGGAGGCCGTGCTCAAGTTACTACAGAATTGGAATATCGTTTGTATGTTTATTAACAGGGAGGATGTCTCATTCAAGAACATATGTACTTGAATTATTTATTGAATTCCAGATTAAATAAGTGAATCTTATATCGAGTTGTATGTATCCATATACTCCATGTCCACAGGCCTAGAAAGTCGTCTCCTGAGTTTGAACTTGGCCTGATTTTGGTCCCCTTATGGCACTGGGAAAACCAAAAGAATACTCTCATTTGCTTCAAATATTGCCCTTTTCGGACGTCGTCGGCAAGATTACCAGTACTCACTACAAAAAGATTCAAATTATGGAATTATTCTGATTTAGTACATTAGGAACCATGACCAGTAGAGGTATTCTTATACCAAGTCTGTTCATATATAGCAGTACCGTCAACATCGGGATTTACTATAGCTTGAATACTTCAAGCAAAAACTGCCCGAGCGAAATTGGGCAGTTCATACATATTCTATACCAATTTACTGCTGGATTCTTGGTTCCATCGGGCTATATTGTATATACATCAGCAAACCGTCATTTGGCGCTGTTGTCGCTGTAGCGCCGATAGCGCCCATCGGAGTAGTCTACCGCTGCAGCGACAATCGGCGCCGAGGTATCGCTACAGCGCCATAATTGGGCTCCAGAACACAGAAACTTATTGATATATTGAAATTGGGAGAGCACTCAGCGGGACAAGGCTACTTAGCGGGTACAGGTCACTACATTCTTTTCTTTGACAATGCATATGAACAGGCATAGCCTCGCTGATTGAATTCTAGGCTTAGATTGATGCAATATGGAGCCAATGCCCTGGCATTGTTCCATACTATCACCTTTATGATCATCACACATATTTTTCCCCTGCTGAGAATGATTTAAACTTTATGTTTGATATCTTCTTTGACGATTCCTCAAGCCTAAGCTATCTGAATCTCCGATGCCAACCACTGCCGATGTATATATACGAGGAGTCTAAGCATGCACAGAAAAATCCACAGCACTACCACGTGTGCGATGTCACTGCTGTCACCAGTGTCGTCGCTCGTGACATGCATCGGCCGCGATCAGGAGGGCTGCAGCATGAGCTCGTGTGAGCGACGGATCTGCGTAGTCCCCGTCGCCTGCCAAGAGGACGCCGTGAGCCCGCGCAATACCTTTATATTCTATTCCAGCCAACCGACAGCATGCCAGTTGATCCACCTTTTAGTGCAACGGGTAGTATGTGATCTGGAACGCAATATCCGCCACAACTGCCTTCCCTAGAGCACTTTTGCACATCGGTATAAATATCGGTATGTGATGTGGGGGGGTTGCTTGATCAGGAGTGCTGGTGGTGGCTGGTGGCAAAATTGGGACTCTCTACTGGGACAGAAACAGGAGGGGTGATCTGGTCCTCCATGCCGCCACGTTCATGCATTGTCAGGCCTGGGTTGGGTGGCGTGTTTGGTGTCAAGGGTGGTTAGTTCGGGTGTGTTCGGTGCGCCAGCATGTACGTGCGTTGGAGAGATGTTGGTTTGGTCTTGACGGTGGGTGTGATGTAATGGCAATGGCTCGCTGTGGTCGTGGTTGTTTTCGTTGTTGTTGTGGATGGAGGTGGGAGGGATGCAAGACTTGAGGGCCGCAGGGGTGAGACGATAGGCAGGGAGCTAGTCGCTGGCCTTCGGGCTCGTAGCTGCAAACAAAATGAACTTGGCAATGCTTGGAAACATCAACTTGTTCTCCCCGAATCAAAGTTCAGGGGCATGAGGAGAGTTTGGAATTGGAGTTCTTTGGCGGGACCCTAACTTTCTTTGGCGGGCGGCGTAAGGGCGTGGCGTAGCTGGAGGTGGGTAGACCAGTACCTGCCTGCCAGGCGTATTTCGTAGAATGTAAGCCCAAGTCGCAGGAGGCTGGGTCTCGGCTTGAGATGAATCGTAACAAATGGTGGTTTACGATTTTCTTGCTAATCACGAAAGGGTTCGGAAGACTGTGTGTGCCTGTGGAAAATATAGCGGTTTCCCAATTGCGCAATTGGGCGGGTGATGGAGTGGTTGGCGTCATACGCAACTCGAAGCACCGCCTACGAATGATTATTGTGGCCCTCCGTAACAGCTGTTCATACAACTGGCAGGAAGGCCTTTTTTTCGTGCAGGTGTTTCTTTGCGGCAGGGCATGTAGAGGAATCCGCCGATGTTACAATTGGCACCCGCACTCGGGGGAAGTCCCCACGGGTGCATATTGGTTGGCATCATCGATATTTCTGTTGGTGCTGTCCTCGGTAGTAGTGTTGTGTTGTAGTGTGCGGGAGCGGGTGGGTGGGTAGGTCAATGGGAAGCTTGAGGTCAGGGGTGGGGTGAGATATGAGTGGTTGGGAAGGAGTATTCCTTGGTGGGAATGTATGTTCGACAGGGGAAAGCTAAGCAGGATGCAATCAGTAATGGACTTTGAGGGCAAACGAACTCAATATTGATTTCCTACCTGTAGTAGGACTCCTGTATCTGACTCTAGTTTTATTGAAAACTTTGGATATCAATTTCAAATTAATTGTAATTGCATTGCCAATTGGTCTGTTACTTCTTGGCCGCCTGTGGACTTGTACTTTACTTGAGAGATCATATTCTAGCCACGGCCAGGCAAAGGTTGAAGAATAGCCAAGTCAAGTAAATCATTATCGATATACCCAATACACTTTTTGCTCTACATCCATACGGATCTCTATATGCGACGTTATTCGGCACGCAATACCAGCCCACAAGAGGTAGGTTGGCTTGAGGCCGAAGCATTGGTTGCCTTTGCTTGAGACTAAAACAATTGTTTCTTTTTTGTTTAGGGGCTTTATATTAAGTGATCAGTTCAATCCTTCTCCCCCGTTCACTGAACAATGCTTCCGTGGGTAGTAATCAACTCTCCTAGTCGACCTCAGAGAATAAACCACTACACCACATGCATGCTCTGGTGGATGCTTCGGTGTCTGGAGATGAAAGGGAGGAGGGAGGAGGGGAGGGGGGGTATTTATATCCATCCTCTCCAATGCCAAGACTCCAAAATCTGTGGTTAGGGTGTCGGTGCTCAGGGCTAAGGTAACAGCCCCTGACCTAGGGTAAGAGGAGCAGCCACGTTGACACCACCCCAGGCGGGTTAGATTGGGGGGGGGGGGTCACGTGAAATGCACCCATGAAGCTTTGGCTTGGAGTAATTATACAATTGGGAGTAGTCTAGTGTGCAACGCCGCCCTCTTGGCAAAGAGGGTCTGGTCCAAAACATGAATAAAATACGCAGGCGCTAGTTCAAACCAGTAGCTTGGCAAATCACAAAAAATTCAGCTACACAAGTCGAGTATTGTACCAAGGAAATTGTCCTGTTCTGGTACGTAGACTTAGTCGCATGCCCAACAGACCATATGTGCGCAGCGTGAACCTATACCAGACTAAACCCATACCAGACTACGTGAATCCCTGTAAATTGTAGTCTGCAACCAACACCCACTCACTCAGGCATCCACACATTCACGCCCCCATTCCCCCAGCAAGTTATTGGGACAGCCACACAGGACAAGCAATCCTGTGCCGACGCCTAAGAAAAATCAACAAGGATCGCACTGCCCCACTTAAGTGTATAGAAGAAGGCAGCTGCATCTATGCGCGCGGCAGATAACAACCAGGTTGTAGACGTAGCGAGATCTGGAGCAGAATCATCCGTGTGTAAAAATGAGGTCGTGGTTAAGGAGGAGCCAATTGACAGCTTTTACCATCTGGAGATGATGGATCTGGAGCCTGTAGAGACGAATGACAGCAGCATGAGTAGTCTAAGCAGTTTGAGCAGCAGTTTAAGCAGTAACACTGGTAGCAGTCCAGCTCTAAAGAGACAGAGAACCAGTGGCGGGATCGTGCCCTGAAATTTCAAGACTGTGAGCAGGGGGTAAAAGAAATCATTCCGCCCTTGAGTTCCTTTAAATGGGCACATCTGGATATGAAGAGAGATTTGGAAGAAGCTCAACAAGAGGGTCAAAGTCAATTGGTATCGTATGTGAACTTGTATGTAAGGGTCTCTATATGGAAGAAGAGGGAGACGACAAAGATCGAACATGATCAGTATGTTCAAGTAGCTTTTGGGGTAACTGCATTGCAGTTACAGCAGGTGGAAGATTCCCAAGCAAAAACGTTCGAGCCATATAGAATGACTATTTGCTGACAAATGAGAACATACTTGAAAGGCATCATGGTTACTTTGAGAACAAATTTCGAAGCGCTATTCCGGATATTCCTGAACTTGGAGAAAGTGAAGTTCATAATTGAGGGGATCTTCGTGCAATTGGACGGCCGAGGAACAAGAGCAATCAGCAGCGAATTCACCTGTATTGAAGTGAAGTAGGTACAAGAATTGTGCTTTGGTCAGGTAGTATCCCAATTCAATTGTCTCAGGTTAGGATCAATAACTAACAAATTGGTAGGTGTCGGACGTGCAGCTGGTTGTAGATGTGTGGGCTCCAATCCTGGACGAGGCTGAAACAGATTTCTTGTTAACAAATCCAGTGTGGTTGGAGAGATTCATCGTCGCGACTTCAACCACCCTAGCATAGATGCTAACGATGTTCCTCAGAGGTGCACAACCTTGGGAATACTACCTCAAATTTGAATCTGGGAATGGAATGCTAAACATTACCCCAGATCATTTGATGAGCTTGATTTTCAGAGGGGATCCAGATAATAAAGTGCACAGTGAATGGAAGTAGTTCCCTTTGAAGAAACCCGCAAAGTAGGGAGCATGTCGAGGTCAACCTACATACTATGGCAAATTAAAATACATGCAGCAGGAAAAGATCTTTGCAGGAAGTGTGGTCGAGGATGAAGTGGACATGGAGATAGGCAATCCGGAAAATATGATAAACATGCCTAAGAAAAACGAAAGCCTGGAGGGTTTGGTCGACATAGGAATATTTGTGGAGCAAGGTGATTGGTTTATTTTGGCAGCAAAAGGGAGAGCGGCAGCAATTCGACAAGTTGAGATCAGATCGAGGAACACGGCAAATGAAGTGGAAGAAAAGGCAGAAAGAACAATCAACTGGATGACCGATTTGAAAGTATTGATAGATAGGCGTATTGAGGATAAGACAAAATAGATGTTGATGGAAAGGGTGATTAACGAGGCAAGAGGAATGTACCAGAAGGCATCGACAGAAGAAGGAGCTATGGACACCGAAAAGCAATAAAACAGAGGTGAAGAATTTACAACATCGGAAATAATGTTATTGTTTGCGGTATGGTGTGGCAAGATGAGGCAGGACGAGCATTTCCGGGGATTGATTAAAAAGTTGGATAATAGCTTGGAGAGCAGTGGAATGGTCCAAGCAAGCAGTGGAATGGTAGCTGGAAATCCAATGCTGAGGGGAGGAGGAGCAATAGGGGAAGGACAGCAATATAGACACGGAATGCATTATTTGATGCAATATCCACCTTATGGGGGGTATCAGGCAGGTAATGGTTATGGAGGGCCTAATATGTTCCAGTATGGCGGAGGACCAAATGGAATTGGATTGCAAGGATGGAGGCCGGCTGGGATGGCTGGGATGGCTGGGATGTTGGAGGAGCCTGGCGAAATGACGGCGATGGCTGGACAAATAATGGCGGGGCCGGAAATGGCGGGGTCGATGGCAGGGGCGATGGCGAGGGGGATGGCGGGGGGGATGGTGGGTCCGGGGATGGTGGGGGAGATGGCGGGTCCGAAGATGGCATTTATGTGGAATAGTAGTGGGCTGCCAGGGGGAATCGGAATAGGGCCGCAGAGTGCGGGCAGTCTGGTTGGAAGTGAAAAATCATCTACTTAAGTGACACCAATGGCAATCCAATAACCGGCACCACAACATCCAGCACAATGATGCATGTTTATGCAGAATATGAGCTCCGAAGAATTGTAAATGCAAATCGAGCAACACATTAATCCAACGCAAGTGAAAAACCCGGTGGAGGTTACAGTGAAGTCACTGGAAAATACAGTGAATGAGTCAATCAGACAAAACGATTCATAACACGCGGATGATCAACAAGTTATTCCTTCATCGCCTAGTGGAACGATTGCTTCGGAAAGTTCTCATGAACAAAAGCAAGATGAGGTGAGGGCCGAATCGGTATGCCCATCTTAACCTATGTATAGTTGGGAAGGGAAATGGGTAGGGCATCTTTAGTCTGAGATACATCAATAGGCATTGCCAAATGGTTTTAAAAGTCATGTAGCTGATGTCAATTGCTAGTATAAACAAGCACATTAGTTATATTATATCGTCTACAAAATAAAAATTAGGATTAACAAGTATCCAATAGTATAGTAAAGGTGTCTAGTGACAGAAAACTGTGAGAGAAATGAGATCGACTAATGTTAAAGAGGAAAAAGTGGTAAGTAGACTACCACCAAAACGACCAGACCACCAATTACACACCGTAGCCGTAAGACTAGAGTGAATGATACAAAGCCACATATCAACCGAAATTTTAAGAGGAACTTGAAGCACAGGAATAGGTAGTCTAGTGTGCAATGTGGGAATGGGTATTTGCTGCTGGGAAAGCAATTAGTTTTATGCAAGTTCTCGCAATACAGGGTACAAATGATCATAAGAGCACTTTTTACGTATGAGGCAATATCAGTTCATGGTTGAACTTGACAATATAAAATTAAGATATTAGATCGAGGGTATGAGCCCTGAGGAATACCATCATAAACAGCGTCAGAGTAGATTAAAAGTAGAGTAGTTAGGCTCAAGGGGATGGATGTCATCGGTGGCTATACACAGAACATAGTATGCGGGCCAAATAATTACTATATCGGGAATACGTGCATAAATATAAGTACTGCGCCTCTGATCACTTGCACGCACGCAGAACAAATCAACACAAAACATACAACAGGTCTTCCTGCACGACTTCATTATACAAGAAAGCAACCATATTCTGACGAGTCGCCAGCAATCAATCGAACAATGGTGGATGTCCAAGAAAACACTCTCAAAAACATCTCCTCCGCAGCCAAGGCTTAGGAATAAACCGAAGACTACATGTCATGAACTGAGATTCTAGCCTCACCCAAGACTACCCCGCACCCAGCCACTCCCGGCACCAGCCTCGCTACCAGCCTCAGTGGATCCATGTTCATCTGATCCTGTCCCCGTAGGAACTCTGCTTACTACTCACGCTACTATACTTAGCCATGCACCTAGCCCGTGCCCCTGTCCGCACTTGGTAACTGTTGCAACCTGACAGCCCGCATCCCTGTCACTGCTCGACTTCCCAGTTAGGAATCTCAGAGAAACCACCAGAAGGTTCTCGTAACACGAACACTTACCGTACGATGTTCTTCTGTATATTTCCTTCAGTTACTATTGACTTCCGTTAGTTTCCATCGCACAGTTGATTGTTAATCACCTATGACTCCTGTACCCTGAAGCAACCATCGCGCAGTCCTGCGTAGCCGCGACGATGCGATTCTATTCATGTCTCCCTAGTTCTATAGTCCGGAGTAGGATCTCTATATAAAGAGTCCTCCGTCTCCACCTCTCTGACTTTTCTCCCTTTCCTCTTCATGCAACAACTTGTCTCTTTCCCTTTACTGTACCTTAACAAGTTATTCTCTCAAATATATTTATACATTTCTCCCCGTGGCCTAGACAGCCCTCCTTGACCATGCCCTTGACCAGGTTTCATGCCCAGTACCCTGACCACCCGCCGAACCTTCGCCCCTACACACGCTCCCCTAGTTCCCGCTCCGACTATTCTTCTCATTAACCAAACCAACGAATACGTCCTCAAGCTGCTCAATGAGAAGTTCCTCGCCTCCATACAACTCTATAACCGTGGACACCATATCTAAAGATACAACACCCGTGTGTGGTTATCGCAAGACGTGGCCTGGTCATTACAGTACAACACAATCAAAGAATCATTGAAAGTGCTCATGAAGGCGCGGACGACATTCAATCCGAAACCTGCACAATTGAGATTTGCCATATCTCTAGTTATAAAAGAGGATGTAACTTGTGTCGCGGCCACCAGGTTCGGTAAAAGTCTCGCCTACCAGATGGCTGCTATGCAGATGTCTAAGTGTGGGAAAGCTTCTAGCAAGCGGTTCGGTATTGTTATCACGCCAATTGAAGCTTTGGGGAAAGACCAGGTCAAAAGCTGTGAGATGATAGGATTGAAAGCAATTTGTCTTACTGAAGGACTTCTTGAGTCTAAACCATAGATTATCGCCGAGATTTTGAAATACACCTACAATTTGAGTATGTCCGCAGTCTATATATGTAAACTGAATACATACTAATAGTCAAATAGTTTATGTTTCACCAGAAAATCTGCTTCAACGGAGTAGTCCTTTCCAGAAGTTGATGTTTAAGGGTAGTTCAACTCTGGATAATAAAGTTGGCTTCATGGTTGTTGATGAATCCCATCTCGTGGTCAATTGGTATGCTTGCGTTCTCCTTATATTTTTATAGTTTCGAGCAGTCATATAGTGGTTTAGCTAGTATGCAGACCATGCCTCTGTGTGTCTTTGCTGGTAGCTAGAGCATGTAGCAACCAAATGAACACATGCGGCGCATGATGGCGCGCGACCATGCGTGGTCTCCCCAGCTACCAGACTAGGTCTCCACGGTCTGCATACTACTACGAGGGACTGGACACGAGACTATACCACGCATGCCAGTCATCTACTCTTCCAACCCTCATCCCTGTCTTCCATACCTCCCCACTCCATGAATGAAATATCAAATCGACAGGCCAGTGTCATGGCTAATACATGCCTAATTCTTAGGGGAAACGAATTCCGGATGGATTTTTCTCCTTTGAACACACTGAGACCTGTTCTCGGCCGAGTTCCCTTTGGCGCCTGCACTATAACGGCAACCTTCCAGAAGTTGGAGCTTATTCATAAAGGACTCGGGATCGCGAAATCGGCGATTTCTATTGTCGAACCTACAAATCGAATCAACCTTTTCCTTGCTGTGAAAGAGATTATAGGTGGAATGGGTCCAATAGGTTCAGGTGACCTGGATTTTCTAGTACCACGTGCGACTGGTACTCAGAATCGAGACCCCCAGCATGACAACAGAGACGAATTCGGGTTGCCGATCCATTACAACCAGATGGATATACCTCTCACAATTATTTATGCGGATTGCAAACAGCTATATCATTCCATTACGGATTATCTACATAGTCTTCTCCAGGCTTCCACTAAAATCAGGCCTGAACTCCGAGGACACTGGGATAAAGATCCAAGATCACGAGCTAAGAAAATAATCACTATATACCATTCCAGCTTATCACCCACTATGAAAAAACTGACCCAGACACACTGGCGTGATGGAACCACTCGGATATTGGTTGCGACGAGTGCTTGGGGCATGGGTATTAATGATAAAAAAATACAGATTGTTACACAGTGGCGTGTGAAGATCGAAAACCTTGACACATTGATTCAACATTTCAGAAGGGCTGGAAGGGAGCCCACTTTGCAAGCAGTCTGCATCCTCTTTGCTGAAAAGGACGTCTTTTGAGAAATGCGTAAACGGAATAGAGATGGAGACCCAGTTCTTGAAATTGGTCTTCATCATTTTATTGATTTACCCGGCGATGTCAAGTGCCATAGGAAAGTCATCTTAGGATACTACGGTGATTCCGAATACAATGTCGATACTCAGCTTGTAGCCCATGTTGTGATGCTTACAGCTCGGATGCAATTCAAAGGTTAGTTCCAGGTGTCTTCAATTCAACTCAGCTCTATCAGCCCACCAGTTCTCGACAACAGTCTTCCTTCCCAAAACCCAGTCATTCGCTTCTTAATTTCGTCCGCTTAACACTTTGAAATTTTCGGGTCAAAATTCATCTTCGTGGTTTCCCCAGAGAGGTTCACGTAAATGAAATAGTTACTGATAATACAATCTTGTCGAATTCTCAGATCGAATCTCTCGCTGCATACTGTTGTGGTGTCAAAAATGTTACATCGATCCTAACAATCCCAGGTCTCATGTTCTCCATGAAATTCTTTGAAACCTACGGCCTTGAGATCTCAATAGAGATCCGCGATGCTGTCGCCAGCCATATTGAACCGCATGTTCCTCTTCGCCTGTTAGATAAAAATCAGACTACGAATCCGCCTAGTCTGACAAATCTGCCCCCTCCTCTGCAAAATCCCAAACGCCCTAATCTTGGATCCAGTGAAAGTGCTCAACGGCCTGCCCAAAGTGATCTACAACAGTTATATTTAAATATGACAATACCTCAATTAAAAGTTATTTTACAACAGAAAATCTACCAGTATCAGGTAACAAGCAAGTCTTAGTCTCTCGTTTAATCAATACAACTATCCCCCGTCCCCCACGACTGCCGCAACTCCTGCAAACTCAGAATCCACCTCCACAGACGTCGGGCCCCCTTACTCCTAATCTTCGCTCTCCAAACAACTCACAGCCTCAAACACCAACTCAGCAGACACCCAATCCCAAAAATCCAAACCCTCTTACTCTAAGGACCCCGTGCTGGGCTTTAGTACTTACTCCAGGAGGTGCTTTTCATCCTGCACCCCCCAGAAAACCCATTATGCCTCGCAAAATATTTTAACCTCAATTCTCATTTATCCCTTGCTAATATTACATCAGGCTGGCTATTCTACATCCATTTCATCTCCCGATTCACATTCTTGCTCTCCGGGCTGAAGCAATCTTGTGCATCCTCGCAAACGTTGCAAGAATGCATTCCAATATTTGCTGTCAGCCAATCGCTCTATCCCTTGCTCCATTAAATCCAGCATCTCCTTTTCGCATGTTCTTCCTGGAACCATCCTCACCACGTTGTTTTCTAAGATTTGCTTCAACAATGCTTGGATATCGGGTTTGGTATCTCGTTTCGCATGCTTTCCTGATCTCTTTCTCAATTCTAACACCTCTCGCATCTCTTCCTTGATCTTTATGAAGTACACAATACACCTGGACGTTACCTCTCTCATATACATATCTAAATTCTCAGACGATCCTAGATTATAGGAATCCTTCAGCGCTCTCACCAATTCTTCCATAAATTCGTCCAATCCCAGACACTTCTTTCCCTATGGGTTTACTACCCAATTCCGCCTCATTATCCCCTTGAGCTCTTCTGACCATTCAATCAGCATTCCTACTCGGATATCCATCAGCTCATTGCCATATTTCCCCTGCTTTCTAGCCAGGAATTGGAGTCCGAAAATTTGGAGAACCAACTCCATCGCCCCTACATCACCAAATCGAATCGCCTTATAGTTTGCTCAGAATTCGAGAATCTGACGGACCAAAAGGAGGATATTCTTGTTGATTATATCTCTCTGTCTAGTCGCATCAGCACCCGTCGGATCTTCCTGCCTACTCATTACCACTCCCGAGTATTCCAATTTCCTGTCAACCTTCTTAATCATCTCTTCCCAGGAGATACTTCCGTCTACTATCCTGGTACGAAACTTATCCCAGCTTTCTGCCTCTGCCGAGTCAACTAGCAGTCCTAACAGCAAAGCATCTCCTGTGTCCTTCACGAAATCTATGCAAGCCCAGTAATCCGATACCTTATCATCAACATGATCACGTCAGAGTATCTTGTTCAGGTTGAAAAGAGATCCTTCAATTGCCCTGTTTTTCGTTCCCAAATGGTGTTTCAGTATGAGTTTTGGGGTATTCATGGCTGTGTGGAATAGTCCCAGTATAGACAAAACAAATGTAAAGTTTTCTCCTGGAACGTCTCCTTCTCGTAGCTTTTGTATGCTTCGGACCCAATCAAGTAAAAGTTGATCACCACCCACGAGGTAGATTCCCTCTGTCAATTGCTGATTTGTATACTCTAGATCCTCATTGAGTACTCTTTTGATACTTTTTAGGTTTCTGTCTACAGAAGCTTGCTCAATTGCCATCAGCGATAGCGGATAGATATCTTCCACATCCATGGAGATCTGTTCGACTACTGGCACTTTGATTTTCTTTGATTCTGGCACCTCCAATGCAGGTACGTGTTCGCAGATCAGTTTAAACATATAGAACCGCTGATAATCTGACATGTATTACAAGGCTTCCCCGGACGGCCCTACATCTATTGCATCTAATTCAATCCTTCGGCCTGCTCTTAGCCATTCTTTCGTAATGCATCGAAGATTTTGTGGTAACCTAACCACCGGCGAGGCAAAGCCCTCGGTACTATTATCCATCATAGCCTTCCATATGCTACTGCCATCTCTCACTCCCACCTGCTAGTTCACATTATTGAGATCGATCTTCAGTCCTCTGATCTCTATCCTCAATTTGATTTTTATCTCATCCGATAATTTCTTCATCACCTCATTTAAATACGAATAGGAGCAACAGAATCCCAACCCCGCAAGTACCTCTATCACCGATTTCTGGATGTGACTCGCATAGAGGTGTATCCCCATTAATGTTTGAAATGCATTTAATTTTTAATTTCTTCCTATTGTATATTAGCATCTGCTCTATTCCATCATGATTCCCCTCTTACCTTGCATTAACAAATCCCAATAAGCCACTTATCATCACCATGGTCTTATTCTTTTTCTCCGCCGGCCCCTAGCTGATTGTTTCAAGGATCCGCCAGGTGACTGGCACCATCTCCAAGACATACCTCCTCATGTCCTCTAAAGTTGCTGTTATCCCCCACTTATTTGTCGGTGCTTTCGTACGGACATAACGCAATATGCTTCCCTAATCCCCAGCAATTGCAACTGCTTCTTTCTCCACATAACTATGCACAATTTCAAGCAGCACCTCTTTCGGTTATTTGCCTTTGTCTTTCATTTTTCGCAGCCACATTGTCACTATCTCCGCCGCTCCTTCCCTATGCAAAGATACATTTCTTCCATGCACGATGTTCTCGTATCCCACTGTTCCGGAAATTCCCTTGTTCTCCATCCACATCTTCAGGAAACCTTGCATATTTCCAAATTCTTCTGTAATAACCACCATCACTTTTTCCAATTTGGTAAGGCTCTCGTTGTGAATCTGTTGAGTTCTCTAATGTAGTGGCGCTCACACTGCTTTTGCCGGTCTTCCATGTCTTCTTTTCTCAGGGGGCTCCATTGTCTTTGTCTGTGCTGTCATTGTATTCGTCGGTGCTTTCTCTTCGATAAATCACTCGTGGTGTAATATAATACCGAACTACTCAGTGATTTTAGTCTGAAGTGATTTACGAGATGTGTATGTACAAATGTAGGCTTGTGTGTACCACGAATCTACGAATTTATCGGTATGTTGCCACTTTTGACTGGTCGCTTACATGTATTTGTGCCAAGCTACCAATTTGACACTAGCGCCGCCTATTTTAATTACAATATGGACCAGACCCTCTACCGAGCTAGAGGGCGGCGTTGCACACCAGACTAAATTGGGAGTAACTCATTACCACATGAGGGCAAGAGACTACAACCTCAACACCTCAACCCCCCCCCCCTCCCCCCATCGAAATACACAAGAACAGCAAGCAGTTTGGCCGAATACGCACCCGCCGCTTGCATCGCACGCCTATAGACGTCCTTCACCGCCCTCTAAACCCCTCGTCCCCAGCTAGCTGCCACCGTCATCACTGAGGATCACAACCCCGGCATGCATGCCCTTGCAGCCCCTGGCGCAGACCATCTCGGCTCCACGACGCCAGCCATCCGCGCCCCCTTTCTGCAGGACATCGCAGACAATCTCGACCTGACAGGTAGTCCCGACCTCATAGACTCCCATTGATATGGCCTGAAAGATGATGAGCATGACCCCTCTGACCCGGCGAACAGCCGCACGCCTGTCGAGATCGGGCCCTGTGTGATTGAGCTGCTCCGGGTTTGTTTTAGGTAGTATTGTAGTGTGTAAATGATGCAGTAGGTTTTTAATAAATCAATTGCCTACAATAACCAGTTATATATTAATGTTGATATGATTCTCATCATTATCTTGTGGGCTAGGTGACCGCGCTTCATCTATAATTTTCCTCAAACATGAAATCATTGCTTGGATCTCTATCTAACTGGGTCCCTGCCCACGAATTAAATTCATCAACCAGGCTGTGCCCAAGACTACAAAAGTTGGTCAAATATCTGCAACCTAAATTTCCCTACCCAACTTTGCTGCCCTCGTAGAGATGATTTGAACCATGCCCAACTATGATCAAGGCTGTTAAGGTGGCATGCCCCATTAGATTCTAATTCGTACCCCATAACGTGAACTTCAAACACAGTTCACGAGTGTTATTGTTATGAACATTAATTTAATTTATTGAACATTTTTAAAACTGAAATACTGATCTTTCATATGGAACCTTCCTGAACGGATATGGCCAGGGGAAGTGGTGGAAATGTTGGTGTGTGGGCAGGCAGTTTTGCAGCCGTGGAAGGCAGCATTTTAGTACGTACAACCGGGCGAACTTTGGCTGCACTTGACCCTGACCCTTTGCTATATAGGATCACATCATTGCATAGTGTATCTTCGAGCAAAATAATCACTCAATCAACCACTCGCCACCGCCATCTGCTTGCCCTCTGCCTTCTTGCGCTGCCTCTTCACCTTCTCATCCGCAGCCAGCATGGCGCCTCTCATCATCCTTGTGGACACCGCAACACTCAGCATCCTGCCTGCCCCGCCCGCCCGCATCAGCTTCCCGAGGAAGCTGATGTTGGGGAAGTTAACGTGGCCACAGCTAGCACTTTGCGGAATATCATGCACAGACTCATTAAATGTACCCTCAAATGTACCAATATGCCGTCTTTGATCACGTTCATCAACCATTTCTTCGGCGCGCCTGTGCCAAGTGCTATTTCTCCATTGTCATATCCGGCTAGGGACGCAGGAGCACGGGCACGCCAGCCCTGTTGGTGCACAAGACCACTGTTGGTCCATGGGAATGGAGAACGGTTGCCATTGCAGTACCTTTATTTAATATCGTGAATTCTGCAATGCCGGTGTGGAGGTGGGCAAGAATGGGGAATGGTGGTGGTTGTGGTGAACGGTTCCCTCGCACAACTCGACAAGCACTGCTGCCTGCGTGACACTGCCAGTACCCGGCGTATCCCAGACCGGCTGGAGAAGCTTCTCCAAAATGCCAACCCCACACCCGGAATACTGTCGATATCAAACTCGTGGATGAAAATGCCGTCTTGTATCGTATGTTGTGAATGCTCAAGGCAGGCATGACGGATGAAACAGCAAGCATGAGGCATTCCTATTGAGTATTGAATAACCAAGATTGGTAAAAGGGGCTCCATGCACCTCCTTCAAATATGATAGTATATTATACGCATACTAATCCGCATACCAGAGGAGATGTCCGTCCAGCAGCTCCGAGAATGCGTCAGCTATAACCTCGTCTCTCGGCAGCTCATGGTTCCCAGCGCCTGGGCCAAGGCTAGTACATGTACCCACCGAATACAGGTGCGCCACAGCCAGGCACACATGGTCTCGTGCCGACGCATGGGTAGATGGCACTCGCTGTGATCTGTTGTTGTTGTGGCCATCGGGGTTGAACCACAACAACAACACTCTACACGCACAATATCGAGTGCCCCACTTCCCCCATCAATCAACCAATAACCCACCTCCCGGCATATCAAACCAAGCCAGCCGCACCCATCAACATCCGAATAGCACTCATCAAAGACTGCGACGGGTAGTACGCCACCGCCATGGGCGTCAAAACGGGAATCTAAGGGTAACCGTTTGTAGGCAGGGAGCTGCTCATCTTGGAGACACACATTTGGACAAACGTTCTTGAATGCACGCTTGGCACCGAGATGATGGTGCTTCTATTTAGGCTTGCGAAGGACATCACGCAGGTGAAGATCAAGATGTACACTTTTGCTGAAATGTTGTTGTGCAGACAGTGTATGCTGCTGTACAGACGCCCTCGTTGGTCTTTTTTTTCTCAAGCCTTGTTGTGATTTCCGTCGCACTCCTCCCCCACGTCTCTTCAAGTGCTCGTCCATTGCCTACATTTATGCGCACGAACCTACAATCTAGCCTCATCAAAAGACCAACCATCCCCGCCTTTGGCTGCCGCTTGCAACAACCAACTACTGTAGTTCACATGCCACACGACAGCATCACCTCTTCCAGTTGTAACCTGCATGTTAACGACAATTATAAACAGCATGAGGACCATCACCACGACGGCGGACTGCTCCGGAATGAGAACAAACACAAGGCCAGACTCACGTTCGCGCGGATGATGAGTACCAGGGGGAGGGGAGGAAGAAAATGTAATGTATGGTTGATGTTGTCAAGTTAGGGGAGACCTTGGGCAAAGAATTGCAATGATGGAAGTGAGGAAGTGACTCTGAAAAATGTGTCTAAGGCTAAATCCCTGGAATTTCTGATATCGAGAGTTGACTGTATCGATTGGATCTTACTTTTCCAGTTTATGGTTGGAGTGTTTGTTTCATGATCCCGACTGGACCTCTTTTCCGGCTCTTTCGGGATCCATGGTCTCCACGTTATCTACATCCAGCATCAACGCTTGCTATGGCGCTATCGGCGCCATGGCGGCATCGAGTTACCCTGATGTCGTCACGGCGACAAGTGCTTGCCGTGATGTTGCCACAGCGCCATAGCGACATCCATCTGCGCCTGGAGGCCTCTGGAATCCGATCGCGCCCGACGCGCTAAATGTGTTTTTTGGCGCAGCGCGCCCATGGCGACACTTTCGAGCGTTGCTGATGTAGCCGGAGCCTGGGGTCCGGATCATGTGCTTCCAAATGGTCTCGAGAGAGTGGAGTGAGTCGCCGTGAGTGATGTTGATGGCGTCGAGGAAGATGAGGCGCCATTGTTTGCCCTCGTTGTCGAGGATTAGGCCGAGGTAGGTCTGGTAGTTGTATTTGTTCGGATGGACTGGGTTTTCGGCGTTGGTTCCGCAGAAGGAGTTGTAGACAGAGATGGGGCAGACGCGCCAGACGGCGTTCATTGTGGATGTTTTGGTTGAGGCAGTTCTGTCAGCTCTGTTTTGGAATTGCAGAGTCTGGGCACACACGTTACCAGATCCCGCTCTCGGCTCAACCTGCGGAACACTGCGGGTTCACGCCGGCGCAAATGACCCAGGACGAGACACACCCACTACTTGCCTTCTCATTGCGCCATCGGACAGCGCCACGGGAAACAGGGAAGCCGAGCCATATGTGTGGCATGCCGGACAGACGATAGCCGGAACAAGTGTATAGTGCCTATGAGAATCATGCGTGAGGAGAATGTGAGGGTAATTCAAAGCGCTGATGCGATTTTGACATGGGGCTGAAGTATACGTGTGCGCAGTCATCAAGGCACGTGGGCCTCAGCTGGAGGCTACTTCACGGTTGGCGCTCCCAGCCGGTTGACTTTTCAGAGTGAAGAAAAGAGTGCGAATCAGAACAGCCGGGTTGGAGCTGGGCCAAAAGAGGAACATACAGCGTTAAGCGTTGATCGGGGTGGCCCTGAAACGTCTTCAGCGGAATATGGCAGCGATCTCCTACGTTTCCCTGTCGCTCATGTGCGGTGGCTGCGAGAGCTTCTTATTCGCAAGACTGTACCGTGCGTGGAAAGATGGTTCATTGTAGGATTCAAGCACATGTTCAGTGAAGATTCATTATGCCCCATTCTATATAGGCGTGGGTCAGGGTTTTGGGTTGCCGGTTTACTTCCTGTTTTACCTGTCCGGCAGGGCTCCTGCTGGCTCTCCAAACTGGCCCCACGGACACCAACGCTTTTCATCGTCAACCTTGCCTGATTTCGCTGGGAACGGTGCTATTTCAAAGCCCTTTGTCTGCTCTATCGATTTCTCAAAAAACATTTGCACAATCACATATATAATTCCACAGTTTTTCAAGCTTCAAGTTGAGGGAATTTTAAAGTTAGTTTGGAACTGCTTGCCTTATATCCAGAGACCGATACTCAGGTTAGAGGCCAATGATTTGATTTACTAGTCACAACTTAAGCACCTCCCGTCATGCGTACCTATGACATTTGTCGGATTGATTTTCATGCCTGATAGCCAATGTACAAATTCACTCCCACCTAATTTGCACATCATGATAACCTTGCATGATTCCGAGGCGAAGTTACTGTACCTGATCAAATATTTAGAATAGCGTTCCCCACAGAGATATGGCACACAACTAGGGTAGTTGTGACACTCTGGAAATACTCATTTATCGCGGTGCCTTGGAAAAATTGTAGAGATTATCGCACCAGCAGGGGTTGATAGATAGAACAATTTCATATATCCAGCATTCAAGCGAAACCAGTTATGCAATCTGTGGTTGTGGGAGTGCGCCATATTTCTGTCAACGACCGTCATCTCTTGTTTCTGTGCATTTTCAGATGCAAGCTCTCGATTATATCTGCAACGCCCTATTTTCGGCATAGATGTCCCTCCATCAATACAATACTCGCATTCACGACAGCAAGTGTACTCGAGCCCAGCAATATGGTATTGCATTCCCAAGAGAGATACATTTCATCATAGCTAACCGGAAGCCTAAATGTGTAAGAGATTCAATTACATGTCCTATTCCAACCCCCGGATAAATCATCGCCAGACAAATTTCACGATACGAGCAAGATCAGACCAACTTCACTACCACCTGTTTTCAGCACAGCAGCCTTCCACTGTACAGATAATAGATTACAAACATGAACATTAACATTCTCACCCTCCTCTCATGAGTCATCCCCCTTGCAGAAGCTTTCACATTTAAACCACCAGCACAAAATGTAAAATACAAACGATACTAACTTTCAAAGGTCCTATGCAGAGCGTCCCTCATCTTCCCAAACGCATCCCAATCTGTGAGTTTTCCTGCCACAAGTCCTGGTCTTCGGTGAGGGACAATGTAGACGGTTTCTTCTTCTTTATCAGTTTGCCCCTCCTCTGTATCATCGCTGCTCTCACTGGAGCGGGAACTTGGACTTGCACTCCGTCTATTCCTGGGATGATACTTAAACAACAAATTTCTCCACTCTCTTGCCAGCCTTTTCATCTCCTCCCCCGCAAACCCTGGCAGGAAGCTCCCCAAAAGGTTCTCAAACACATCCGTGTTTGTCATTAGTCCACTCCGTACCTGCGCAATATCCATGGGTGAGCCAGTGTGCCACCGGGGGAGGGCGAGCTCCCCGCCGCAGCAGACCCAGAGTAAGACATAGAGGAATGACTCCAGGTCATGGCCGTACGAGTGGGGTGCGGCTGCGAGCACGCCGATGGCCATGAACGGGAGAGTCCCAGTGCGGTGTGGGGCGCACGATCGTGGTACTATCGTCGCTGCTGCAGTGGGACCAGGCAAGGCAAAGGGAACGGTGACGGCGTGGTCCAGGTCGATGATAAAGCCATGGAGGGTCGCGATGCCGCCATCACAGCCGTGGGGGAAAAAATCCCCGGGAAATGTTGTGTAGCTGAGCGCGGACCGAGAGTAGAGGACGTTTGCCGCAGACACGTCCCTGTGCAACAACTTTGCGGTAAAGTATAGGGATGCGTGGCCGATGAGAGCGCCCAGAAGGGCATGGCGTACTTGCAATGCGTCCGATAGATGAGAGACGGGCATGCCGATGGTTGCCATGGCGATGCATGAGAGGATGCGGTTGTCGAATGTAATGGTCTGCTGCTCCGCTGCGGCGGCAGTGCTGGCGCCTCCGGAGAGCGAGTATGGTGTTCCGGTTGCGCCGAGGCCGCGGCGAACGGAGGTGATGTCGGTGATGTCCCAGTGCGCGACGTGCTGGGCAATGCAGACTACCTTTCGCTGGGCCGCAAGCGCGAGAAGGTCGCCTTCGCTCTGGCGCGCGGATGCCCGCCAGCTGAGCTTCACGAGCAAATACGGCGGGGGCGGTTGGCTATCGTTATCATCTGCCGCGACTGGCGAAGTAGGTGTGGCATACGCGCAATATGTTCCCCGACACACGATCCCCGTTCTCTGACACACTGGAGGCCCCATCTTCCACCTCCTCCCCTCCTGTTGCTGCAGTACCACGTCATGACTCCCCGGCTTCACCCTTGCCAATGCGGTCAGCGATTTCCTCCCTTGTGGGATCCTGCCTGACCCTAGAACCCCGCCCCGATCAAATAAAAACACTGTCATCTCTGCTGAGGTATTGTAAGTCAACACAGCATGAATCCGGGTCCGCAGCGGCTGGTGCGCGAATAGATGCGCCACATAATCGGCAAGCTGAGCCAGTGCCTCTCTCTCCGACTTTTTCTTTGACTGGTGTTCCCCGACGACTAGAATGTTCTCCCAGCATACTTTCACTTCCCCCGACGGTTCCGTACGCATGAGGCAGAAATCTGGCCGCCTTTCCGAAAGGAATGCACCCGGGAGCTCCCGAGTATATCTCGTATCCTTCCACACCCCGGCGCCACTCAACCCCGCAAGCTGCCCAAGTACAGCGACCAACCACGGCACAAACACTCGATCATCCAGCGACGTTGCCAAGTCCAATTCCACCTCCACCTCATCCTCTTTCTCATTTTGTTCATCATTCAAGCTCATATTCTTTAACCCTTTATCCACGATATCATTATCCCCGCAGCCGAAAAACTCCTCCTCAACTCCGTCAACATCAAGAAACACCCTGTCTTGCAACTCCACTGCTGAGATATACCCACGGACATCCTCTACTGTTGTTGAAAGACCTGAGCCGGCAGCGGAATTACCGTCTACCGTGCGAGTAAAACGTCCCCCACTCCCAGTAACGTTCGATTTTGATGCCGATTTCGATGTTTTTGGTTGAGAACCCAACTTTCTTCGTCCAACTACACAAGCCGTCAACACACTAGCCCGCACCGGTGTCTCACTACTACCAGCCTTACCACTACCACCTGCCATAGCACTACCGACACTGGGCTGAAGACCGGTGTGGTGGTGCAAATTGTGGTTGCAAGACTTGCAAAGTACCAGAAGAGGCAAAGTTGTGTCTGTGTCGGAAGTGATTGTGGTTGGGGTGGCGAGGGCGGTTGCGGGGGGCACGAGGTCAAATGTACCAGTTTTGCATCTACATTTTGCAACGGTGCAGCCAAAGGTGAGGATGGGTGAAGACATGGGCCTGCTGGAGCGAGTGGTATGCGATCAAGTACGTTGGTTGCTTGCCACGGATGATAGGTGAGTATGTGTCTTGAGTAAGTGTGTGGACTGGCGGCAGCGTGGGAAGTCTGGGGAGGAGATTAGGCGGAACAAAAGGAATGATTGTTGTTGTTGTTGTTGATGTTGTTGATGTTGTTGATGTTACCTGTGTATTTTTATTCCCTTGCCCTCCCGCCTGTGTGTGCGCCAAGATACAACCTAAAACCAAAGCTAGTATTGTGTGTTTTGTTTTGGTTCGCATACATATTTTTTCACATTCTATATTATTTACTATAACACTAGCCGTCGACAGGGCAATTGCATCTACATAAAAAACTCATAATATAAACATGGCGCTGTTTCAGGATGTCTTCATGTGTTCTCATATGTGTGGTTTTCAATTTCGGGTAGTTTGTTCAAAATTGAGAGCTTCGGGGATGAAATTATGCCGCGCCTGGGGCACGAGAACTGATGCATCCCCGAACTCGGGACTAAGAAAAATTCGTTTCGGAGTAGTAACCTTCTATAATGATATAATTAGGAAGCGCACAAGCGCCGCACGTGACTTCGAGTCTGGGAATGAGAACCCCAAGCCCCATACGTGACTCTTCCTTCTATAACACTCTCTGTTCTGAGCCAGTAAGCAAGATCGAACATTGGTCAATAGTTGGAGCCAACCAGCAAGGCTCGCGGACCCCGGCCATTCAGCAATATTGCTGAATGGCTCGCCCCACCCTTAATAATCGTGAGTATAGACTTACTCACGCAAATATCTGTGAGTATGAACTTATTGACACAAGTATCTGTAAGTAATGTGCCTGACCGGGATACCGCCCATGACCGAGTAACTGCTCAATTCATTTTTTTACTATAACTTAATCGGTATATGCTTTAAACGTCTGCAAATCGATGTATATTCAATCCAATCCGACTAATACTGTTTCCAGGCCACGAAGCAGCATTTTAGGCAAGATGAACCATGACTCTTGTCAGAATAATCGTTCTTACACCCAATTGAGTCTCTATTTTTCTTCTCTATGTCGGGTATCTCCAATACTTCTATTATTGTCTCTACTCGTTATTTCTTTCTATTCTTGCGTATGATCCTCGCTGCTATACCTATTTCATACTATTTCAGCTCATATCACCGCACTTTCTCTTTATTCTTTACCGATTAAGCTCCTCTTGTACTTCTCTTACTTTCTACAAGATTCTCTTACTCGTGCTCGCGTTACACTAATGTCTATCACTTCCTGTTACCATTAGCGTTGTTTCTTTATTACTTCTATTCTTAGTACCGTTGCAACACACCATGTTTCATTGCTACACCCTCTTATTTCCTTTATATTATTATATTTCGGTTCTCAGGGTCTACGCTACTCCCCTGACTTTCTGTCTGGACTTGCGCTGAGCTGTTCTGTTTGGCTCGCTCCTTCCTCTTCATGTATATAAGGATCGCTCGCTCCCTTCACTTAGCTCTTTAGTGAATACGAATACCTTGATACCTATAACTTGCTCCGCTGGCTATCGCCGTGACCCGCTCCTCTTCGAGATCTCAGATTCCTATTGTGCACCTATCACGCCCTTCTGCATCGACCTTCGATACACTTGGAACATTCCCTCTCACAGGTTATGAGCCCGGCAGCCGCTACTATTGTTTAATCAATTGGCACTGCTGGTTTATCTTCGATCTCATTGCGCTCACTTCTGCAAACTTATTCGATCAACTACTCGTCTCTCCTCAACTCCCTTTCAGCATCATGTCGGCTCCCACCCTGCCCTTCAAACTCGAGAGTATTGAAAAACTCAAGGGTCAATCCAACTACACTCGATGGGCCAGTCTGGTCATCCGCGTCTTGAAAATCAACGACTACGATGAACTAGCTCTAGTCAAGCAAGAGCCTCCAACCAAGGCTGCAGCTCTGAAAGCACACCAAAAGAAAGAAATGATCGCCATCATGACGATTCAACTTACTATTGACCAAGATCAACAGTTCGTCATCGAAGGCTGTTCTACCACCTTCGACGCCTGGACTGCTCTTCAAAATACCTTCGATCGTCGCAATGTCGCCTCTTCCTTTCACACCTTTCGAGATATACTCAACCTACATATGTCCGACTCTGAATCCATGACTGATTACCTGCTCCGATTTGGCAACTCCTGGTCGCAAGCACACTCCCGGGCCTCTACAGGCTCCGATGAACTCGCTCTGGCCATCAAACCATTCCTTGTCAGTGATCCGATCAAGAGTGCAATACTCTTGAACTCACTTCCAGATTCATACAACGATACAGTCAACATACTCCAATCCAAAGCAAATCAGACCTTCGAAGATCACATCACCCATCTCCGAAATCTGAAAACCGCTGACGACAATGCGAAAGCATTATTCAACAAACCAAAGGGCAAAGGTCAAGCACCTGCGTCCCGCAAACCATCCTCTCAACCTCGGTCAGGTAAATCTACCGATCTTGAATGCACATGGTGTAAGTCTAAGGGTCACCCCTTCAAGGGTCACATCCATAGCACTTGTTTTAAGTTGAAGAAACATCAAGAAGACCGCAAGAAAGGTGTAGCTGCTGTCGCCACCGAACCCGTCACCTCAACAGCTCTAGTAACAACATCATCATCATCTGGTGGTGTCGCCTGGGTTGCTAACGGTGTTATCGGTGACTCCACCATCGCTCTTCTGGCTTCCTCTGCTTCGTCGTCTTCTGGTCTTGCTTCTGCCTCTTCATCTTCTTATTCGGTTTCAGATCTCACGTCTTCTTTTTCGGGCATGGCTCTCAAAGCTCGAGATGCTACAACTTATCAGGTATGGATCCTCGATACTGGAGCTTCTCATCACATCACAGCTGACTTTTTCTGCCTCATCAATCCAGTCTCGCATCGTGTGGGAATAGAGGTTGGTGGTGGTCAAGTATTGTACTCGCAATACAAAGGAAATGTCTGTCTGTCTGTGGTAGTTGCTGGGAAGGTTTCGAATTTCTCTCTGTCTGATGTTTTGTATTTACCTGATTGGAATAATGTGAATTTGTTATCTTGGAGAATGATCGATCTGATTGGAAATGCATATCTTCATGGAGAAAACAAAACTCTTGAAATAAAACTCAAGACAGATAACTCCACAATTGTTCGAGCTGAACTCGGCGCACATGTTTATTCTTTTGAATCGGCTGTTGGTTTCGGAACTGCTTACAAGTCTTCTGTCCAATTCTGGCATGAAGCGCTTGGACACTCATCACCTAGATCCTGGTCGCACGCTTCCAATATCTTTGTCGATGGCAATCTTCTCCCCAAACCTCCGCACAACTTCTTCTGCCATGCATGCGCTAAATTCAATTCTCAACACTCCAAACCTCTTCCTGTCGAACACACATCAAAAGAACCCTTTGACCTAGTCCATGTCGATTTGGCTGGTCCATTCTCGGTTCAATCGCTCGGTGGCTCACGCTACACCATGCCAATGCTCGATGACTACACTCGATACTCCGAAATTGCATTCCTAAAAGAAAAGTCTGAGGCCCCCAAATTCCTCATCGCCTTCTGTGAAAGAATACATACAAAAACCGGACGTTATCCGAGAGCTGTCCGCACTGACAATGGTGGTGAGTTCAAAAATTCTGTCTGGACTGCTTACTGCAAATCAAAAGGCATTATCCACCAGACCACCGCAGCCTACTCCCCAGAGTCCAATGGCGTTATAGAACGCTACAATCAAACTCTCGCCTCGATGTGTCGACCTGCACTTGAAGATCTCCCCTCAAGTCTGTGGAGCGAAGCCTTTAGCTGGGCTGTCTACCTCCGCAATCGTCTCCCTCATTCGGCCTTAAATGGGAAGTCGCCGTTTGAACTCCTCAACAATCGCCTACCCTCCATCAAACACCTTCGTCCCTTCGGTACTCCATGCATTGTACATATTCCCAAGGAGAAACGTCCTGCAGGAAGCAAGCTGGAACCAAGGGGTGTTGATGGGAAATTAGTCGGCTACACTGGAACCCCATACATGTTCCGTGTCTACATACCATCGCAGAAAAAGGTCGATACATTCCGTCAGGTTAAGTTCATTCCGTCAAATGACCAAACCTCCGTTGAAATGTACCTCCCCCTCGAGTTAACCTTCTCAGAAACTAATCAAGTCGCTACATCTACAACTGATCATCCTCTTCCACTCCCGCAAATACTTACTCCAGAAACTCCACAAAAGCCACAACGCATGCCTGGTTCCTTTGGTTCCCCAACACCAATGAAACCAACATCTGCTCCCCCTTTGCCAGGACCTTCTGCACCGCTACCTACGATTTCACTACCTTCAGGATCTTCAATAAATCCTGCAGACTACGAAACGTTCGACGATTCAGAAGAGTTACCAGAATCCGAGAGAGTTGTTTCACAACAACCCTCACCCTCACGCCCAATCACACCACCACCACGAAGCAATCGTCCACCGCCTACAGCACCACGAACCAAGCGAAGAGCCTCTCCTCCGCCACCCTCCGATCTCGAAATTGAAGACTTCAATCAAAAACGAAAACGGAAACAAACGGACTTTTACGGCTTTCCTAAGGTTACGCTTGCTATGGGTAACGTCGAAGCGAAAGCTTTCATTGCTGACGTTGGAACTGAACTGACGAATCAGCTTGAAGAAGAACTTGGACAGGCCAACGTAACACTTGGTCCAGCCACCTATTCTCAAGCTATGAAGTCTGAAGACGTGGATAAGTGGATTGATGCGATGCATGAAGAGAAATCTTCTTTGGAATCGCAAGGCGTTTGGGAGGTTCATGATATTACTGACTTACCAAAAGAAAGAAAGGCTATTGGATCCCGTTGGGTATTTACGGTTAAGTTATTGGAAGATGGATCAATTGAGAGGTACAAGGCTCGTCTAGTGGTTAAGGGCTTTTCACAAATCTCCGGAATCGATTTCAGTGAGACTTTCGCACCAGTGACTCGGTACGATTCGCTACGTCTCCTGACAGCCCTCGCAGCACTACACAACCTTGATACTGCACAACTTGATGTCAAATCAGCATTCACCTATGGTCCTCTTGACGAAGAAATCTGGGTCGCCCCTCCTCCTGGACTCGGCCTCGATAACAAAGTCCTTCTACTCAAAAAGGCACTTTACGGTTTGAAACAAGCTCCCCTTCAGTGGTATAGGAAACTATGCTCTGTACTTGCGGAACAGCACTTCATTCCAACTCACTTCGATCCTTGCATCTTCATAAGCACTAAGAGTAATATTCTTATGGCTGTTTATGTTGACGACATCGCACTTGTTGGCAAAACGAGTGAATTGAAGAAACTAATCGAGTTCCTTCAAACTCACTTTAAAGTTACTATAAAAGGTACACTTTCGTTTATGCTAGGTATCGAAATACAACATCACACCGATGCAATCACTCTCGGACAACAACTATACATTCAGCAAATTCTACAGCGCTTCGGAATGGAACAATCTCGCCCTGTTTCAACTCCAATCGATCCGAAATCACAACTTCATAAAGCTACTGATGACGAAATTCCTGTTGACCAGAACCTCTATCAACAAATGATTGGCGCCCTCATGTATCTTGTTACTTGTACCCGTCCTGATCTTGCTTTCTGTGTTTCTTATCTTTCTCAATTCTCCTCTCGTCCTCTTGATATCCATCATACTGCTGTCAAGAGAGTTTTTCGTTACATTTCTGGTACCCGTTCTTATGTTTTGATTTATCCTCGTTCTGCTTCTGTTAAGTTGGAAGGTTTTTCGGATGCTTCGTTTGCTAATTGTCTTGATACTCGTCGTTCTTATACTGGTTACGTCTTTCAACTCGGAAAGTGTACTATCTCTTGGTACTCCAAGAAACAACAATGCATCTCCAACTCCACTACCGAAGCGGAATACATTGCACTCTCCACCACTGCTCGACAAGCCAAATGGTACACTCACGCCTTCAAACAATTCAACATCAACATTCCTGTGCAACTATACTGTGATAATCAATCCAGTATTAACCTTGCGCAAAACCCCGTCTACCACCACAAAACCAAACACATCGATATCGCATATCACTACACCAGAAGCTGTCTCATCAACAACATATTTCAGCTCGCCTATGTCTCTACAAAAGACAACGCCGCTGACATTATGACGAAAGGACTCACCAACGAGTTACACTCTCGGTTTACTCAATTACTGGGGTGTCTCGTTCGAGAGAGAGTGTCAGAATAATTGTTCTTACACCCAATTGAGTCTCTATTTTTCTTCTCTATGTCGGGTATCTCCAATACTTCTATTATTGTCTCTACTCGTTATTTCTTTCTATTCTTGCGTATGATCCTCGCTGCTATACCTATTTCATACTATTTCAGCTCATATCACCGCACTTTCTCTTTATTCTTTCCCGATTAAGCTCCTCTTGTACTTCTCTTACTTTCTACAAGATTCTCTTACTCGTGCTCGCGTTACACTAATGTCTATCACTTCCTGTTACCATTAGCGTTGTTTCTTTATTACTTCTATTCTTAGTACCGTTGCAACACACCATGTTTCATTGCTACACCCTCTTATTTCCTTTATATTATTATATTTCGGATCTCAGGGTCTACGCTACTCCCCTGACTTTCTGTCTGGACTTGCGCTGAGCTGTTCTGTTTGGCTCGCTCCTTCCTCTTCATGTATATAAGGATCGCTCGCTCCCTTCACTTAGCTCTTTAGTGAATACGAATACCTTGATACCTATAACTTGCTCCGCTGGCTATCGCCGTGACCCGCTCCTCTTCGAGATCTCAGATTCCTATTGTGCACCTATCACGCCCTTCTGCATCGACCTTCGATACACTTGGAATATTCCCTCTCACAACTCTCTCGTAAATTGCGTCCTCATTTTCCAAGATACAATCAGATACTATGCACCTTTGATGACTGGTATGTTTGTGCACATCTGGTTTAAGCATGTCTAGACCTCAAATATGGAATGCATAATTCCTGTCTTAAAGAACTAAGGATCCCAGTAAGTTACGTTATGGCCTTACTTGCATTTCCAGAAAGAATGTATTTTTGGGAACCTTGTGAATGCTTGCAACACAGTGCATAAAATTATATATTCAATAGCAACTGAGAAATTGGAACCTTAGGTCACGTTTTTAACAACACATTTGAATCCAGTGCTAAAAGTACCCCAAGGCTTTGGAGTCACAAGAGTGAGTTGAATTGCTCACATTATGGTACCTCGAGTCTTGCTCTACAGGTGAAGGTCTAGGTAGCCTAGGCATGAGAACATCTTATTGGAGGCATAATAAGGCTGGTGGATGAGGCAAAGGAAGGAGGCCGTAATATGTGTAGCAAGACTGGGAACAACTTTGGGTAAGCATGTAGGTATGTTTTTAGGCCTTGAATTGTGGGATGTGAGTACGTATGGCGCTGATTTTTTGGAGAAAAGCGGTATACAGAGTGTCTTTTGCACTATACTACTTCCCATAAACTCACTATAATATGGCCCGCCTGCGTGTTACAGTAGTTCCCTAAGGGCTATGTGTACACTATTTTGGTTGTTCACACTTGCCCTGAAATACAATTTCGCAATGCCATTGGCACAGTGAGTACAACTATGAGTACATACCCACCAGCCTTTGTACCACAGTGCTCATCGCCACACCACTGCTAGGGTAGGATGCTAGGGTACAGCGATTATGGATGTAGCTATCGTTCTCCACTTTCAATTTATTTTATCAAGTTGTATTCTGTTTTCTAGTTTCTCTTGCTTATGGCTACCATGCGTTAGTACAGTTCTCCAACAATAACCACGACCTTTCATCAGACCGTATGAATCTTAAACCTGATCTAGCTATTTCTCTCTGGCTAAATTAATTTCCTGATAATGTGAGCTGGAGAGATTGAAGAATGGATAGACATATAAAATTCATTTCAGGTAGCTCACAAGATCTTTCAGCTTGATCTATTCACCTCCCGCCTGTTACCTTCTTCAAATAGCTTTATTCATACCCATGAAACAAAGTTTTCCTTTATATCTTTCATTTTATTTTTTCTGCCTCCGAAATCTTTTTTTGTTTATTTACTTGATGTGGATATTGCTAGACCATGCTCATTCCGAGTTTCATTGAAAGGTTGTCGACCCAGACGTTAAAATCAGAGGGTGTTACATGAAATCAGATTGCATTCAAATATTCGGTACTGTCAAAGTATCTTCTATAAGATTTTAACATGTGATGGTGTTCACATATTGGATAAGAGAGTGTTATCATTTTACTGGTACCTGGAGTTTGTACTTTACCTGTAGTTCAATGTGTAATGTTATGACCACCTATATGGTAAGAGGAAATTATAAGATCAATGATTATGCTAAGATTGAAGGTTCCTCAGCCATAAAACATACTTTGAGTGACTATTAACAGCATACTTATGTTATGCACTTCTGGGAATCTAAAATCTTGGCTAGATCAAATAGTATGAATTAGAGACTGCAATTACTTTCTGCTTACATGGCCATTTCCAGCCAACACTGTCCCGCATTCCATAGTTGCTACTTCAGTTATATTGAAATCCAAATCACTATGACTTGACATTAATATAACCCCAGGCTACACTTGTTTGATTATATTTGAACCATATGCTGTAAACTACATATTTGGCAGTATTCACAAATAGGTATTACTGCATTTGGTTCAAATGTGAACTGCATTGAACAGTTGTTAACTGTGACTTTGAGTTTGAATGTTTCTGTATATAATGATATTGCTTTAAAAACCCAAGGTTCCGTAGCTTCCTCCTTTTGTGCTCAATTGGTAGTGGGTTTACATTGTAGCTGGCAAGTGCTTTGGTATTTGTGTAGTAATAGGGGAGTGTGTGATTAACGCTGTGATTGTGTATCCTGCTGCCAGACCTCTGGATCACACGCACCAAGAATTTATTCCGTCAGCATTCCATTCAGGTAGATTGAGAATCAATGTTCAATCTAACATATCCTGAGCAAAAACTACCGGTATTCCCTACATCGCAAGTCATGCAAATCCCACATCATCAGTGGATAAATGATGCCACCCTCGGCTCCACCACTTGTGGCGCATCGCCATCCTTGTAGTAACCAGGCGTATGTGAGCTCGTCTGCTGCGCCAGACTGTCGGGTGCTTTTGTCCTCCTCCAGCTTGACGGGACTAGCCGCCCGTGTGCCGCCATGTGTGCCTCTGAGAAACAACTTTGCGTCGTCGAGGCGTGCATCTGCTGGAGTCCAATCCCAAAGTCGATGGTTGGGATGATTGGCTAGCCGGGGGCTGTGGTGGCTGTGGTGACTGTGCAGACAAAGATTGCGCCGTTGGGGGCCTTGACTGTGGATTGCGTGATGAGTGGTATGAGCGCCTATGGGCAGGGAATGATCGTCACCGTGCCGAGCACGTCCTTGATGGATTTTCCCTTACCCGCGGCAACATGACTTCCACATCTCCATAACCAGGCATGAACCTCACACATCTCCCCAGCTTGCGCAATTCTGGATCCCACTCGATGAGATTCTCCACCTCCGACCCTCCATCATCCAAAATGCCTTGTACGCTGGGCGGGGAGTGTGGGTTCCGATGAGCGAGTGTATCGGTTGGGAAAGGACAAGCGATGGAGGAGGAGGAGGAGGAAGAGGAGGAGATGGTGCGATGAAGGGCGAGGAATTGGGCGGTCGTGGTTGCTGGGGTATTTTGTGCTCCGGTAGATGCATAGGTTGAGGGTTGAGAGCAGAGGACGTGGCGGAGGAACTGGAGGTGACGGATAGTGATGGAGCACGTTGGTGGTCCACGTGCGACAGGTGTGGGGCTAAACGCTACCCTGTTGGACTCGAGAATGTGTAGGGGTGTGAAGAGTGAGAAGTAGTGAAGCTTGCGGGTGGTAGTGATGGTGATAGGGTCGCCCTCCGTCGCCAGTGAAGTCGTCTCCTCCACCGTGGGAAATATTACCCATTTGTCTAGTTAGGTTTGTGTTCTGCCTCCAAGCGGTGTACCGCGATGTTTTTGTGCAAGGAAGAACAAAGCAACCCAGTCTCGAACCGGGCAACCCAAACAACAAACAGCGCCGGGTCTGGGCGCATCAACAAACCAGAATCACTTCAGTCTTGCTTGTGCCAAGAACACTGTTGCCTAGCTCGTCGTATACGCAAACTGACCTGATTCTTGGAGAATTGACCAATCGATTTCTTGTAGTTGGCCTGCAGCTGAAGTCCATCTGCGCCGTTAACTTCAACATTGCAGTTGGCATTGAAACGAGTGATAAGAAGTGCGCAATCCACTCATCTTTGCCCGTGAAAGCAAACCTCAAGATCCATTACTTCCGCATGCTGCATCGTGGACAGAAGCAGAGTGGAAGAGGAGTTAGTCACCACCGGCTGGGGGTCGCCAGTCACCGCCTCCCTTGTAGTAACGCATGCGTCGTCCTTGTAGGCGAGAGCAACGATGAAGAGGAGTGGGGAGCTGGAAGAGGGGCGAAAATATTACCGGCATTGATGTATCATTTGCCCGCCATATCGGCGCATCCCTCCCCTCTCGTGCGTCCAAACGCCGCCCGGTGTCATTTTCCATCTCCAATCCTTGCTCCCGCTGGGTCCAGGTGTTCTTGTCTAATATGATCCTTGTTTCCATCGCCGGCCATATGTTGAGGCTTCACAGATCGCATCCCCGCTCGTGCCAGACAACCACACATTAGCGGTGGGTGACACAATTAAGACACCAGTTGACCGATTGGTGGTATTTTCAATGGGAAGTATGCAACCGTCAATTGCCTGGATCCGCCCGCACCAACGGCAGGCAGAGCTGACTGCACGTATTATAGGCAAAATGAATTCTGGTTCCAGTGTAAATGATCAGGATTCCATCAGAGGGAGATTATTCTCCAAAACGGGCAGATCGGTGCTCTGGAGCACAAGTCATGAAATAGTGATCGAGGCGCTTTTTCCTAACAATTGTCAACCACTTTATTTTTTTCATTATCTACCATTCAGAATTGAGTTCTTCAAAATCTCATTTTTCCTGAATGTCTGATGCTGTTTGCAGATATTAATACTAGACCAAATACCTGGGAAATTTGGTTAGGGGTACACCTTTACCACCCAGAATACCCAACTACCCAATTGTGAACATCTTTTCCACTGGGGTTGTAATGCAATTGTCACAGAACAGAAAGACAATATTTGAAAAGTCGTTACAAAAATCAAACTTTGAATTCAAAATATAAATTGAAAGTAAGATAGGTACCAAGCTAGAAAAGATTCAGAAAGAAAAGAATCTGAATTCATTATAGTTGACGTTACCTATAAGGAGATATTTTTATAACATATTTTTTAGTGGTTCTCTCTATTACTATACACCCACCTAGCTGTAGTAGCTGGGTACATAATTTGGGTTATATTAACTTATCTGGAGGAATAGTTATTGTTAGCTAAACCAGTACGAGAATGCATGTCCAATCTTGCAATAATGAACAAGCAGGCATAGTATAAAGTAAATTATAAAGCTATTAGGATAAAAGCATATATTAATCAACTTTATAAAACTGTTGAGTAACTATATTTTTTGGAAGAATTTTCTATAAACTATCTTAGTCTACTTAGTTATATGCCTTTTCTTTAGACAATAATAGTAAATACAATAGATGTCCTACATGTAGGGCTCTATCAATAATACATTAAGCTTTCTTAAAAGGATTGTAGATATATGTATTAGATAAGAACCTCTTTTAGTGATTTTCAATAACTCTAAAGGCTGGCCCTAGCAATTGATTATAGATCGCACCTGTCATTAACTTATAAAACAAAATGATCACTGCTAGAGAGTGATAATCTTTAAGATTATCTCTATCTCCATTTTTGAACAGTACTGAAATAGTACGATCTGATCAGTTTTTAAATCTAGGACATAGATTTCTTTATTATATTATAGTCATAATTCAAGCTATATATGAGACTGTATATGTATAGAAGTTGTGTCCATAGTTTATAGTTCTTAAGTTCTGAAACTTGTCATGGAGTCATATAAGCTAGTCCTATTCCACTCTAATGGATGAGACTGGAGACTAACTATGACATAGACCAATCAACCTATTCAATAGTTAGGCTATTATATTGGAAGTTGGAAGTTTTATTATTTTCTAGCTGCATCTCTAGCAGATTAAATAAGAAACTACTTTGCTTTGTAGCTAGACCACTTGAGTGGAAATTAGGAATTTTAGGGTCAAAGGGATTTCCTTCATCATTTATATAATTTGAATTATGCATTATATATCTCTGTCTATAAGCTATATATACTAGACCTCCTATTTAGTTCAGAAGGACAAGCAAATAGTGTAGTTCTAAGTAACTATCTACTTTCATACTCATATCAGATTACTGCATTTTAGTACTTAGTGCTTATGAATATTCTTATCGCACCTCTCAGTACTTAGTACTAATATGAATAAGCCTATTCACTAAGTGAACTATAACAAAACTAGTTATAGAGTTACCTATTAGGACCTAGTGTCATTGTACTATACAATTGCTTAAATATTTTAGATAGTTCTTTCCTATAGACTACCCCCTCTCAATTGGAAATTCATCATTAGTAATTAATATTTCTTGTAGCTGTAGTGACTTTGCCTGGGTAGTTGTATTTGATTCTGATATTGAATAGAGTGACTAATGAAATTTCTAGCCTACCTTCAGTATCTTTTTAAGTTTTAATTTAATTTCATATAGATTGTTCCTAGTTGAATATTTCAACTCCATAATCATGCCAGCCTTATTCCTCTTATTGGCAAGTAATACAAGTAACTCTAATTCTGTATGTTTAACTTCTCCCATATTAAGAAGGTTGGCATAAGTGTTTTAATAGTATTTACCATTAGCTCTAGCTTTCATCTCATATTAAAATTGATTGGCTAGAGTTAATATTATTGTTAAGTGTATTGCAAAAGTCTTTAACTTTCCCTTTTTTCATCCTATGTAAGGTCAATAGTCCAGCCTTCCAGTAACTTTTCAGTATCTTTACAGATAATTGATTTCATAGCTTCTTGGTAATCTTTTCATTTGAAGTATGACTTCTTTATTTGCTATATACTGAGGCATTTTTCAAGAACCTCGATATATTAGTATTCAAACATTAGGTGGCAAACAAATTCTATGCAATTTTAGCAATGTCATATTATGGCTTCCAATTAGCAACTTGCCACATATATATGGATTCCAACTCTGCCAATGATGTTGCTTGTAACTCGTGAGCTGAAGAGAGATATGTCTTGCCAGCTGATTTTACCACTTCCCGTACAACCCTTTCCTCTGCCTTTAATATTGCTTTACACTCTACCGTCAAGGCAGCCTCCTTAGCCTCTCATATGAGTTGATTAAACTCTGTTAGGGTTTACACTCATGCTTCCTCAATTTTTGTCCTTATTCCCTTGTTATATTCCTAATGGAGCCTACCACTTCAAAGTCTGATTTCAAACAGGACTGCTCTTGGACGGATATCTTGTAGGTCAGTAATTATAGATGTAGCATTATCTAGAGGATTAAGGGATTTAATAGGTTTGATATGAGAAAGAGACTCAGGGAACTACCACCCCCCATAATAGAGACTAGATGGTGTATCGAGTGTACAGATATACGGGGGGGTTGGGTTTGAGTTAGTGACATCATCACTTACTGGCATACCCCACATCTGTGTTGCAAGTCCGAGATCCATATGGTAGCAGCCAGACTTGCACTATACATTCAGGATATTTTGTGGTATAAGCCTTATCCTTTGACTTGAATAGCAGCTTCAGGAATTGTGGCTTGCAGAGTAACCCTCCTGAAGTATCTGATAGCCATATGTCCAGTAAATCACCATATTCCCACTGAAGAATACCAAAGCAACTCACATCTAGTGGCTGCAATATATGAGTAGCCAGGGAACATCAGGAAAAAAGTCTCATATACCTTAGACCATTATAATGGCGACAACTCTAGTAACATCAATTAGGCATACTGCAAGTTATAATAATGCTGAGATTGTAAGAGGGAACGTTCCAAGTGTATCTAAAGTTGATGCAAAGGGGCATGATAGGTGTACAATAGGAATCTGAGATCTCGAAGAAGAGTGGGTTACAGCGATAGCTAGCGGAGCAAGTTATAGGTATCGAGGTATTCAAACTTAGTAAAGAGCTAAGAGAGGGAAGTGAGTGATCCTTATATAGATGAAAGGAAAGGAGCAAGCAGAGTGAGATAGCTCATTGCAAGTCCAGATAGAAAGTCAGGGGAGTGGTCTAGACCCTGAGAATCAAAATATAATAATATAAAGGAAATAAGAGAGTGTAGCGATAAAACATTGTATGTTACAAAGATACTAGAAATAGAAGTAATAACGGAACAATACTAATAGTAACAGATCTTCTTGAAGGCGATCACGGCGTTTTTATTGACAGTTGGCTTGATCTCGGCTTGGGGATCTTGAGGGTCTTTAGGTTCTTCGTCCTTGGGATCTTGGTCTTGGTGTTTATCCTGCTCTTCGACAGAGACAGGCTCAGAATCGGAGGTACCCTTGGAGTTGCTAGTAACAGTTGTAATAATCGACTCTCGCACCAATTCAAAGCCATTAACGAAGTAGGGGACAACAAGAGTGTACTGGAGGAAGGCAATAATCAACCAAATGAGGGAGATAGGGAGTTGGGGAAGTTGAGGAAGGAGTTTTTATTGTTTTTAGGCATTATGACAAAACTGTGTGACCCGGAGGTCGAGAAATATTAAAGTGTGTTGGATGTGAGGTGTGGAAAGATCGTGATGAGGATTGTGGGAGTGGGTGGAGAAGTTGAGGTAAGGAGGGAAGCAGGGAGGAGGAGGAAGTAGTGGGATAGGGTTATACCAAAGGGAGAGAATGAAGAGGGCGTGGAGGAACTACGTGACTACGTGGGTGTTAGTAAACTTTCTACGAAGAACGAGGGCCAGGTTGTGCAAATTTTGGGGCAGAGGGCAAGAGAAACTCTGGAAAGACTGATTTTGGGCAAGAATAACTGCAGGATTTGTGCAGAATGTTGTCTGTTGTGTAGGTTTGGTGGTGGCGAGGCAACTTGGGGATGTGTTGGCAGGGGTGGTGAAAGCTTCTTAGGTTTGGGTGAAGGTTTTTTGGTGGTAGCATGGGAGCGGGGGGAGATAGTGGAATTGGACTACTCACAGCTATCAGAAGATAATGAAAGGATACATTCTCGCATATAGCACTTGAGGTGGAGTTTGGGGAGGATGAATGTAGATGCCATATATGAGAGTGTTGACGTGAAGATATAGGTGAGTAGGTAGCTATTGTAATCGGAGTAATTTTTAACGTAAACAATACTCAATGGAGAGATTTCTGGGGAAAATCTAGCCTCAGAGGAAATTGTGAACATTGCAGGCAATTGAGGAGAAGGGAGAGCGAATGGAGGCATGAGTAACACCTGAGGATGAGGCTAGAGTACCGCTTAGTCATTATTATCGATATGTACATAAACACCAATACCACCTGGGGTGAGGCTACATGGACACTGCTCTCGTAGACATGGAAATGTATCCATCTCATTTAGGTAGGGTGCAATGTTGGCACTCAGAGAACATGGAAGTGCAGGCATATTTGCTTAAGGATATATTAGCAGGAGAGACATATCTCAAGAGAATATTCATTCACGAATTTAAAATTAGTCTAATCATATCACTCCGATTTGGTGGCAACAGTTGAGTGCAAAAACCAGTCTGTAGTCTAAGGTCGAGATTTTGGCTATGGGCCACCACCATGCTTACCTGACTCATGCCCACAACGCTCGGGAGCGAGAACACAAGGACACTGAGTATACACATCCACATGGAATAAGTACTCCATATATTCGGGGGTTAATATTGTTTTCATTCCTAGTACGGAGCTTATGAAGGAGAAGTACAGTCAGATGAGGAGAGTTGAATATTTTGGTTTCTGGAGAAGGCCATTTTGTACCTAGCGAGTATCAGCAAGTTCGACAGGCCTCGATGTAAGAGAACAAATGCACAAAGTTAGACTTGCATGTATGCATTAAGTAAGTAAGTACCTCTTACTTACAATTGCAAGTACCTATACATTAGCAATAGAATCAAATGTTTTTGATGGACACAGAAGGGGCAAGCACTTAAGTACCTCATGCTCAAGAAATTATTATCCTGATGGACTGGGTACATAAATATAACAAGTAGCTAGTACTTGATGCTTTAACACAAGGCGGCGAGGAGCATGAGTATCTCGAGGTATTAATTGTGAACGAGACTATATAATGGCCATGATGAAATTGAACTGGGCTGTGGACTGGGGAGGGGAAGAGAGCAGGAGATAGGTATGTAGGTGGGCTAGCTAGGCCATTTTTGTATAATAGTTACCTGCTCCTAGACCAGAGCGAGACTTCTTTAGCTTATTTACTTGTCAACTCAATTGATCACCTTAATTTGAAATATATATAGTAGCATGGAGTATCTACTTATCAAACATGTTAATAAGCCAATGTTCTATCCGATATTGCCAATGTTAATTCTATCTTTTACAGATAAAGCCTTAGAATATAGACGTTACCAAGAAAACTTCAAAATAAAGCCAACTTGTTAGCCATAAGAGATGAGAGAGCCAATTATATAGTCACATTCTTTATCTCCGATCTCTATGTGTTGGAAATTTTAAAAAAGTTAGATTTGTCAACGTTAGGTAACTTTCGCAGGTCATTGCACACTAGTATAATAAAGTGGAGTAAGTATAATCTGCAAAGTTAAATATGCAATAGAGTGCACCATGGACTTCATACCATATCCTAATTGCTAGAGTCTGGTTGTGTAATGGTATACATGGCCAGATAATCAATATTGAAGACAATAATGGCAAATCATCAATAGATCTAGCCAATGATCACGATGTAGGTGCAAATGTTGCTTTATTAGTGTTTTACAGAGCTAAGGATGAGAATGGTGAAGTGAAAAAAGTACTTGAAATGTCCATACACTATAGTTTGTTCACATCAATTCAAGCAACCTTACAAATGCAACAATAGCTTTCTACAGATAATGCAAATAGTTGGACAGCATTGCATTGGGCAGTATAGAGTGGATCAAGTTACATATTGTAACTGCTCAAGGATGCAGTTTATGAGGTTGAAAAGGAAGCCAAAAGGATGGATGGTTCGATGGCACTACATATCATGCCTGTCAAGAATGATAACTCCTTAGTCCAGTTGCTTCAAAAGGAAGCCAAAAAAAGGACAGTTCGATGGCACTACATATTGCAGCTACCAAGGGTTATAAATTCTTAGTTCAGCTGCTTATTGAAAAGTATAAGGTCGATGATAGTTTTCAAATTTTCGAGCCGTCAAGTTGAAGTTATTTGAATCATGTATCTAGGAGCTAGCGTCCAAAGGAATAGATCAATGCTGAAATTTATGAGATCAGTTCTAAAGCAGAAATAGTTCCAAATGGGATTTGAAGCCCCAAAATTTTATTATCAAGATTCAAAGTATATGTTGCTAATATTTGTTGCTTTATATTGAAAATTTACTTCCTTTCCCTTGGATTTCAGAGTTTCTGAGATCAGTTCTGATCTACGACTGTTGACGTTTACCTCGTAAATAAATCACTTTAGACAACACTAATTGTTCTTGCTCCCAACACTAATAGCCTTAAGGATGCAATATTTTGTATATATCTAGCTATTTAAATTTAGAGGGTAAGAAGTACAATATGTCCCTGCTAAAAAATATCTAAGCAGGTTATTTCCTAATAAGTGCTTTTATATGTTTGCTCTCCAAAGAATAGAAATGAGGCAAAAACAGGCCCTAAATTGACTGTGTCGCAAATCATAAACACCATGCCCTTCACGAGCCTAGGTGTCTATTTCAGTATACACACATCCGTGAAATTTAACAATTGTAAAAGAGCTAGCAAAGAGGAGAGATAAGGATATTATGTAGGAGATATGCTTTAGAGTACGTGGTAGTAGAAGGTATACAGTAGCTACGAATTCTACTCCCCAAATCAGATACAACAGAGAAGAACGATAGGAAAAAATGCAATAGAAAGGAAAAATAAGTGGCTAAACATATTTCACAGGCCGAGAGACTTAAAGACTTCTCTTCTAGTATAGTGGACAACCACATACCTTCCTAATCCTATTTATTCATTAATGAAATGAGTTGAAGCAAAAGAATTTAAGAAAATAACATCCCTAAGGTTAACAACAAGGCAAACTTTGAAATCAAAAAGGAATATATCAACATTCATGAAATTCCTAAAGTAAACTAGGGTACAACATACATCTCTTTTGTCTTGCATGTCTCTATGCCATCCTGTTCATGATCCAAAACTGAATTTGCAAGCTAGACTGCCGGACACTGAGTATTTAGCATTTTGCTAGACTTGGATAAGCAATTCGAGTTCGGGCATTGCTTATAGTACTTGAACTCAGCTGGATCAATAGGAGAGAAAACAATATTATTAAGGATGCTTGGCAATATTAGCCTCATTGAGATAGTAAACAAGGCTACTATCCTGCTATGTAGCTAGCAGCTCTCTTTCAACAGCATCATATCTTGTACTGTCAAAATGTGAATCCTCTGGCCTGTACGTGTTGGAAAACTCTCTCAGTTTAATGGAAATAAACCTCTTCTTGTTGAAATGGACACCTTTGAACAAGTTAGTAACAGGAGGAAATGCTTCTTTCTTAGGAGTTGTAATTGTATTGAGAGTTATAGTTGCAATGTTGGCTTTCTCCCCTAGAACTTTCCTGCTTTCCATTGCAGGAACCTTGATGATTACATCTCCAGTCAGTCGATCCGTGGGACCATTCCTCTTTATATCTGCTATTGGGTACAGGATGGTCGTGGTCATTCTTATTCCTCAGTCGAGAAAAGAAGGTCTGGATATCAATATCCAGGATTATGGCAGATGTTATTTGCCTTTGAAACTGACTATGTATCTTCCTAGTTGCCAATCGAATTGTTTTTTATATTGTTTGTTTTGCCATACCCTAGGGGCTTCTCTGGGGTCTATTTGAGCCTGACAGTAGAGTTAGATGTGCTGGTACCATAAGACATGAGTGGCCTTACCTACTATACACTTTGCTGTTGAGACCCAGACGGTAAGGCAACTTGAGTTAGGACCGAGTTATATCTACTTAAGTATGTAGTAGAGTAGGTGGCAGAGAGTGTGACCTTGATACTGTGTTTGTTGTATGTACAATACAAGAACTTGAAGACAGTTGTCCTGCTAGTTTGAGGTTGGGGTAAGGCTACTTAAGTGAGGAATGGGGATTTGTTTTTGAACAATTGGGTAGAAGGTTGCTTGGGGGGAGTTATTCTGAAGAATATTTTGTCAGTTGAATGCCCTATGCACTGTCTTTTCAACCCATCTTACTAAAAAAAGTACAGTATTCTATACATTAGTTTAGATTGTCTCCTTAGAACGAGAACCGCCCATTCTCAGTAAAGCAATAATGTCGTTGCCACAACCATCTACCACTATTTGCATACCACTTGAATACATAGAGTTTGTCTCAAGCTCAATATGGTGCCCACTCATAGAGGATATTACACTAAGGTTGTTTTGGACATTTGAATAGAATGTTGTGAAAATCTGAACCCATTTCATGCTATCCCAGCACTAGTTATAAGAAACCACCCACACTTAATGGGCTCACTTACCTTACAACCATCAATTAGACCTAAATTACCCAAAATCGATTGCCAATATCGCATTACAGCAGCAAAACAATTTCGGATTTCATCCTGGTTGTTGCATATTTACATCAACCTCACTCTATCAACAATTGCTACCAATTTGTCAAAGGTGAATTTAAAAGGCTTGATGAGTTTGATAGTGTTTTTGAAAAAGAAACTATTCATAATTGAACAATTTCTTGCATTATTGTACTCTTTAAATGCATCGACTGCATTGTCATTCAGTAAGGCAGAGTCTGCCTTTGGTACTCTAAAAACCGTCTCTCGAAATGATTATATAAGGCACCCAATCATATAAGATTCTCCTTACAATCACAGTTGCCTAATGCCATAATTTCAATGAACTGAAATAAAAAAAAACTCAACTCAACTCAACTCAACTCAACTTGACAGAAGCATCTCCATGCACACTCCTCACACCCGCACTCTCCTCCAACTCCACTCCTCCTATCAACTCGCACTACTCCTCTGTCTCCTCTGACTCCACTACCACTTCTTAGACTCTCCTCTCCACCACTCTACCTCCACTCCACTGATCAATATACATGCACTTCTGACTCCACCACCGACCCCATAGGTAAGCTCTGATAAAATAGACTATTACCCTCAAGCGCAGTCATTTCCCCCAGGTAATGTCCTTGAAGATGGTATCGGATAGGTTTTGAAAAAATGACTTTGTGGTTCCTCATTGCTTTATTTCGCTTTATTTTCGTTGCTCTCTTTCTTAGCTTTTCAGAGGTAGTACTAACAACCACTGTTACCTAAATTAGACTCTGGAGTCATAAGCCAGCCACCAACTAAATATGAGTGGAGAGACAGTATAAGAAACTAAGAAAGGCCTATCAAGAATTGAATAAAGTGGAGAGAGAGTATAGTGACATTCGTGAGAATATTGGTCTGTCTCATGCGGATCATGATACTGATGACATTCATGTTATCTTTCGCCGCTACCAGCAGGACCATGAGGATAAGCTCCTAAAGGACAAAATCACTTTACAACTAACCTGGCAATGAATAGCTTGCCAATTACTATACAATCAACAGATCAGGTAAGGTATATATTTATAATTAGGATTTCAAATAAGTTGTACTTACAATCAAATAATGATCACCAATCGAAGACCTCATGGAACATGAACATGTCTTGATCGTATTTCAAAATCTATTCAAACATTTTCATCCTGATTCACACCTCTATGGCAAATGTACCAAAAAATGAACCTCAAAATTTGGAAGTATGTATGCAATAGACTAGCATCCAGGGTATTAGTGATGTGCCTTTTGCTCTGTAATACTGCGCTCTTGTGACTTTGAATGATTGCCTTTTTTTTTTATGATAGCCTCGAATCTCATTGTACTATGATTTTACCAGATTCTGGGAGGCCAGGAAAGGCAAGATATATGGGAATGGGGCCAAAGTGGCAGATGCCTAATAACTTACCCTAGTTAGCTAGGCTGCATTGGCTTAGTGGCATAGACCGAATTATAGATGTGGCGAAGCCGCCCCTCCTCTTGGTCTGTTCTAGAAACTCCTATATGAATTTTTTTCAGTACATGTCCTGAGAACAGGACTCAAGTTCACATACAAGTATATTAGTACAGGAAGTCTTTTAAGTAGTCAGGGGAGTTGAGGGTTTCACCAGATAATTTGATCCTTATTCTGTATGTATATTGTATATCTGAATTTGATTATTATCATCATGGGAGAAGGATATATAGTTGCTGTATTCCACAGGGATGAAGGTAGCCACTTCCGAATTGAGCAAAGTGATACCTGGTCAGAGAGACTCTCCAGATCGGGCAGGAGAGGGAGGAGGAGGGAAGGCAGCATGCATGATGCACACATGTAGAACCTGATTTGATTTACAAGAGAAGATTTCATAAAGAAAAAAAAACATAGTCGTAAGGGGAAAAGGTACTCGATTCAATCATTGAGCTCAGGTCTGTATTAGTTAGTATCACTGATTCGCCAGAGAGGAGTTAAAAACATTAATATGAGTAGCTAATGCATTAGGTATATATATACTCTGTTTATTGTGTTTAGTATATTAATTGTATTCTCATGCCCATATCTAGACTGAAGCAATAAATAAACACATGAACTCATTACTTTAGATAAATAGCTAAATACAACTATAAGTAAGGTCGTTTAAGTGGAATGAGTGACTATGAGAGATCTCCTTCAATTCCATATTACCCTTGAAACTTCTTTGATATTGCTAATATATTGAAGATCCAAGGTGATATAAAGATTCAGCAGCTATATGTTGGCTGAATGCAATGCTACATAATATTGCAATGTTTTAGGGTAATGCAGAAGTCAGGCAGGCATAATAAAGAGCCTGGGTATATAATATAAAATAAATATACACTTACTCGACTTCATACAGAACACTACCAGAGGGAGAGGCGGTGAATGAAAGAAAGAGGTAAAAGAAAACTTATTAGTGGACTACTACTCCCAATACAGAATACTCAAGTACTCAAGCTCTTCAGGGTAAACCTCATATAATATATGACTAGTATTCAAAATCTCACTTGCGGGGGTGCATCAAGGTCGGATGTTTGGGTAGCAGAATGGAGAATATTAAGGTATTATGAACCGAGTTTCAAGCCTTTCCCAAGACAACCCTACACCCAGCCACTACCACCACCAGCCTCGCTACCAGCCCCAGTGGATCCATGTTCACCTGATCCTATCCCCGTAGGAACTTTGCTTACTACTTGTACTACTATACTTAGCTATGTACCTAGCCTATGCCCTTATCCGCACTTGGTAACTATTGCAACCCGACAGCCTGCATCGCTGTTACTACTCGACTTCCTAGTTAGGAACCTCAGAGAATCTACCAGAAGGTTCTGGCATCACGAACACTTACTGCATAATGTCCTTCTACGTATTTCCTTCAGTTACTATTCACTTCTGTCAGTTTCCATTGCGCAGTTCATTATTAATCACCTATGACACTTGTACCCTGAAGCAGCTATTAGGCAGTCCTGCGCAGCGGAGACGATGCGATTCCATTCATGTCTCCCTAGTTCCATAGTCCAGAGCAGCATCTCTATATAAGAAGTCCTCTCTCTTCACTTCTTTGATTTTTCTCCCTTTCCTCTTCATGCAACAACTTGTGTCTTCCCCTATACTGTATCTTAATAAGTTGTTGTATCAATATATTTATACTTTCCTCCCTGTGGCCTAGACAGCCCTTCTTGAACTCACCCTTGACCAGCTTTCATGCCCAGTACCTTGACCAATCGCCAGACCTTCATCCCAGCACACATTAGTAAGAAATAGGCCTGCCTTTACCCCCTTATAAGGTCTCTAGGGTTTATAATGGTGAATAGACAAACTCTGACTTATAATGTCAGATAACAAACAGTTTCTGTTATAATGGAAACTGGGCAACTGTGTACCTTATAGCGGTAAAAAACGGAGGGTCTTTCTTATAATGGGGATGTTTTGATCCGATTCTTATAACAATTGGCCATTATCCGACAAAGGCGTATAATGGTCGGAGATCTGACGGCTTCAGTCATATGGAAAGAGCAATTAAGATTCTTCCATTATATGATAATATAGTAATTCAATAATATTCATAAAGTAGGGGTTATATTCGATATATGTTATAATCAAGGATCTATTTTTCAACCTACCTTATAATAATTGACTTTAACAAATATCCTTATAACATTTCTAGCACTATCACTACAGTTATAAAGTGAATGCAAACCGTTCCTTTCACAATGGCATGCGTCAGTTTTTGGACATTAGTGATGCTCAAGATATGTGATAAACAGATATAGTATTGATGATATAGAATATATATATAAAGGAATTACCAATTCAAATTATGCCCGCATACCACCAAATCCGATACAAACAGGATGATATTCCACACAAACAAGAGTAACGTAACACAAATGGAACCACAAACAAGATATAAACACATGTTAAAAAAAAATACAAAAGATACAAGCACGTACAAATATGAAGAATAACCAAGGCGCAGTAATAAAAATAACTAATACAGAAAGGATCTGGCCAGGTCGTGAGAGATTTCCGACGTTATACGTCCTTGTTGGAACATGGCACATCCACATGAATCTTGAATCGTCCGGAAATAATGGGCGCTTCTACTGGTTTGTCCTTGTCATCATATTCGTTCTTGTTAGTATGAATGTACTGGTCTACTAGGCTTTTTGATCGCAGTTCTTCCTCACTTCCGTGGGTATGGGATATAGGAAAGTTGCGAGCAAGTGCCTCCTGAAGTTGCGGATTTGGAGCAGGACCAAAAATGTCGGAAACCCAATACATCCTACTATTCCTGGTACGAGATTTAGCCTGAGATGTAGCTACCTGTAGTTCCAATTGATCTGTATAAGTGTTAACATCTCCAATGTCAAGTACCGTGCTAGACTTCAAGTTGGCAGATCTATGACTATTGTGAATGGTTTTATCAAGTCAATTGTAGATAATTTCCAAAATCATTCCTTGCATATAGGGTGGGTGTTTCTCATATCTCCTGATGATTCAGAGGTATGTTTCTGTAATGGATCGAAACAGTACCATATAAGCTTAAAACCATCGGGAATGTGCTGATAATATGAGTTTTGGTAGCTGAATTCTACCTTATGCTCATCAAGCATTTTAGTTTATGATACTTTAAAGCTATATTGTATAGCCATACAAACAAAGCATACAAATACCTTGTTGATTTTCAAAAGGAAACCAGGGTTAGCATTTCCAACACTCTTGGGCCATGAAAAGAAACGTTTATAGATAAAGTTGGATACCTCTTCGGCTATGAACTGCTCTTGTGCAGTCTGTTTTCTGACGCATTTAGTAAGCTATTGATTACAATTTATTGGAATTGAGTATCACTTACCCCGCGACCGGTTTTTGAGCACAAAAACCTGTCTTCCTCGAGCAACCAATTGATTGTCACAGCCTGCTCTTGTTGACCGTGCTTCTCAAAATCATATATACTTGGCAGAAGCTTTTTGCATTGATAGATAAGCAGTGAGCAAAACCGGGAGAGAATACTCTTGATCTATTATATTTTAGGTTCAGGAGGGAACAGATAGCATCAAATATGGTACTTACATGAGCGTCTGCCTCAGCATTGTGGGCCCAAAATGTGTCAACGGCTTCGTAACTCTGTGTATATACTTCTGATATGAGGGCAATGCATTCCACAATATTTGGTAGCGGATTCACAAAAAACACATAATTCTTGATGTAATTGTTAGTGTAGAGCAAGACCTCCTGAAACTCGGCTGGTATGTACTTCAAGAATTGAGATGGTCTTTTTGCAGATGCTCGGATAGTTACCATGTTGGATAACCCCTCCTATTTGTCAGGAATACAAAGGTTCTTGTTCCATAGGTTTTGCTTGCTACTCCTGCTTGCAAGAAGACTAGACAGTGGGGGTGATGAAGACAATATCTAAATACATTAGCGAATGATTTGACCAGGTATACTGATTGGACTGACCAGTTAATACCTCTAACTGCTAAAACTGGATAATCTGCTGACAGTAGATGTTGAAGAAGATAATAAGACCCTCAGTGATTCTCCGAACGCGATCTATCTCTTTTCCGACAGTTGCAGGTGTGGAGCCGCCAGGATATCACCATCATCATGTAGACTGTCCAATATTGCACTGGACCCCCGTTTGCAAAGCTTTGGTTGATTGATTGGCCATAGTTTTGATGATGATGATAATGATATGGAGGATAAACCTCTGTATTGCAAAGACAGTAGGGGATCATTAGAATCTCTTGGGTTAATAGGGGGGGGACTCTGCATGACATAATTGATGTAAGTATGCATAGGATATGAAAGTACAGATCTTGTAGGGAAACAGATGGAAACCATTCCCATTATAACCCACTTGTTGCAACCGATGCACGGCTTCCATTTTTATCACCAAATCCACTCATGTTTAGCCACAAAATACCCATAGGCATTTCTCTCTATTTGCTAACTATATTAATCCTTAAAATAAAAGAAAAACAAATATACAAATAAAAAAAGAAAACTGCCATAGAATTGATCTTATTTCTGGACCTCAAATCTGACATAATTGTTCCCCAAACCAACAGAAACAAGTCTATCCCCTACCACTAGGGAACAGATTATGGTCCAACCACTGCTGGACATCTAACACCGCAACTGCAACCCGCTACTCATAGGCCCCAATTGACTCGTCACCAAACCTATCCTGACAATTATCTGACAATACAGTACGACATGCCCATATAAGTGCAAAAGGGTCATTTGGGAGGTTCAAGGATATGAAAATGTCCCAGGCCCCTTGAACGTACTCATTAGTGTCAGAGGAGCAGATAGGACATTTGTCATCAGGAGTGTCAGGAAATTGATGGATATAGGCTGCCATGAGCTGTTGGATAGTACCAGCTATTCTTCTTTTTTTCTGATCTAATTTTCGGATTCATGCCAGAAAAACATAATCTGTCCTCAGGATAGCTACTTTACGAGGGGCAGCATCTTCATCTGATGAATCCTCTAGCTCATCATCCTATATTTGGAACTGATCGGATCTGAAATGAGGTGTTCCCCCAACTCCCAGGGGGGTGTCAGCTCAAGGGGAGGAGCTGTGGAGGGTCATGAGGTTCTTGATGGGGCGTAACTCTGTGGTCAAGAGCCACGCATGAACCTCATCATTGTTGCACAAAAGTGTGATGTCTGCAAGGGGGGTGGGTTCCGCCGCTTCTCCATCTGGGGGTAGTTGGAAATTCCAAAGAGTACCATGCATCTTACAAACTGTTCGACTGTCATGATTTGAGTCTCTAATACTATCATAGATGACTTGAAGCATTGAACTTTAGATCATTTTGATATATCGGATTGCATTGTTGTTCCAGGTATTTTCTGCATCAATTCCTGCAATATCTGGGTCCAGAAGATAAACTTGAACCAACTATTAGCTAGGCTGACTGTTTCCGTCAGGATTAGGTACCACTGCCGTCGGAACTTTATTGGAGCCGTGTAATAACCAGGTCACATTTTGCGATAACCACACACAGGTGTTGTAGCCTTGGATATGGTGTCTACGGTCATGGGGTTGTATGGAGGCGGGGAACTTCTCGTTGAGTAACTTGAGGACGTATTTGTTGATTTGGTCAATGAGGAGGATAGTCGGAGCGGGGACTAGGGGAGCATGTGTGGAGGCGAAGGTCCGGCGGGTAGTCAGGGTACTGGGTATGAAACATGGTTAAGGGCATGGTCAAGGAGGGCTGTCTAGGCCACGGGCGAAACGTTTAGATATATTCGAGAGAACAACTTGTTAAGGTATAGTAAAGGGAAAGAGACAAGTTGTTGCGTAAAGAGGAAAGGGAGAAAAGTCAGAGAGGTGGAGACGGAGGTCTCTTTAAATGGAGATCCTGCTCCGGACTATAGAACTAGGGAGACATGAATAGAATCACATCGTCGCAGCTGTACAGGGCTGCGTGATGATTGCTTCAGGGTACAGGAGTCATCGGTAATTAACAATCAACTGCACGATGGAAACAGACGGAAGTAAATCGTAACTGAAGGAAATACATAGAAGAACATCACGCAGTAAGTGTTCATGATACCAGAACATTCTAGTGGTTTCTCTGGGATTTCTAACTGGGAAGTCGAGCAGTGACAGGTATGCGGGCTGTCGGGTTGCAATGGTTACCAAGTGCAGACAGGGGCATAGGCTAGGTGCATGGCTAAGTATAGTAGCACGAGTAGTAAGCGGAGTTCCTGCAGGGACATGATCAGATGAACATGGATCCACTGAGGCTGGTAGCGAGGTTAGTGCTGGGAGTGGCTGGGTGCAGGGTAGTCTTGGGTGAGGCTAGAATCTCGGTTCATGACAGTAGCCCCTCTTCTAGAGGAGAGCTCCAGCGATCTTTCTTGGATTAGTTCTGGATCATTATCGATAATAATCGGGTCATGCCTGGAGCCACTCATGGTCCTGGGAGGTTTGCAGGTCTTGGTTTCTGTGGGTAAGTTGTGTGGAACCACCTAACAAGTGCTGGGGCATTTTGAAGTTTGCTTGCGGGTTGCCAGGTAGGGTGGCCGTAACCGATCCAATGGACTAGGTACTTGAGTTGTCTTCGAACTAGCTTGGAGTGTAGGATTTCTTCAACTTCCCACTTGAGGTCTTCGTTAACAATAACAGGAGGGGCAGGAGGTTGGACTTGTCCTGCGAGAGGGTCTTGGGCAAAGGGTTCGAGCAGTGAGACATGGAAGACTGGGTGTACTTTCATGGTAGTGGGGAGTTCGAGCTTATATGCATGGCTTGAAACTTTCTAGATGATTCGAAATTTCCTAAGACGTTTATAATCCAACTTGGTTGAGGGTCGGGTGGTGTGGATGTGTAGCTGGAGGAGCCAGACTTCGTCACTGACTTTATATGCAGGTGGAGCAATTCGGTGATAATCGGCTTATTTGGCATAGATCGCTTGGGACCAGGATATTTCGGCTTGAAGGTGTTTATCCAAAAGCGACACACGTTCGGCATAATCCTTGAGTGCTTCCGGGGTTAGTTGTGGCACTACAGGGTTGGCAAGGATCTCATAGCGGGGTTGTTGGCCGTAAACTACGAAGAAGGAAGTGATTCCGGTAGTGGTGGAGAGGGTATTATTGTATGCAAACTCGGCCATAGATAGCAACTCAGACCAGTCATCCTGTTGGTAGTTGCAGTATGCACGGAGGTATTGTTGCAGGATTGCATTGACCCTTTCGGTTTGGCCATCAGTCTGGGGGTGGAAGCTTGTGGAAAGCTTCTATTGGATTCTAAGGAGTTTACAAAGGAACCTTGAGAACTCGGAGGTAAACTGGGTACCTCGGTCGGTAACTATGGAATCTGGGAGGCCATGAAGGTGGAAGATGTTGTCCAGGAAGAGTCTGGCTAGGGTTTCGGAGTTGCATTCGGTTGTGGTTAGAATGTAATGGGCCATTTTTGAGAGTCGGGCAACCACAACTAGGACAGCATGGAAGCCGTTAGACAAGGGTAGTCCTATGATGAAATCCATCGAGATTGAGCTCCATCGGCAGATTGGGATTTTCGAGAGGTTTCAAGAGACTGTATGGGGCATGGTGTACGGGTTTGATTCTCATGCAGGTGTCGCAGTTCGGGATGTAGCAGGCAATTGTTTTACGCATCTTGGGCCACCAGTAGTTCCTGGATACCAGTTCATAGGTGGCGGCCCTTCTTGGGTGTCCCGCTGCTGGGTGTTCATGACAGGAGTTTAGGACTTTGACTTGGAGTTCCTCATTGTCCGGGATATATAGGAGCTTCCTGATGTATAGGAGTCCGTCTTCATATATGCATTCTCTGAGGGGAACTGTTGGGTGTTTGGTATCAAAGTTTTCAAGTGCTAGGAGAATTGTTTTTCCGAGAGCGTCTCTTGGGAGGAGCTTTCTGATTTCGTTATTGAAACCGACAGAGCCTGCAGAGAGGGAGTAGTCGGAGAATTCGGATCATGGAATAAGTACACGTACGGGGCATGCATGTTCATCCCTCTCTTCAGGTAGGTCTCCAGACCTGCGGGTCAGGGTGTCGGCTTTTCCGTTCTTTTCGCCGGGTTGGAATACGATAGTGAAATCATATTATGCGAGTTCCCCAGCCCAACATGCCTGCCGGTAGTTCAAGAGGGTCTTTGTTTTAAAAGGTTCAAGGTTGTGGTTGTCTGTTAGGATGGTAAATGGCATTGGGAGTGCATGAAGGTACATGTGCCATTTGTCTAAACAGACCACAATTGCAAGGAGTTCTTTATCGCCGATGCCGTAGTTGCATTCTGTAGGTAACATTTTCTCAGACAGGTAAGCAATTGGGTGAAGTACCATTTTGCCATTTTTTAGGATTTTTTGGGACAAGATGCCGGAGACCATATAGTCGAAGGTGTCGGTTTCGAGGATTGTTTCAAGGTTTGGGTTGAAGTGTCGGAAAATTAGTGCAGAGACGAAAGCGGTTTTCAATTTAGAGAATACCAGATCACAGTCTGAAGACCACGCAAAGGGGGTGTCCTTTTGCAATAGTCGGAAGAAGGGTTGACAGATCCGTAAGTATCCCTCGATAAAACGTCAGTAAAAGTTAGCGAATCCTAAAAAGCACTGAATATCCTTTACAGATTTTGATGTTTCCCATCGATTATGGCTTTGACTTTTTCGAGGTCCATCTTGATGCCATTGGAAGAGATAACAAATCCGAGGAAGGTTGTCTTGGTGATGGAGAATTCATACTTTTCGGGTTTGATGAAGAGTCCTGCCTCGGAGAGTTTGGCAAGCACTCTGCGGACTTGTTCTTGGTGTTCCTTTTGTAATTTTGAGTATATTAGGATAGCGTCTAAGTAGACGACGCAAAATATGTCAAGGAATTCTCAGAGTGTATCATTAACGAAGCGTTGGCATGTTGCGGAGGCATTGGTAAAGCCGAAGGGCATAACCATAAATTCAAAGAGGCCATAACGGGTTTGAAAGGCTATTTTCCATTCATCGCCTTCTTTGATTCTGATCAAGTTGAAGGCGGCTCGGAGGTCTAATCTGGTAAAGTACTTTGATCTACGGATTTGATTCAAGGTTTCCTCGATTCTGGGAAGAGGGTACCTGTCCTTGTATGTGATGTTATTGAGTACTCTATAGTCGACACATAGGCATAAGAAACTATCTTTCTTCTTGATGAAGAGTATTGGTAATGCGCTAGAGGAGGAACTGGGTCTGATAAAGGCTTTGGCAAGATTTTCATCTAGCCATTCTCGGACTTCATTTAGCTCTGAATCGGACATTGAGTACATTCGTCCGAGAGGTGGTTTTGCACTAGGAAGCAAGGGAATTTCGTAGTCTACATATCAGTGGCGAGGTAGAACCGAGGCTTCTTTCTTGGAACAGAGTGGCAAGAAGTCATGGTATTCTGGAGGAACTAGTTTTTCCGCTGGTTCGGTAACTGGGATTCCTGCGGGCATGGAGGCAAGGACATAGATCATAGATCCGGGTTGTTTGGTGGCAACTCTCATGGCTGCTCGTGAGATGAGGGCAATTTTGTGATTAGCAGGTGATGGGGGGTTTCTCGTAATGGTGTTTTGTCGAGTTGGGACATAGTGGGCTTGACAATATCCTGAGGCAAAGGTAAGGGTATTCTTTTCCGAATCGATCAAAGGTTATGGCATCTAAGCCATGTTTTTCCAAGGATGAGGTTCCATCTGGCCAATTTGGTTACTTGGAAGGTTAATACTTCCTCATGTTGGTTAACAGTGAGTTTCAAGGAGCAAGAGTGGGTTATCTGTCCTGCAACAGATCGTCTTCCATCAACAACGATGAGATCTTCTGTGTTATGGTTCTCTCGGTGAATTGACTCATTCGCGGAAGTACCGAGTACTAAGAGGTATGACGAGATAATCACTAAGTACAAAGTACTAAAAGATGTAATAATTTGATATGAGTGTAAAGTAGATAGATACTTAGAACAATGCTATTCGGTTGTCCTCTAAAACTAAGTGGGCGGTCGAGTATATATAGCCGACCCTCGTAAAAAGCAAATACATGATAAATGAAGATACAAAGTAGTGGGAGATCCGTTTTACCCCGAAAACCGTAACTACTTGCTGAGCAGCTTCAGCTGTAAGGCGGGGTAGTTCCAAAAATAACACTAGAGATACGGCTAAAGAAATAATAGAAAGTCCAACTCCAAATATGGCTGCCTGACCACTGTGTGGGGTAATCGGCCCATGTCATGGTTAGTCCCCAGTCTTATGCATTAGAGTGGAATAGGACTAGCTTACCTGACTCTGTGACATTACCCCCCCATTCGAAGACTTTGGTCCCCAAAGTAACACTTCCGAAAAAAAAACCGAGATCTCTCTAGATCGCTTAGTTAATTAATCATTCGTGAAAGGTGTAATGGGAATGTAAGAGTTACCTTTAAAACCCTTAAACCACTCCACGCCATTGCGTCCACTTTGCCAGAATAATGCCACGTCCTAGATTTGGTTGTTCACCGTTAAAACCACTCCTGGAGATTTCCCAAAAACCCTTGGATCATTTTTATATCACAAGGTAAAAATAGGGGATTGCTATAGGGCATGGAAAGGTGTAGAACATATAGCCAAATAACCATAATGAGTACTTACTGTTTCCTTTAAACAGCCTTGCGAATGATAGAACCTAGTAGGTTTACAACTTGTCTTCCAGTAACCTGTGTACCAGTTTCCTGGGGAATTCTCGGTTAAACGAAATAACCAAATTCATGACATTAGGGTCCGAGAGGTGCTCGATCAGTTCCCATGTGTCAGCTTCTTCCTCAAAACCTTGCCATCTGACATGGTATTGGACTTGTCCTCGCACTCGGTGGCTGTTGAGAATCTTCTCTATCACAAAGAACAATTCATCCTGCTCATCATTATCGATGTCCATTTAGTCTTTGGGGCTTTCTCGAAACGGCTTGAGGAGAGAGGTATAAATAACCTTATGTAGGCAGATTCGATCTGGCATTTCTACCTCATACACATGTGAACCGACTTTTCACTTGACCGTGAAGGGACCAATGTATTTTGACGTGAGTGTTTGGTTGTTTCCTGATTTGATTGTCAAGTTTCGTTGGTCCACCAATACCTTATCACCGGGATTGTATGATTGTGCCTTGTCCAAACTTAATCCACTCCTTTTGTTGTTGATGTGCTTGAGAGTGTTATGGATGTCATTGTGGATGGCAGTCATTCTATCTAGCCATTCTTCTGCTGCTGGGCTTGCTAATAGTCCTTCCGATATGTGAATTGTCCTCGGGTCAAACCCGTATAGGCTTTGGAAGGGGCTATACCCGTGAGTTGTCGCAATTGAATTGTGGGCGAAACCTGCAAGGGGTAGCCACCTTGCCCACCTGTCTTGCCTATCGTGGTAGAAGATACGCAGGAACTTTTTCAGCATTTGGATTACCCTTTCGCTTAGGCCATCGGTTTGCGGGTAATGTGTGGTAGAGAGTTATAATCCCATACCAAGTTTATCATTAAGTGCCCTGGAGAAAGCCGAGGCAAATTGAGGCCCTCGGGTGGAGGTGATAAACTTTGGGATTCTATGGAGCTTCCAGATATTGCAGAGGTAGGCATTAGCCACGTCCTCGCTAGTCCAGCTGGTTTTAGCAGGTATATAATGCTGCATCTTTGTAAAACGGTCTGTTATCACTAGGATGGATTTATAGCCGTCACTTTCCAGTAGTTCTCCCACGAAATCCATGGCTATCTCCTTCGACGGTCTTTCCCCAGTTGGCATTGGGACCAACTTGGTTTTCTTTGAGTGCCTATCGGCCTTGGTTCTTTGGCAACGAGGGCATCCGGCGACATACCTGGCCACGTCTTCCATCTATCCATTCCAAATGAAATCTCGTGATACGATTTCTTGGGTTCAATGATATCTCCAGTGTCCTGCTACTTGTGAGTCATGACAGTGGCGAAGGATGGTGGTGCGGTATTCCGGAGGTACGACGAGGAACCCTTCTTGTTTCCTTTCCCAATCAGCGATGTCTATGTCAGGTCTGGCGGGTTGGGTTTCCGTTTCCATGGCCATGACGAGTTGTCCATCTTTGAAGAGTTGAGCGTCAGCTCCAGTATTTTCCTCTCCTGATCGGTGGGATAGTGCGTCTGGTTTTCCCATTTCTTTCCCAGGCTTGTACTGGATGGTGAAGTCAAATTCGCTGAGCTTTTCAGCCCAGGATGCTTGGCGACTATTCAGCCTTTGCTTGGTTTGGAAATATTGGAGACCTTGGTGGTCGGTGTATACGACGAATGGTTGCGGTAGGCCAGGGAGCCATGAGTGGCAGTGGAGAATTGAGCTAACGATTCCCCAGAGTTCCTTATCATAGATTGGCCAATTGTGTTCGCTTTCCTTGAGGGTTGTCACGTGATAGTCTACTAATTTCTATTCTAGTTGACTGGTTGGGTCTTCCGGGTTTACTGGGTGCAGTTGGGAGAGTACCCCAGCTACGGCTTAGTTTGAGGCATCGGTTTCCAAGAGCGTCGGCAGGGTATGGTCCCATTGTGCCAGGATAGATGCCTTTTGGAATTCGGCTTTGAGTTCGTCGAAGGCTTCTTGTTGCTGAGCTCCCCAAGACCAGGGGATGTCCTTGGTCAGTTCAGTGAGGGGCTTGGTTCTCTGGCTGTAGTTTCGTATGAAGCGGCGGTAGTAGTTGGCAAATCCAAGGAAGGCTTAGAGGTCCTTTTTCTTTTGTGGGACCGCCCATTCCTCGATGGTTTTGACCTTGGTGCCGTCCATCTTGATTTGTGACCCATTGATGATGTATTCGAGGAAGACTATTTCCCAGACATGGAATTCCGACTTGCCAAGGTTGACTGCAAGGTCGTGGTCCAGGAGCCTTTCGAGTACTCATTCAACGGTAGCTTAGTGTTCATCTCCCGTTCTGGCGGTGTAGATGAAAATATCGTCCAGGTAGTGGACTTCTTCTTTAATCCCTTGTAGGACTTTATCCATCATTTCTTGGAATAATGATGAAGTATTGACGAGGCTGAATGGCATGACGGTGTATTCGTAGAGGCCTTATTTTGTCTTGAAAGCTGTATTCTACTTGTCGCCATCCTTGATCCGGATGAGGTAGTAGCCATTTTTGAGATCTAGCTTGGTAAACTATTTTGAGCCTTGAGTCTTCTCTCTGAGATCGTTTATCAGGGGAAGGGGGTATCGGTTGAGCGTAGTGATTTTGTTGAACCCTCGATAGCCTACGTAGAGTCATAGGGACCTGTCCTTCTTTCTCATGAATAGGATAGGAGCCCCGGCTGCTGACCGTGACTTTCATACCTTTCCTGATGGTGTGTGTTCCGCTAGGTATGCCCTGAGGGCCTCATCTTCTTCCCAAGTGGTCTTATATATTGAGCTGTTGGGAACTTTGAATTGAGGGTCTTTGAGGAGGATTTCATAGTCCCATTTTCAGTGTGGGGGTAGTCTATTTGCTTGCTTGGCAGAGAATACCCAAGCGTAATCAGCGTAATGGGATGCTGCATCGACTAGCAATACAGTATCACCTTCTTCCATCTCTCCTTCCATTACCGTTATCTCAGGGATATTCCTCTGACGACAACTTACCAAAAGTCCATCCTTCCTAACCAATTTCCTTTCCACCGTATCCACTGAAAATCCATATTCCTCCAGCCATAAAAGTCCTAAAATTAAATCCCTTCATCCAATATCCAAGACCTTGGCGTCAAGCGACTACTCTGTTGATTGACGTGAGGGTGCCAGAGTTGAGCTTGGTAGTGACGAGCCTGAAACGGAGTCCTGCTCCAAGAACCTAAAAGATGAATTAATACCCAGGGATCCTCCTTTTAACCTATTACTGCCTGCATGTGATATATGCACAGGCAGTCTCCTCCTTACCAGACCCAATTTCTTTCCCAATTTCCAACCAATAACTGGAGCAGTGGCGCTTGAGTCGATGACTGCCTCTGCCTTTATTCCTCCCTTCAATACTACCATGACTGTCAGGAGTGGGGTGTGTCAAGAGGTTCTTCCGACGGTCTGTGGTGGGACCCCTACTCGTTTCCCGACTGGCCGGTGATTACCGTCTCCTCTTCCTCATAGTCTAAGTCCAGCTCAGTGATTTGCACGGTTTTAGTTTCCAGCGACCTCCTTTTGCGCGACGGATTGGCGACAGTATGTGGTCCTTCATCAGTTCGTTTGCGCTTAGGGGGTGCGTCGATCAACTTAACTATACGTGTGGGTGTGGTGTTGTTAGTTTGGGAAGTAGCTCTTTCCCATGATTGAAGTTTATAAGTGCTGGTGCAGTCACGGACCTGGTATAAGGATACTCCACACTTGAGGCATTTGCAGTCTCGGCGACGGTTAGCCATGATTTCTTTCGGGATCATATCGCCAGTCTGTGGGCGCAATTCCAGATTCATCAGCAACAATTTCAGTTTGTCTTTTTACCATTTTGACCCTTATGATCCTTATGACCCCTTATGATGCCTTATAAGGGATCTTAAGAGTCATAAGAGTCACAATGGTAAAAAGACAAACTAGAATTCTTGCTGATATTGTTGTTGTTGTGGCTGCCACCCTGTGGTTGTTCGGTTCTTCCACTGGGTCTGTTGTTATTGTTTCCCTAGTTGCGTGTGCCCTGGGAAACGGCCTCCTGTTGGGTTCCAATCACGATACACAACTCTTTCCATGAATAGTAGATAGGGTGGTTGAGTACCTGGGAGGCGAGCACATGTTGGAGGTTGTGGCGGAGGTTTGGCATTAATATCATGTGGAGGTTGTTGATAGGGACCTTGGCTTCTAGGTTGAGTTCTTCAACCTTAGTGAAGAAGGCGGCGATACTTCCAGTTTACTTGAGCGCCTAGAGCTCGCTGGTTGCCCGTTATTGGGCTTGATGGTCCCCAAAGGTTTGACGCAGCCCATAGGTGGCCTCGTCCCAACCATTGATCTTCCCATCCTTTCCTCTCCACCAAGTTAGTGCGTCACCTTCGAACCTAGAGATCATGAGGGTGATCCAGTCCTTATCCTCCATGATTTGTTTCGCCCTGATGTAGTTATTTATGGTGAATAGGAAGTTTTCCAATTCAGTTCTTTTCTTAAAGAACTTTGATAGTGGGTAGTGCCAATTGCATGGGTGGATGGATTGGGCAAGGGCCTGTTTCTGTGGGCGTCGCTTTTCCTTTCCCTTTGTCTGCCACTGTTGCGGCTACGTTGTCCACCCAGGAGGCGACTGATTTGTACTTTGAGCTTTCTTCCATTACCTTGATTAGTGCGGTGGCTTTTTCCACCGCTTCTGCGAGTTCGCTGATCTGTCCTCGTCGTCTGTTTCTCTCTTTGTCCAAACTCTTTTGTAGGGAGTCTATGGTCTTCTGCAGCTGCCCCGTGTTCTTGATCTGTATTTTCTGAAGACTGTGGTGTACCGTGGTTACTCTATTCGATAGTATGGTAATGGAGTCGTGGATAGTTTCTCAGAGTTCCTTGAGATGTAGGTCCATAACCTCCATTATTTGGGTTTGTGATTGCCGAAGGGCTGCCATGATTGCAGGCTGCATCGACGCTGGGATTTCATTTCGGAGGTTGGCTTCATGTGTTAGACAGTCTGTCTGAAGCTTTGCTACTAATCGTTCCACCTGTTGTTGAGTGATGTTTGCTGGGCGAATGGGTGCGGAGTGCATAGATCCTACTCAGGAGATACGATTGCTTTCCCTAATCCTCGAAAGTGCCAAGGGTGCACAGGATGATGGTTTGGGATCGGGGTGGTGGCTACTGCACTGGAGTGTATTTCTACATCTCCGTCTTCGTCCCTGCTATGGGCTGAGCCCTCCGAGCTGGTCAGACTGCTGGGAGCATCCTCAATCTCGGGGCGTCGTGGTCCGAATTAACAATTTGGCGAGGGTGCGCCTAGTCCGGCGACCCAGTCAATTTCTCCGTCTTCGGTAAGGAGACCGGCGCGGCTGTGTCCTCCTAGTGACATTGTGGTAGGTTCTTTTTTGTAAAAGAAAAAAGGTGTAGCATTGTAATGTTACGGTTCACTCGGTGAATCAACTTATTCGTGGAAGTACCAAGTACTAAGAGGTACAATGAGATAATCACTAAGTACAAAGTACTAAAAGGTGCGATAATTCAATATAAGTGTAAAGTAGATAGATACTTAGAACAAGGCTATTCACTTGTCCTCTAAAACTAAGTGGGCAGTCAGGTATATATAGCCAACTGTCGCGAAAAGCAAATACATGATAGATGAAGATACAAAGTAGCGGGGGATCCGTTTGACCCCGAAAACCATAACTACTCGCCGAGTGGCTTTAGCCGTAAGGCGGAGTAGTTCCAAAAACAACACTAGAGATATGGCTAAAGAAATAATACAAAGTCCAACTCCAAATATAGCTGCCTGACCACTGTGTGGGGTGATCGGCCCATAGCACGGTTAATCCCCGGTCTTATGCATTAGAGCAGAATAGGACTAGCTGACCTAACTTCGTGACATTCTGGCTTCGGTTTCAGATCAAGGTTCAGGTTCAAGGACAAGGCAAAGTCAAGGTCGATAAACTAGGAGGTAGCTCCACAGTCGATCATGCAGGTTCCAGGCAAAGAGTTATTGATAGTAGGACTGAAAGTCATCGGTGACTCGGAACCGAGATCACCAGAGATAGAAACAGAAGATAAATGTAATATAGTAGAAATTCGATACCTTCGTAACCTGCTTCTGCGAGCAGACTGCGACTTAATAGGAACAACATAACCAGTACCAAGCAAATCAACAGATGGTAAAACAGAAAAGATATTGATAGAAAACATGGAGGAGCAAGAGGTGCACGAAGGCAAAAACCAAATACAAGAGGGTTCTAGAGAGAAGACACCAGATTGCATCCTGGCACTCTTTGAAGGGTCTTCGATCTTCAAAGAGGCGATTAGTTTTTTGCCAGGGTGGCGGTCTCGGTGGTGCTGTAAAGCACAACTATAGGTAGTCCTGCTATAGTGTTGATGTCTGAGATGGCGTTTACTTTTTATGCCTTGTTGGGGCACGCACTGGCGAAGTGTCCCTTGTTTCCACAGTATAAACAGAGACTATTTGTACGATGGTAGTCTTTGTCGGCCTGGGTCAAGGGTCCACCCTTTGTTTTGACCTCAACTGCTGAGATATCTATGGGGCCAGCATGAGTCCCTTGGGCTGTACTTGGGTTCTGTTGTGCGGGTTTACTGGTTGGGGCTGTGGTCGTAGCAGAGGTTCCGAGGGTTCGGATGTTGTTGTCTAGGGTGATGCAGTAGCTAACGAAGTTGTTGAACGTCGTTGGCAAGGAGACATTATATGTAAGTCCTTGTTGGACGTTGCGATTTAGTCCTTTCTTAAAAAAGGAAATCTTGGTAGCATCATCTAGTGTGAGTGAGGAGGCATAGGTGACAAATTCCGCATGGTAGGCGGAACAGTCTTTGTTTCCTTGTCTGAGGGGAAGGAGTTTTCATTTGGCTATTGCTCTTGCGTCTGGGTCGTCAAAGGCGGCTTTGAGCTGGGTGACGAATTGGTCAAAGTTCCTGAAGTCCACTCCGTTTGGTGTCATGTGGGGGTCGAACCAATCTGCCGCGGACCCTGTAAGGTATGATGCTACATATGCCAATTTCGAGGCATCGTTGTGGTAGGTGTTAGGGTCCGAAGAGAAGGCAAAACGAAGTTGGGTTATGTATGTGCGGAACTTTGATCTTGTTCCATCGAAGGGCTCGAGGCCCTTGGGGTTCGTGGTGCTGGCGCGTTTGCCAGTGGGGGTGCAAAGAGCTTGGAGGCATTGGTTGGAGCCATATCTGTATCCAAATAAGAAGTAAAAATACAGTACTTTGTTGCCTGCATTGTTGTCCGCTGGGTTGGTAATGTTTGGGACAGTGGGATGGGTAATTGTACCCGTGTTTCCACTATTGAATCCAGTAAGGTGGGAGTCGAGGATAGTTGAAATGATAACGGGGTTAGTTTCGTGGGGATAGTCGGGTATGAACGACGGTTCCAGTTGGTTTTTTTGGATCCATTCGAAGATGTCATTCCATAGAGTAGTTGGGGGAAGTGGGGTATGGGAGCAAGATATGATGAATTAGATGTGGCGGAGACAGTTATGTAGATGCAACAAAGTGTAATGACTAGGTCACATTCTGCGATAACTACACACGGGTGTTGTAGCCTTGGATATAGTGTCCACGGTCACGGGGTTGTATGGAGGCGGGGAACTTCTCGTTGAGTAACTTGAGGACGTATTCGTTGGTTTGGTTAATGAAGAGGATAGTCGGAGCGGCAACTAGTGGAGCGTGTACAGGGGCGAAGGTCTGGTGGGTGGTCAGGGTACTGGGCATGAAACCTAGTCAAGGGCATGGTGAAGGACAGCTGTCTAGGCTACGGGAGAAATGTATGGATATATTCGATAGAACAACTTGTTAAGGTACAGTAAAGGGAAAGAGATAAGTTGTTGCGTAAAGAGGAAAGGAAGAAAAGTCAGAGAGGTGGAGACGGAGGACTCTTTATATAGAGATCCTGCTCCAGACTATAGAACTAGGGAGACATAAATAGAATCGCATCGTCGCAGCTGCGCAGGGCTGCGCAACGATTGCTTTAGGGTACAGGAGTCATAGGTGATTAACAATCAACTGCGCGATGGAAACTGACGGAAGTAAATAGTAACTGAAGGAAATACATAGAAGAACATCACGCAGTAAGTGTTCGTGATGCCAGAACCTTCTGGTGGTTTCTCTTGGATTTCTAACTGGGATATTGAGTAGTAACAGGGATGCAGGCTGTCGGGTTGCAACAGTTACCAAGTGCGGACAGGGCCATAGGCTAGGTGCATGGCTAAGTATAGTAGCACGAATAGTAAGCGGAGTTCCTACGGGGACAAGATCAGATGAACATGGATCCACTGAGGCTGGTAGCAAGGCTGGTGCCAGGAGTGGCTGGGTATGGGGTAGTCTTGGGTGAGGCTAGAATCTCGGTTCATGACAGGCCGAGCAGTTGATATGATTCCGCCTCTTCAATCTTGGCTTGTTGCCATTGTCTTTCTATTGTCATGATCTTCTTCAACGAATCTGCTAAAAGGATACCTAGCGCCTTATAACAAGGTCCACCTCAGTAGGTCTCAGGCATCTTTTCTACCTCTTGATCGAGCAGGGGCTTGCCAGGGAACATCTTACATTCAACTGATAATGTCCTCAACTCACCGAATCAAGCATGATTAATTCCAGTAATGAAATCATCAAGTACCTTTCAGGCTTCTATTTGAACCATCTGTTACCATTTTCGGTTTGGGTTTTGTACGGCGCCTTTAACCAGGCTAAACCCAAGCTTTCTTTTTGGGTTGTCAATTAAATTGGGAGTGCTAACCATTCTGTGTTCAATTAGTTACTATAATGGTGGGAAATCAATTGAATCTAGTTAGATATGATCTACTTACTTGATGTATATAGTTGTTCCTAAACTGCCTGAAAATATATATAAATAAATGAAACTTGGGATTGATATTCAATCTTTCTTAGAGTGTTGAAGAGTGAGGATAAGGGCTAAAGTGTCGGAAAGGGTACTCTTACAATGCTGGTTGGATATGATTTTGTATGGTTTTTGGGGTTTGCTGATTGGTATAAGTGGATATGGATTTAGGAGGTTATGATCTCGGAGAACTACAAGGTTTATATATCTATAGTAGCACAGCCAAATGCATACTAAAACCGACATTCATGTCAGATTGATGGCCATATCTAGTTGATTTCTATATTTCCATACATGGCCACTTCTGGCCAGTATCGATGGTCTATTCACTCGAAACTTCTTCACATTCAATGACTTATTGCTTTATTAGAATTACCCGATAAGGAAATATATCAAGTTGAAATCGGCCTAAAACAGTCGGATTTAGTATGCCAAGTGCCTCTTATATGCTCAAGGGCTATGTTAATGCTTGTCACTTTACCATTCTAGAAAATATGTGCTTGGATCAGCAGTATCCCTATAGGATTAGAAGATCAAACAGGTAGTAGTCAGTTAGTCATCGCCAGAAGACTCTGATTTAGAAACATTACAAACACAGAATGACGACCTTCTAGAAATTCAGAAAACACTATAAATCCTATGTAAACTGTTGGATATCCATCGGATTTCTCACTGTTTTCTTCAACAAATGTAAAACATGCCCTAAAAATTAATTCATACAATCCCCCACTAACAAATGATTTCCGAAAGAACTACAACCAGATTTGGAGAAGCAACTAAATTTACGAAAATGCTTTTGATTCATCGAACAAGGCCAAATCAACCAAACACCTTTCCTATTGTATTTAAAAGCGTCAGATTTCAGACTGTCCCAACCAGATCTCAACTCGATCTGAAAGACATTATTGCTTTATACAGATTCCATAAATGCACAGAAATAGCGTTGTTAGTGGTGCCGGAAGTTGTATGGGAATATAACTACATATACCAGCCATGCCTGAAATGAACATCCAAAATATGCTAAAGACCTGGAGAATAATTATATCAGGCGGATTGGAAGGGAACATTCTATAGAACTACTCCTGAAGAGTACCAAATCTGACAGTATTAAACCAGAACCAGACGAAGCGAAGGATGATTCATCCTTCCTCCTTGATATTGTTTCTTTATTGCAAGACGGTGGAAGGACTAATAGTAAAGACTTTTTGGAGAAAGAAGATTTAGATTAGGAGGAAGTCCAGTTCCTTGTGGAAGGCCTGGAATCTTCTGAAAACCTCAGTGACATTCAAAAGAGGGAACATACAACCGTGGGTGGAAAAGGGTGAGTGGTAGCCAGAAATGGAAATAGCAGCAAACGTGACAAAACCAATGTGATAGATCTAATATCCGATGTTTTTAAAACTCCGACATTCCTGGCCAAACTTCAAGCTGGCATTGTACTCTGACAAGCGAAGCAGCAACAGGTTGCTAAGAAATTGGCCTAGTTACACCCTTTTACCTTTGTCTTAGACTACAAGCTCATGCGATTTTTCAATAACAGCCAGATTTCAATAACAAAAATTGATCAGTTTTTCAAAGATAGATTGGTACGCATTCTAAAGCAAGATCCGATGCAATCTGTCAGTTTCAAGTCAGTATACACTCTCAATAAAAATCTCGATAGCATGATTGTCGACTCCCCTTGGTTTTGTGGCAATGTTGATTTCACATTACAACCGAAGACCGAATATTTTTTTCGCAATCCACTTGATTGTGTACAGCACCTTTTGCATCAGAAATCCTATGCTTCATATATGGTTTAGGCTCCAGTATTTGAATATAACCAGGATGGCCAAAGGACATATTTCGACATGCACATGGCGAATTGGTGGGCTGACAAACAACTGATGTTACATATTGGAAGTACTCTTATTCCAGTACTTTTAGCATCAGATCAGATGCATTTAACGAACTTCTCTGGCAATAAGAAACTTTGGCCAATTTATATTTCTGTAGGGAATATTAAATCAGAATGCCACAACAAACCTTCACGACAGACATGGATTCCCCTGGCACTATTACTCATATCCCCAAAACGCATTGCCAAGATGACTGGGTTCAATATGAAAGATCAGGAATCGGAGTCTCTTCAAGTACTTTATGAAGTGATTAGTGACCTTATGAGTTGGATTTCCGATGAAGAATATCAGGAGGGATTTGATATGCTTTCAAGTGGGGATGGGAATTATTGCCACTGCTTTCCTGTTATTTCCGCCTAGCTTGCCGACCATATAGAGAACGCAAAGCTCTACGCAATTAACATCAACAGATGTACTACTTGTATGGTAAAACCCGACATGTTGGGTACCATTTCCGATAGTAAGTTTCCCTTGTGAGAATACCGAACCTACGCGGAGGCCTTACAGATTAAAAACCATTCAGTATTGGTCAATGATAGGGTGAAAAGGATTAATAATGCATTGTGGTATTTGGATATTGAACCCAGAAATCTAGTATGCAGAGATCTATTGCATAATATCTATCTTGGTACTTTGAAGTATTTAATAGACTAGATCCATGACTTTCTAGCTGATAACCATTGGTTATCTGTATTTGACAAGATATGGAAGGAGTTGCTACCTTACCCTGGATTCCCCCGCCTCCTGAAGCTATATCATATGGTATCTCAATAGTAAGGTAAGGAAATACAGAATCTCAATAGAGTAATCCTTGTGGCATTTACTGCCAGCTAGGCATCAGAAAACCACCCAAAACTGTCCAACAAGGGACTAACTCAAGGACTTCGATTATGCTATATCCTGTGTACGGCATCTCACCGACATCAGCCTATACGGTCACTACAGACAACATACTGAGGACACAATTCATTATATCAACAATTCTTTGAGTAATTTTCATAGATTGAAGGATATTTTTCTGCAATATTTAGCTAGCAAGCTTATGCAGAAGAGCGACAAAGATTCAATCTAACAACTGGTGTCGGAACAGGCAGAGAAACTGTCAGCAAACTGACACAAAATGTCGGCTGCACTCCGAAAGAAACAGTTTGAGAAACATCAAAAGAGACATGCAGAGGTCTTGGAGGAGACTTTTAAAGAAAAGGCACATTACAATATCCCCAAAATCTATATTTTGTCATATCACACCAAGCAAATTTCCCTTTTTGGCTCCCTACCATAGTATTCCACTGAGATTTGTGAGGCCTCATATAAGCCTTTAAAGGACTTATACTGTCGGACAAATTACATTAATGCAATGCCACAAATCATAATCTGATATAGCCGTAATCATAATCTTTATATGCATGCTCAAAATCTCAAAGCCTTGGCATTGGATTTCAATGCCTAGTTACTGTTGGATGTCATGCATTTGGTTGGGAAACTGACTGTTTCAGTGCATAATCAAGATGCAGAACTTTCATCAAACTTCAAGGGCATGTTGACATCTCGTTAATCTCAAGTGTAGCCCAACTGGCTGCCAGTCATCGGATAACTGACTTTTATGACCTTCTTTCCCAACAATTTAAATCCTATGGGTGCGATACCCAACATTTAATCAACAAATCCACAGTCGAGTGTTTTTCAAGTTTAATTATTCTAGTTTCCAATTTCAAGGGTGGAAATTAACCCATATATTGCGTGAAGTACAGGTCCCTTTTTGTTCTGGAAAAGAACCCAAAGAGCCGACTGGGTATGGGTTAGAAGACGACAAACGTCAGATTCCCTACTAGGTACGCTCAACGGTCAACTACCAGGGAGGCTAAACATACTTTTCAAACTATGTATGGTTACACATGGAATCTATTTAGTTGCATACGTCAGTTTAATGGAGGCTTTTGGAGGATCTAAACCGTAGGGACCGGAGGGAATGATTAAAGGTGGATTTCTGACGAAGGACATATCAGTTATTATAAAAATAAGTGATGTAGTAGGAATAGCTCATCTTGTCCCATTAAAGCTAGGAGAGAGATAGTTGATAAACAACTGGATTGATTTTGAGATATGGTATAATATCTATGATGATATGTTCTACTTTTTGGATATTTTGTTTGTATATAGACTTGTAAAATAAATAAATTGCATTATGATTATTTGATATTAAATCCGACTCTACAAAAGTGGTTCCCAACTATTTTGATGTGATTTCAGACACAGTCTGACCAGAGAACAACTTAGTTACGGTCTTCCAACCAAGGGTTAAAATGCCTTCGGAGTACAATCAATGTTATCTATTGTAGGAAATAACTAGGAATTAGATTGATGGAAATGTATTATAAAAGTTATGAAAATTATAAGGCTTAACCAGGGAAAAAGCTAACTTATGATATCAGATGCCACGCTAGAAGGGTCGGAAAGTGAATGGTTGTCCCCGATCACTTATAACGGCATAATGGTGATAACGAAATCTTTCCTTATAATACACCACTAGGCCTTATAACGGTACTGTTTTCTTGGTGATATACGCCGCCCTGATGCCTGCTCCGACAATTCCCCTTATCAGCCAAACCAATGAACACGTCCTCGAGTTACTAAATGAGAAGTTACCTGCCTCTATACACCCCTGTGACTGTCAATACTACATCCAAAGTTACAACACACATGTGTGTTTATCACATGAGGTAGGCTGGTTATTATACTTTGTTGCGTCAACATAACTGTCTCTACTACACCTAAATCATCATGTCTTACGCCTAAACCCCACTTCCCCCAACTACCCGATGGAACAATCTCTTCCAATGGATCCAAACCAACCAACCGGAACCATTGTTCATACCTGACTACCCTAACAAAACTGACCCTGATATCATCCCAACCATCATCGGCTCCTACCTTATCGGATTTAATAGTGGAAACATAGGTACAATTACCCACCCAGCTGTCCCAACCATCTACAATCTAGCAGAAAACAATGTAGCCAATAAAGTATTGTATTTTTACTTTTTATCCGGATACAGATACGGCTCTAAGTAATGCCTCCAAGCTCTTGCACCCCCACCTGCGGCCGTGCCAGTACCATGAACCCCAATAGCTACAAAAGTCAATACCCCCAAACCTTTCGATGGAACTAGGTCAAAGTTCCACATATATATAATCTAACTCCATCTCGCCTTCTCTTCAGACCCTACCACCTACCGTGATGATACCTCTAAACTAGTATATGCAGCATCATACCTCACCACGTCTGCAGCAGACTAGTTTGACCCCTACATGACACCAAATAGAGTGGACTTCGGGAACCTTGACTTATTCATTACCCACCTCAAAGCCGCCTTCAACGATCCCAATGCAAGAGCAACAGCCAAACAAAAACTCCTTGCCCTCAGACAAGGAAACAAAGACTGTTCCGCCTACCATGTAGAATTTGTCACCTATTCCTCCTCGCTTACACTCAACGATGCCACCAAGATCTCTTTTTTTAAGAAAGGACTAAATCGTAATGTCTAATAAGGACTTGCATACCATGTCTCCTTGCCAATGATATTCAATGACTTTGTCAGCTATTACATCACTCTGGATAACAATGTCTGAGTCCTTGGAACTCCAGCCACAACCACAGCTCTGACCAACAAACCTGCACAAAAAGGCATGAGCAGTACTCAAGGAACTCACGCAGGCCCTATGGACTTTTTGGCGGTGGAAATCAAAAGGAAATGTGGCCCCCTGACCCAAGCCGAAAAAGATTTCCATCACGCGAAATGGTCTTTGCCTCTACTGCAGAATCAAGGGACCCTTCACCAGCGCCTGCCCTAATAAACCACAGAAGGTCAATGCAACTGCCAAGAATTCTGCCACTATAGGACCTACACCAACCGTGCTCTACAGCACTACCAAGACTGCTGCTGCCCCATCAAAAAACTAACTGCCGCTTTGTAGAGTGAAGACCCTTCAAAAAGTATCAGAATGCAACCTGGCATTTTCTCCTATGAACCTTCCTGTGTTTGTTTTTTACTGTCTTGCCTCAATTGCTCCCCCATATTTTCTGTTAATACTTTTTCTGTCTTACCCCAGATCAATCTGCCCAGTACTAGTTTTGTTATCCCAATGGAATTACTATCTGCTTGCAAGAGTAGATTAAGAAGGTATTGAATTTCCTCTGCTTTATGTATATGTTCTGTTTTCCTCCCTGGTAATCTTGGTCCTGAGTCACCTAAAATGTTCGATATTAAAATTAAGAAAACTCTTTCGGGAACCTGTATGATTGACTATAGAGCTACCTCCCAGTTTATCGACCTTGACTTTGCCTTATCCATGAACCTAAACCTTAATCTTAAACCAAAACCAGAAGACCTCCTCGTCATCGATGGAAGGGCTTCAGTACTGAGACAGATAACCCACTCTTGTACCTTGAAACTCACCGTCGATCAACACAAAGAAAATCTTACCTTCTAAGTAATGAAACTAGCAAGATCGAACCTCATTCTAAGACGGACTTGGTTATAATGGTATAACCCTAACATCGATTGGGAAGGAAATACCATCACCTTTGCTTCGGGTTATTGCTATGCCCATTGTTTCCCAATCTGCCCCAAACCTATCTCTAGTACCCTACTGAAACAATCCCCTCACACATTTTAGTAATCTCAAGAGCCGCAATAAGAGTCGCGACTCGATTACTGGGATCCGTGATTTGCATACTGGCCTCACTTCTAGTAATACTACCAAAGCCTGAAGCCACCGAGGAATTAGTCCCTACAGAATACCATGACTTGCTCCCACTATTATCTAAGAAAGAAGCCTTAGCGTTACTGCCATACTGATATGTGGATTATGAAATACCTCTGCTCTCAAGTGCTAAGCTACCAGTAGGTCGGATGTACTCAATATCTGACTCTGAATTAAAAGAAGTAAGGGAATGGCTTGATAAGAATCTTGCTCAAACATTTATACACCCAAGTTCCTCCTCTAGTGCATCCCCTATCCTCTTTGTCAAGAAAAAAGATAGATCCTTGTGACTTTGCATTGACTACCGAGCCCTCAATGACATAACCTACAAAGACAGATACCCACTACCTAGAATCGAAGAAATCTTAAACCAGATCTAAGGATCTAAATACTTCACCAAACTTGATACCCGGGCAGCCTTCAACCTGATCTGAATCAAAGAAGGTGACAAATGGAAAATTGCCTTCCATACTTGATACGGTCTCTTCAAATTCCTAGTTATGCCCTTTGGCCTTACTAATACCCCTGCAACCTGTCAAAGATTCATCAATGACACCCTCTGAGAATTTCTTGATGTATTTTGCATCATTTACCTAGATGATATCCTAATATATTCTAAAAACCATGCCAAATACAAAGAACAAGTCCAGAGAGTCCTCACAAAACCCTCAGAAGTAGGACTATATGTCAAACCAGAAAAATACGAATTCTAGGTAACAAAAACTATATTCCTTGGCTTTGTTATCTCTGCCGACAGCACAGAAATGGACCCAGAAAAGGTCAAAGTAGTTATCAAATGGGAAGTACCCAAATCAGTTAAGGATATCCAATATTTTCTAGGATTTGCAAACTTTTACCGAAGATTCATCAAAGAATATTCTAGGATCTGCCAACCATTCTTCAAACTACTCCAGAAAGACACCCTGTTCGAATGGTCAACAGAATGTAACCATCGATTTTCCCGCCTAAAAAAGGCATTCACCATGGCACCAATCCTCCACCACTTTGACCCAAAACCTAGAAATAATCCTTGAAACAGACACCTCTGACTATGTGGTCTGTGGCATCCTGTCACCAAAAGTACTTGAAAACAGCAAAACCGTCCTCCACCCTGTCGCCTTCCTCTCCGAGAAAATGTCACCAGCCAAATGTAATTATGGAATCAGCGACAAAGAACTTCTATCAATTGTGGTACATCTGGACAAGTGGTACATGTATTTACATACACTCCTGAAGCCATTCACAAACCTCACAGACCACCATAACCTTGAATCCTTCAAAACAAGGACCCTGTTGAACTGACGCCAAGTACGCCAGACTAGTGAACTAGTACAATATGAATTCACTATTGTGTTCCATCCAGGCGAAAAGAATGGAAAAGCCGATGCCCTGACATGAAGGTCTAAAGACCTCCCTGAAGAGGGGGATAAATGCGCACGGCCTGTACGTACACTCATCCCATCATCCAAATTCTCTGACTACTCCCTCTCTGCAGCCTCAGTCAGTTTCAATAACAAAATCAGAAACCTTCTTCCAGCAGACACTCTCAGAAAATCAATCCTCCTAGCACTTGAAAACTTTGACACCAAACACCCAACAGTTCCTCTCGGAGAATGCACATATAATGACGGACTCTTATACATCATCAAGCTCCTATATATCCCGGACAATGAGAAACTCCAAGCCAAAGTCCTAAACTTCTGCCATGAACACCTAGCAGCGGGACACTCTGGAAGGGCTGCCACCTGTGAACTGGTATCCCAGAACTACTGATAGCCCAAGATGTGTAAAACTATCGCCCACTATATCCAAAACTATGATACTGGCATGAGAATCCAACCCGCAGGCCATGCCCTATATGGCCTACTGAAACCCATCTAAATTCCAATACGATGTTGGAGCTCAATCTCCATGGACTTCCTTATAAGACTCCCTACTTCCAATGGCTTCAATGCTGTCCTAGTCATAGTTGATCAGCTCTCCAAGATGGCTCAATACATCTCGACCATTACCGAATACAACTCTGAAACCCTGGCAAAACTGTTTATGGACTACGTATTCTACCTTCACGACCTCCCGGACACTATCATTACTGACTGAGGTACCCAATTTACTTCCCAGTTTTCCGGAGCCCTATGCAAACTCCTTGGAATTGAACAGAAGCTCTGTACTACCTTCCATCCCTAAATGGATGGCCAAACCAAACGAGTTAATACAATCTTGGAACAATACCTTTGGGTCTACTGTAACTACTAGTAGGACAACTAGTCCAAACTCCTGACCATAGCTGAATTCATATGCAACAATACCCTGTCAGCCACTACCGGAATAACACCCTTCTTCACCGTCTATGGTCAACAACCCCGGTACAAAGTTCTTGTCAACCCCGCAGTCCCCGTCCCCACCCTGGAAGTACTCAAGGATTATGCCGAGAAACTCAGCCTACTAGATAGACACCTGCAAGCTAAAATATCCTAATCCCATACAATTCATATGGAACAAGTAGATCGACACCATCTCCCTCCCCCCCCTAATCAAATAGGCGATGAGGTGTGGTTACTCTGACGACACATCCACACAACCTGATCCTTGACCAAGTTAGATTACAAATGACTTGGAAAATTTAGAATCCTCCAGAAAATCTCGAGCCATGCTTATAAACTCGAACTTCCTGCTACCATGAGGGTCCATCCGGTATTCAACGTCGACCAAACCAATGAATACATCCTCGAGTTACTAAACAAGTAATTCCCCACCTCCATACAAGCCTGTGACTGTCAACACCACATCCAAGTTTATAATATACGTGTGTGGTTATCACACAATATAACCTTGTCATTTCATAAGGTTATATGTTGATGCATTTGCAGAGTAAAATTCACTCTGTTTCATTCAATTCAGATCAATATTGGTAGAGGTATCTCAGATTCAGCTTAGATGGGGAACTCAATATGAGCAGAATTATATTCACTAAAAAACCTCACTCAGGTGACGGTATTCCCAAGGGGTTGGTATACTAGCTTGTTATACAACATTGACTTTACATATGCCTATCTTTGGGTATACGTTAGCTATCTACTAGGCCATTTAGAAAACTCGAATAAATCTTTACTATTGCTGCCATGGGAAAATTCTAACTAGGCGAAAACCTCAAGGGAGGTAGGATAATAGGCCGTAGCCTAGAGGAATGGCTACTTTCTATTACGGTTCACTCAGTGAATTGACTTATTCGCATTAGTACTGGGTACTAGAAGGTGTGACGGGAATATTACTAAGTACAAAGTACTAAGAAGGCAGTAATCTGATATGAGAGTAAAGTAGATAGATACTTAGAACAACACTTTTCGTATGTTCTCTAAAACTGAGTATGTGGTCAGGTATATTTTACTGACCATTGCTAAAAGGAAATACATGATAAATAAGAATTCAAAGTAGAAGGAGATCCCATAGAACCCGAAACCATAACTACTAGGTGAGCGCCCTTAGCAGTATGGTGGGGTAGTTCCAAAAATAACCCTAGAGATATTGCAAGAAAATAATAGAAAGTCCAACTCCAAATATAGCTGCCTGACAAGTATATAGGAGTGATCAGTCCGTATTACAGTTAGTCCTTGGTCTTATACATTAGAGCGGAATAGTACTAGCTTACCTGACTTTATGACATACCCCCCCCTTCGAAGACTTTGGTCTCCAAAGTAACACTTCTGAAAAAAAAAAACCGAGATCTCCCTAGATTGCTCCGTTAATTTTATCTTTTGTAAAAGGTGTAATGGGAATATAAGAGTTACATTTAAAACCCTTCCAACCATTCCACGCTGTATACGTCCACTTTGTCAGAATAATACCATGTTGTGGATTGGTTGTTCACCATTAAAACCACTCCCGAGACTTCTTAAAAACCATGAATCGTCCGTCTATTCGAGTAAAAATAGGGGTTTGCTATAGGGTGTGGAAAGGTATAAATATTAACCAATAATGGAACCAAGACTGTACTCACTATACCTTCAAACAATAACCAAAGTATGACGAACCTAGCAGTTTACAACTTATCTTCCAGAGACCTATGTACAGGTTGCCTGGGAAATTCTCGATGAAATGAGATAACCAAATTGATGATATCAGAGTCTCAGAGATGCTCAATCGGTTTCCCTATGTCTGATTCCTCTTCAAAGTCTTGTCAGCGTACTTGGTATTGCACTTGACCTCGTACCCGGTAGCTATTGATGATCTTCTCTACTACAAAGAACAGTTTATTTGGCTCGTCCTCATTAATGTTCATTTAGTCTTTGGCTCATTCCCGAAATAGCTTGAGGAGAGAGGTGTGAATGATATTGTGTAGGCAGATTTGATCTGGAGTTTCCACTTCGTATGCATGTGAGCTGACTTTTCTCTTGACTCTGAAGGGACCAATGTACTTTGAAGTGAGTATTGGATTGTTCCTGAATTTGATAGTCAGGTTTTGCTGATCCACTAGCACCTTGTTACCGGGGTTGTATGATCATGCTATGTCTAAACTTAATCTACTTCATTTGTTATTGATGTGCTTGAGAGTATTGTGGATATTGTTATGGACAGTGGTTATTTTATCTAACCAAGCTTCTGCTGCGGGCTTGCTGATAGGTCTTCCGAGACCTGAATTGTTCTTCAGTCCAACCTATAGAGGCTTTGGAAGGGGCTGTACCCATGAGTCATTGAGGTTGAGTTGTGAGTAAACTCTGCAAGGGGTAACCATCGTGCCCATCTGTCTTGTTTATTATAGCAGAAGATGCATAGGTACTGCCTCAGCATCTAGTTTGCCCTTTCGCTTAGGCCATCGGTTTGCGGGTGGTGTACAGTAGAGAGTCATAGTCTGATACTAAGTTTATCGTTAAGTTCCCTGGAGAAAGCCGAGGTAAACTGAGGCCCTCTGTTGGAGGTGATATACTTAGGAAGTCCATGGAGTCTCTAGACATAGCAGACATAGACGTTTGCTATGTCCTTGCAAGTCCAGCTCATCTTAGCAGGTATATAATGCTACATCTTTGTGAAATGGTATGTAATCACGAGGTTGGCATTATAGCCATTGCTTTTGGGTAGTTCTCTCAGGAAATCTATAGTCATCCCCTCCCATGGTCCTTCATCAGTTGGTATTAGGACCAACTTGGTTTTCTTTAAGTGCCTGTGGGCTTTTGCCTTCTGGCAGCTGGAGCATCCTGGGACATACTTGGCCATATGTTCCATCCATCCATTCCAAACGAAGTCTCTTGAGATGATTTCTTAGATTCGGTTTCGGCCCCAGTGTCCTACCACTTGCGAATTATTACAGTAGCGGAGGATAGTAGTTCAATGTTCCATTGGCAGGATGAGTAGTCCTTCTTGGTCCCTTTCTCATTTGGCAATGTCTATGTCTAGACCAGTAGGGTGCATGTCTCTTTCCATGGCCATGACGAGTTGTGCGACCTAGAAGAGTGTGGCATCTGCTCTAGCTTTTTCTTCTCCAGATTGGCAGAATAAAGTGTCTGGCTTCCCCATTTCCTTTCCAGGTTTGTAGTGAATAGTGAAGTCGAATTCGTTGAGCTTTTCAGCCCATAATACTTAACGACTATTCAGCCTTTGCTTGGTCTGGAAATACTGAAGCCCTTGGTGGTCTGTGTGGACAATGAAGGGTTACGGCAGTCCGGCTAACCAAGATCACCAGTAAAGAATCGAGCTAACAATTCCCCATAGTTCCTTGTCATGGATAGGCCAGTTGTGTTCGCTTTCCTTGAGTATTGTCACATAACAGTCCATAAGTTTCTATTTGGGTTTGCTTATTGTATCCTCGGGATCCAGGGGGTGCAACTAAGAGAGTACACCTACTACAGCTTGGTTTGACACATCCATCTCAAGAAGAGTCAGCAAGGATCTGTCCTATTGAGCCAGAATAGGAGCTTGCTAGAATTCTGCTTTGAGTTCATCAAATGCCATTTGCTGTTGGTGGCCCCATGACCATGGTACGTCTTTTGTCAACTCAGTGAGAGGCTTAGTTTGTTGGCTATAGTTTCGTATCAAGCACCGATAGTAATTGGTAAACATGAGGAATGCCTGCAGTTCTTTATTTTTCTATAGAACTGCTCATTCTTCAATGGTTTTGATCTTTGCTCTGTCTATCTTCTCTTCCAAACTATTCATAACATATACTAGAAAGACTATTTGTTGGATATGGAATTCCGACTTGCCTAGATAAATGGCCAGGTCATAGTCCATGAGTCTTTCTAGTACCCATTCGACTGATGCTTGGTATTCCTCTTCAGTGCTGGAGGTGTAAATGAGAATATCATCCAAGTAGTGGACTTCTTCTTCAATTCCTTGTGGGACCTTATCCATTATTTCTTGGAATAAGGATGGTGCATTGATAAGTCTGAGAGGCATGATGGTGTATTTATAGAGGCCATATTGTGTCTTGAAGGCTGTTTTCTACTCATTGCCTTCTTTGATCCGAATGAGATAATAGCTATTCTTAAGGTCGAGTTTGGTAAACCATTGTGAGCCTTAGGTTTTCTCCCTAAGTTCGTTCATCAGGGAAAGATGCTATCGGTTTAGAGTAGTGATCTTATTCAGATCTCGATAGTCCATACAGAGTCGTAGAGAGCCAATCTTCTTTCTGATAAAAAGGATAGGAGCTCTGGCTGCTGACCATGACTTCCTGACTTTCCCTGATGAAGCATGTTCCACTAGATAGGCCCTGAGGATTCGTCCTCATCCCATATAGTCTTATATATTGGGCTATTGGGAGTTTGGTTTGAGGGTCTTTTAAGAGAATCTCGTAGTCCCATTTTCAGTGTGGGGGTAGTCTATTTGCTTACTCGGCAGAGAATACTCAAGCATAATTAGTGTAATGGGAGGCTACGTCAACTCGTAACACAGTATCTCTCTTCTATTACCATTATTTGGAGAATTTTTCTTTCCTGACAACTAACTTTAAACCTATTCTTCTTAACCAATTGTTTCCCAACTGTATCCACTACAAATCCATGCTCCTCTAACTAAGAAAGTCTCAAAATTAAATCCCTCCTCCCAATATCCAAAACTTCTATATCTAGCAACTACTCGGTTGATTGAGGTAAGGGTGCTGGAGTTGAAACTGGTAATGGGGCTTCCGATATGGGGTCATATCCCAACAACCTAAAAGAACTATTGACAATGTGAGAACCTTCACTTAAATTCTTACTATCTGCCTCTATTATCTTAACAGGGAGCCTTCGCTGAGCCAGCCCTAGGTGCTTTCCCAATTTCAATTCAATAATAGGAGTAGTCGCAGCTGTGTCTATTACAGCCTCTGCTCTAAGTCCTCCTTTCAATGCAACCATAACTGTCAGGAGTGGAGTGTGGCATGGGGTTCTTCAAATGGTCTTTGGTTGAACCCCTACTCATTTCCCAACTAGTTAGTACTATCCTACTCTATGATTTCATTATCCGAGTCCAGCTCAGTGATCCGAACGGTCTTGATCTCAGGTGACCTCCTTTTGTATATGGGAGTGGCAATGGTAAGTGGTCCTTTGTCATTTTGTTTTCGTTTGTGGGGTGCTGACATCATTTTGACTGTTCGGATAGTAGTAGCTTTAAGGGGTATTGCCTTCTACTATGGCTTTAGATTTCAGCCAACTGTATATTCATATATAGAGTGGTGGCTGTCTCCATACTTGATGCACTTATTTTCCCTTCTTCGAATATCTTTGATCTCTGTTGTAACCTCAATGAAGGTGGACACTTGTTGTGATCGAGTATTGCTATTGTTGGTGTTACTCCCTGACTGTTGTCAGTTATCCCGACTAGAATGCCTGTTGCTATTGTTGTTGTTATTGGAGGTGTTGCCTCGGTTGTGGGAGTTCTGATGGAATGTTTCCTGCTATATGCTAATTGTGAGGCAGGTTGACTTCTATCACTCGTAGGTTGGGTCCTACAGGATGGTGGTTGCTAGGGCAGCCTGGAGTTCTTACTGGAGATTCGGCGTTAGGATGAGGGGGAGGTTCTCTCGAGGAATCTTGGTATCAAGATTGAGTTCCTCCACCTTTGTGAAGAAGGTCATGATAGATTCCTGTTGTTGGAGTGCTTGTATTGCACTGGTTGCTTTCTGCTGTGCCTCATGCTCACCATAGTTTAGGTGAAGCTGGTTGACTGCATCATCCTAAGTTTAGACCTTTTCTTATAGGCCTCTCCACCAGGTAAGGGTTTTCCCATCTAGGTGGGAAATGAGAAAAGGAATCTGATCTTCCTCATTAGTTATTCTTTTAACCGATAGATAGATACCTGTCTAGAAGATGAAGTTTTCCAGGAATTTTTTATCTCCTAAAAACTTTGTAGGTGGGTCTATTTTGATGTCTGGTTTTTGGTCTAAGTGGTGGCAGGGACTTGGAGACCAGTATATGCATTCTTGTGGTAGGAGTGGGCCTCGTGGTGGAGGTCGTACTAGTGCCTCTGCCTGGAGTTGCTGATTTTGTAGTGGGATATTAGTTCAAAGGTTCCAAAGTGGTTTAGGGTGTGCGACCCTGTACGTTTAGATTGGGATGGAGAGTGGTCTTGTTTGGAACCCAGTTGTCAATGCTTACCGAAGGTCAATTGGGTTTTTTAGAATTAGTGGTCGTGGCATTACAGCCTGCCCTTTTCCCTTATCTTTTACTCCACCCAACAATTCTGAAACTAAGTTACTATTTAATGCTTGTTCCAAATTTGTTAGTTACCTATTTAGCTTCTTGATGGCCTCCATGACCTCTTTAACTAGCTCCTTTCTCTTGTTCATACTTTTTTGTACTACCTGTTCCAGCCTCTTGAAGTACCCTTTGATTTCGACTTTGTCTTTTTCAGCTTGTTGGTAGAGGGTAGTGATTTGGTGTGTAAATAGGTAATTTTGTTCTTGAATTAACATGCATAAGGAGTACATTTCTTTTGCAAAGTCTTCTTGTAGTGCTTACTGTGGGTTGACTATCGCTGTACTGATTTCAGATCCCATCACAGCTAGGATCTCACTTCTCAAGTTGGCTTTTGACGTGAGCCAGTTTGTCTTAACTTTTCCAAGGAGGCGGTCTGCTTCAGCCACAGAGAATTAGTGTCTACTTTGACATGGATAGGTTGAATTTAGAAACTGAGCTCTCTATAGCTGTGTTCCCGAGGAGATTCCTTAAAGTCTTTTGATGACTGAGAGAGCCCTCGAGATTGGTAGTTCCTTGAATGGGATTGGTCTATCCCCTAAGTCGATGGTGATATCACTATCCAGATCCTTTGATGAGGTGGAGCTACTGCTGTCTGAGTCCTCAAGGTTGCCTCTTTCGGACCTCATGGCTTCGTAGTTGCACCCTGGTTGTGGGTACAGTATTGCTATCATCTCTTCTTATTCCTCTGGTGCATTTTTCAGAAGTCCGGTACGGTGAGGGGTTGGAAGGCGTCCTTGTGGGGCAGACATCTTGGTTCTGGTCTGTAATACTTGTGTAGGTGCAAGTATAGTGTTGTAATATTACGGTTCACTCAGAAAATCGACTTATTTGTGTTAATACTGAGTACTGGAAGGTTCGATGGGAATATCACTAAGTACAAAGTACTAAGAATACAGTAATCCGATATGAGTTTAAAGTAGATAGATACTTAGAACAACACTATTCGCTTGTCCTGTAAATCTAAGTGGACGGTCGGGTATATATAGCTGACCATCACTAAAAGGACATATATGATTAATGAGAATGCAAAGTAGAGGGAGATTCCATAGCCTCGAAACCATAACTACTCACTGAGTAGCTTTAGCCATAAGACAGGGTAGTTCCATAAATAATACTAGAGATACAGCCAGAAAATAATAGAAAGTCCAACTTCAAATATCGCTGCCAGACAACTGTAAACGGGTAATCAGTTCATGTCATGGTTAGTCCCCGGTCTTATGCATTAAAGCAGAATAGGACTAGCTTACCTAACTCCATGACACTTCTGGCTCGTTCTTACAGACTCACAAGCAGCTATTGGAATATTCTGACCATGCAACTTCTGGTAAAAGGAAGGCGTACTTGTACACAGAGCTTGGAATTTCAAATTTGTTTCATGACTACTGGCTAGACCAATAAGGAGATGAACAAGCTGACTAGGAAGCCAAGGCAGTATTGGCAGTGCAGAAGACGAGGACTCTGCTTTATATGGGACGGCGGAGAAGTAAGTAAAGAGTGGTGCTCATATCATAAGCTGCGCCATCAAGACCAACTGGATGGCAAAAGAAATGGAGAGCAACCTGATATGGGATATTTTAGCCAGGTTCTCAGTATGCTTTAAGGGACCATGGAACCAAAGAGTAAAAGGTGGAGTGCCGGGGTAAGAGCAGATCAATATTAACTTAAAAAAGGAAAAAAATACCTGACAGGAATAGTGTGTAGGAGTATTTGTCGCAAAGTCAGTTATAGTGAGGTAATGGAGGAGGTTATAAGCTTCTGAACCAGAATAGAATACCAGTCAATCAAACATTAACATTTCCCACCCCATATATATATTGACATATCCTTTGGGCGTAGTAGACACCATGTCTTTGACCTATAATATGCCAAGTAAGGTAGTCTAGTTTATGATCTCCATAGCCAGTACAGAGGCCCCTACTAGAGGATTCTGCGCAAATTATGCAGCCCAACCCACAATGTCTTGATTGCATAAATTTGCCACAAGTGTGCCCAAAGTGGGCAACTTGAAAATTGATATTTATCTCAGTTTATAGGCGATTTTGTTGATTTTAAAACATGTTATAAGCTGAACACTAGTGAGTATTTTAGCCTAGCAAACATTTATCTGAAAACGTATACTCATAGGGTGGGGAGTTATAGAATGAGACTGATTGGGGCACAAAATTGCTAAATCTTGGCAAAGATACTTGAAATTTGGCCCATTCAGGAGTGGGTACTGTAAATTCCTCAATACAGTTTTGGATGTTAAAAAATTAGGAGATAGATAATGCTGTATGGGCTATAACATATCTTGAAATCAATGAAATCGCCTATAAACTGAAATAGATATGAATTTTCAAAGATGCCCACTTTGGGCGCATTTTGACGATTTTATGCAATCAAGACATTGTGGGCTGGGCTGTCTAATTTACGCAGAATCTTTTGGTAGGGGCCTCTGTATTAAAATTAAATTCTACAATAGGCATGGATCGGATGGAACAGCAAACAATGGCACCTGAAGACCCAACAGTACCCACGGGCCTAGGTCGAGAGATACTCACGGTTCAAAGAAGAGGTTCAAGAATACCGATGGCCAGAGGTAGGGGCTTGGCAACATTAACAACTAGGGAGGCACCTGTAGCTGGAGGAAGGGGTTCAGCAACATCTCCTGCAATCACAGCAAGAGGAGGAGGTTCGACGGCACCCAAGCCAGGGGTAGATCTAGAGGGTCTGCATCTGTACCCGCTGTGGCCGAGGGATACCCTTGGTTCGACACCCAACCACCACAACCAAAGAAATGGATATGATCATACCCTGGCGCCCCAACGGCCGGCGGCCAATACGCCGCTGGCGGAGCTGGTGGTGGGTGCCGGCTGAAACAGTAAAGCCCTTGGCATACCATGGGCAGACCCAACTTCCATGTATCAATTCCCTTGGTCCTTCTGAAAGGCGTGTATTTCGTCTCCTTCGTCGTCATTGCCATCTTGTTGCATGGCCGACTTTATTCAACCACTCCACCGACAACAACTTGCAGGACGAAACAAAAAAAACGAACTCAACAACCACGACGTCCCCGACGTCGCAGTTGGCAGCAATACGTAGAGCTTGCGAACACGACCACGGGTCTCCAAATCAAATCGATATAACCCCAAAAACACGCCCTCGACGAGGGAGTGAATTCCTGAGGAGAAAAGCGGGAGACCGCCACGTAACTTTCTTGGCACCCCTCCCACCTGCACCACCAAGCACACAGCCAACATGGGGTCCCCCAAGAAGATCACGAGGGGACCAGTTTCCAGATGGGAAGATATCCCTGGTGTAACAATTGTGGACGGAAAAAAGCACTGGACCCTTAAGGGCTTGAACAAATGGAAGACCAACAAGGCCCTTCAAGAGCAGATAAGCAGGGGCCTAGAGAAGGGCAAGACCTCCGCACCCACTCTGTCGCCAAACGGACAAGGCATACACATCTCCGAGAAGGGAGAGTGCATTAATGCGCTCCGCACTAACCGAGCTATAGCAGTACTCGAAGGAACAACGACCATCCGCAACTCGGCAGCATCAGCACCCCCACTGAGCGAAGTGTCAAGAGGGTGCGACGAACGACTACACCACCCGTGCGGAGCCCACGCAGGGCAGGAATGCAACGGGATCAACAGATGCAAACACTCGTACGCCACAAGAGGTGTGGTGGGAGAGGACCAGTGCAGAATCGCAGGCACCCAACGCTTCTACTGCGGCGCGTGTGGCGCCAGAGAAACTGAGTGCGAGTGCCAGAATGACCCAACACCATGCGCAGCCTGCGACAAGTCCGACAGGCACTGCAAATTCCCCAAGTGCGACAAATGCCGCCAGTTCACCCAGTGGTGCGGATGCAACAAGGTGGACAACGAAACGGAGACAGAAATGAAAGATCAGGAGACAGACAACTCCGACGGCGAACAAGGAAAGGACAACGACAACAAAGAGTCGGACAGGCCATCACCTTAGAGGTCCCCAGCACTCAGCAACAAGTCCGCATGATCACCCCAGCCCAGGAAACAGGAACAGCACAAGGCCGGTCCCCCGACCCGGAGGACGACGCCCCCAGAACCCCCCAGGACGGCTTAGGAAGAAGCAGGAAAAGAAGGAACGCAGGAGGGGAACCAGACTTGGGACATCATCTACACAGACGGGTCCCGACTGGACGTGCAGATAGGGGCGGATGCAAGGACAATTCCCAAATGGGGACACATCCCAGACACAGTCAAACGAACAGGATGGGGTACAACTGGAAGGACAGCCAGGAGAGAGCGATAAGCAAATCAGGCTCCGCCGGGGAGCTAGCCACAGTCTGCGACGCCGAAATGAGAGCCATAGCAGCGGCACCAGAGAGTACAGAAAACCAGACCCAGATCCTCATCCTCAGCGATAGCCAAGCGGCCATCGCCAGAATCGAGGGAGTCACAAAGGGCACGATAAGAGCCAGGAACGAGTGGGAAAGAAACGCCCGCCTTTGTGAGGGATGCCGGACCAAGCTAGCCTGGATCAAGGCTCACATAGGACTACCCGGGAACAAGATGGCAGACAGGCTGGCAAAAGAGGCAGCAACAGAAGGACAGGGGGAGGCGCCCACGGCCGACGGCATCGTCCAACATTGCAGGGAAATGCAGAAGAGAGGCAGACACAAGTGGAAAACAGCGGGGTGGGGATCCACCCCGCTGGCCAGATTCACAAACTGCATGACAAACAGAGGACCGTTCGGAACATGGCTAACGCAATTTTTTTTTTTTTTTGAATTCTATTCCCGCTTATGGCTAACGCAATGCCGAAGGGCAAACTCCACAAAGTGCCAGTGCGGCCACCCCGTCCAAGACGGCAGGCACGTTGCACTCGAGTGCGAGAAAAACGAAGGGGCCAGGCGGAAGCATCAAATCACAGAAGGATTCAGCTGGGAAGCCCTGGGGGATAAGGAAGAATTCTGGAAGGAGCTCTGGTGGCCGGACTGGAGAAGGGAACCAAGGGGAGGCGACCACACGGCAAGAAACCCCCCAGGTCAAGAATGAGTAGAAGGTAGCACATTTTCAGCTAGTATAGTGTATTTAAGATCAGTTAGTTAGTTAGTTAGGACGCCATGGCGAAAGCCGCATGCGGGAATTGAATGAAGGAAAATAAAAAATAAAGAATGGCCGATTTTATTACGCTCCCTTAGCCCCAAAAGTTCGTTATCACGCGTGCGGAGTTCTTGAAGCCGAAAAAGCAATTGTGAGATCGTATCTCCAGCTAGGCATAAGATATTTGGGCTTTAGAATCACGGAGGATTCAAGGACTCAACCTATCAACTGTGGTGGGCAATTTAACCGGGTGTAGCAAGGCGTCGTGAGATCTTTTGTCCGAATGGAGCTTGATTGCTATTATTTTTTCAGTTATTTGCCACTATATATATAGTTATCGATCCAAATATAGTTATGTTCATATCAAATTCTACGTAATAGCACAGCACGTAATATAAGCATGCAGAACGATCTAGAATTAAATCTCAATACTTCATCCGGCGACGTCTGTTCTGGAGCAAAGAGCTGGATTGATTCACAAACATTGACTTCTCACTCTTGTCAAACGAGGAGACATTGATCTTGAACCCTAGCAATAGGACAGTTTGCGGGTGCATGTATGATTGAGAATTTCCGGAGGAGCCTTGAGATCCGGCTGGAGTATTCTCACCTTGATACCTAATATTGGATGAAAGTGCTACCTCACTATCCAGTACCAGTTTATAAACTCGCCACCCGAGCTCATAGAAACCATCAGAGCTTTGAAAATACTAGGCAACTGATCACAGTTGAGACGATAAGTCATGGCAATAATCCCTCTTCCATTACTCGAAAGCTCAAAGTCTCTCTCGGTCCTTCAATGCTAGACTCCACGAGCTCAAACCCAAGCTTGCTAAGATCGTAAACGTGGATAACCATACTGGCCCAGTTGGTCGTTAATGCGGCATGTATATAACTACAAAAGTTTATGGTCCTGCAGGTCCAGCGATTTGTTCTATTTGTGAAAACCGCGATTTCCCGAGATCTCAAGGAGCTGATCACGATCAAGACGACGGAGGCTCCTCCGCCGGAGACACCACTCACTAGCTTGCGGAAGATGTCTCCCCACATCCCTGGAGAATATGGGCTCGCTTTTTTAGGAAGAACGGATAGCTGGGTAGGAGCGCATCCATATTATACGGTAACTGCATCTTGGGAGGTTTGGGGTGACGAATTTCACATACTCGCGTATCTATCAGTATTCCCATGGTATAATCTGGCGAAGAAGAGCCCATGCCAGTTCTTGACCTGAACGAAGCATGACCAAAAGCCACTGATTCATGTCGATTTTGGGCTCCTAGCCGAGGAAAGGCTCAGGAATTGATCGACATGTGCTCTTGTTCCCCAGATAATGCGGTGTCTTTTGCCTGTGAAGTCGGCTTGCATTAGGTAGCCGCGGTCTGGGACACGAAAAAATATCATCGAATACACATAGTCGGTAATGGCATGGCCTTTTGAAATCCAAGAATAGTTGATGTAAAAGGTGACTGCCTATTTAGGAAATTGGGCAGAGGCGCACATAATTGGCCAATTCCTGCCATCCAACTAATTGCAACTACTGGATTGGGGATGTAACGAATTATCTTGTAGATACTTATGAGGTACCTAAGTAATCTCGTCTTACATCATTAGTCTACTAGAGTGCACAAGCACAACTCAATCGTTTTGCAATGAGTATAACTTCAGCTACCGGAACAAGAACAAGCCACCGGTATATGGCTATACCTAAGCAACTCACCTTCAAGTAAGTAATTATCACTCCGAACCATATCCGCCACAATCTTGCACCCCCACAAAATTTGAAGGTGTCATGCACCACGAAAGCGGTAATTTCGAACTATCAAACAGCTTATAGATTGATCGTTGGTAGGTGTTTAGGTGTTGGACACTGAACAAATATTGATACAACTTCATGAAAAAAGTCTACGAAATGATTCGATCAGTCACGCTTTTCAACAGGGCCGTGATGTACATACATACTCCAGTATCGTCTCCTGGGTTCTCGACTCCAATTGATTATCAATCCCCAAAAGGCAACAGCAAGTTCAATTCCAGTGCTCTGTCCTGGTAAGGCACATACCTACTTAACCCACGGTATCTCCAGTTGCACCACAGCCCCGGTCGACCCCACACTCCCAAAATGCCACAAAATCGCAGCTGAACAACAGGGGTTCGGATACTCTACTCTAACCTCCAGCAAAAACGCCATGCATGCAGAAGCACCACACACACACATCCATATTCGTTGGTGCAGCGTCGGGATACGCGGGAAGGCCACTATCGGTGCAGCTCCGGGTTTGGGGTTGTGCTCAAACATGGATGCTTGGACGTACGAAGGAATGAAGACTGGGAGTACCGCGGCCACTAGCGAACAAGAGTTTTAGACTTGAACAAAGTTTATGAGCAACGGGCAATTGTGCACGGCCGAAAGCCCCCGATTCATGTCGATTTTGGGCTCCAAGAGGAAAGGCTCAGGGAATTGCCATGGGCTCTTGTTCGCCAGTGGCCGCGGTACGGGAGGTTGGTCTCAAGGAGGTTGTGATTAGGAAGAAGTTATGAGGAGTCCAGCTGGTACGTCTGGACTATGGGGCAATTAGGACCCTGGTTAATTAGATGAATCGATGGCTTGAGGTCAATGGTGCGTGGGCCATGTGAGATTCACTGCAGTGGATGCAGGCACGAGATAGATGCAATGGATTAAAAAGGCTTGCATCGATGGATTGTTGCAATTGAGATACATAGTTCAGATGTCAAGTACGCGATATTGGGGCAAGCTTATCCGAGATTCCTCTACCGTATGTCACTCTTCACTTCAATCCTAGTCTCGTCTCCAATGATGGCTATCTCCAGTACCCCGGGATTCACAACTTTTACGCTAGAGTATCAGCGCAAGTCCACGTCCGGCTGTCCAAATGCAGAGCAATTGAGCTGAAGGGGATAGGGGCTGAGAGGTGAGGACATGGTTATAGATAAGCTTAAATGGGAATAATTGGCGAGGGGCAGGGGTACTCCACGAGGAGTTGGGCCCATGTACGCGCGGGGGATGTTGGGGTTGGATGGCCCGTGCAGCGCAGACTACTTGACTGTTTACTGATCATGATTTTCTTGCCACGTTTTGTTGCTAAAATTAAAGAGTATGCTGGGATGCTGGGATGCTGGGATGCTGGGCTGCTGTCTAGGCTGTGGGCGAGTACCGTACTCGAGTACTGTCGAGAATGAGAGAGGAGATCGTTCTTTGAGAGTTCTTCTTTGTTGTTGCCATTGATGTTGTTGCACATGTCGGGGAAGGTGGCTGCCAGACGCCCAATTAACAAGATGCGTCCCATCCCATCCCATCTTTCCTACCCCCTTCCACGTCCCCAACTCCGCTAAGCTGAGCTGAGCTGCTCCAGAGATGTAAATTTCAACCCAGAGTTTTACGCTGAAGATCTATCTCCACAACACAACCCCCGGAATTCGGAGAGATAACTGGCACGGAAAAAGTAACACATCCCCACATGTCCCCAGCTAGGTACCCCAGCAGCTTGTCAACCCCAGTCGCGGGGGCGCAAACCCACAAACCCCCGAAATGGACGGATCCGAGGAAAAGTTCAGCTCAGATTTTAAAGATACCTGGCGTGCCTACCGCGTACCCAACAGGCCTCCCAAGAAGTAGGGTGTTTGCATCCGCAAAGCGTATGAGTTCGCTTGGGGGGAAGGGAGGATGGGGTTCAGCCGCAGCAGGTGGACGTCATGTGATTGATTGATCCTATAGAAAGAAATTGTTCATGGTGGCCACTGGTTTATATATCAGCAAGCCCTCTCCCTATCAATTGCAGTATTCCCAAAGCCCCATGCTACAGTACTCTAGCTAGATATCCCCCTTCCCATCAAGCACCCGGAATTCTCACCTCCGGCCTCTCAGAAACATATACGTCCAGATGAAGCTAAATGACGTGAGTGAAATGTTATAGGCGGCGCGTTCGGCTGGGGCATAGAAGACAATATCTTTCAAGGCTACAAATGGCTCTGCCAGCACTACGACCGCGGCGACGAGATCTTCTTCCTCGGCTTCTCGCGCGGGGCCTACACCGCGAGGTCCATTGCCGGTTGGCATCCTGAAAATCGACGACGACGACAAATTCAAGGAGGCCTTCGATGAGATCTTTGCCGCATACAAGAAGCCTGCGGATGGCGATGATTTCGATGCAAGGATGAAGAAGAGGACGGAGGAGTTTAGGACGTATATGGATACAAAAGGGTATAGGTTTCCAATGTACTTTAATGTCCCGATCAAGGGCATCGGCGTGTGGGATACGGTGGGGAGTTTGGGCATTCCGGTGAAGAAGAAGGGGGGGGTGGTAAGGCGGTTCATGAATAAGTGGAAGGAGGAATATAACCGAAAGTACGAGTTTCATAATGCGGCGCTTGGGTTGGGTGAGTACTTTCCTCCAAAGTTCATGATATCTCTGTTTTGCACATGCGCTGACGGTAAGGCATTTAACTCAGGTGTGAACAACGCCTTCCACGCCGTCGCCCTCGACGAGCAACGCTACGCCTTCCGCCCAACCCTCTGGTGCTGGGCCTTCAATCCCGACGCAATTCCCGAAGAACTCTACAACCCCCTCTCCGGCGAACACCTGCGCAACAGAGCCCTCTGCCGCTACGCCCCCATGGCAACCCTCTACCAAATGTGGTTCCCAGGCGTGCACATTGACATTGGCGGCGGCACCGACAAGGGAATGTACCCCGAGTTCAGCGCCCTGACCCTCATGTGGATGATGCGGAAATTCGGCGAGGGCACGCGGCCCCTCCTCGGCTTCAAAGAGGGCGCGTTTGAGCAGGTGATCCACGATTCGGAGCATCGGGAGAAGAGGACGGTGAAGAAGACGATGTGGCAGAGGTTGACTGGGCTAGTGACGGAGCCATTCCACAATTACTGGGTCGGGTCGGCGGAGCCAGATTGTAATAAAGTGGCTCCAGCCACCACAGAGAACACACCTCTGTTGCGTGGGCCACTTGGCCGGGGGGGGGATCATGGGCCTACTGTTGATCAGCGCACACGCCACCGCGAGGAGGACCCATGTCCAGACCCCGCCGGAGCCGACAAGCCAGACCGCTTCCTCACGTGGGCCGATGCCCCTATCTCCTCCAACGCCCACACCATCACCGCCCTCTCCGGCATGACCGCTCGCACCCCAGGCGTCTGGACCGAATTCGACCACCCATGCCGGGGCTGCGCCGAGGCCAGCGATCAGGATCCGGTGACCGTTGGGGAGGCCTCGAAGCGGGAGTTCATCCACGCCGTGGTCCGGCTTCGACATAAGTACGTGAAAAAGCTGCCGGGATCGCTGAAGGGGTGGGAGTATGACGGGCTGTCGGCGTGGGTGTTGAAGAATGAGAAGGGGGACGTGATAGCAAGTATTCCAGAGTATTTGCCGAATGGGCCGGAGGCCAGGCTTATCACGGGTGCACGTGAGGATGATGTTAAGGGATCTGCGGAGAATCTGTTGAGTGAGTTGTTAAAATATGAGCCGCCGGAGGAGGTTGTGGAGGAAATGGCGGCTGAGGAGAGAGCGAAGCTTGAACGCTTCAAAACCTTTGCTAAGAAGTACATACCCGGAATGTAACTCGAGGGTAAGAAGCTGCAGTCTTATACACAAGGCACACATTGGGATTTGCCCTTTTTTTTTTAGCGTTCTTTTTCTACAAAATCTTACATAGTAAAATACGAAAGAAACTCTTTCTCACACACGAATACCTTCCTATTTCCTACAGTTGAAGCACTTTTTCCTACCCGCGAGTTATTACGGTGTTGATGTGCTGCTGGCCGATGGTGCTGGAAGAGGGAGGGTTTCTGGGGTTTCTTTGGTCTCTTTTATGTCTTTTTAGTGGGCTGTTAAACTGTTGCTCTAATTAAATAGGCCGAATATAATGTGAATAGATCAATGGTTATATAATATCAGGGAAATTTGACAATTTACAGCGGATATCGATAGCGATACCGATATCCCGAGAAATTGGATATCTCCCCCCCTCCGAGGGTCTGGGCACGATCGAGACTCGCGATCGGATATCCCATATATACCTTGGCCCAACCTTTTTTCATACGAAAACATCGCATGAACAAGATATCGTAGTGAATATAGGATTGAAGAAAACCTGTAGACATCTACGACCATAGACTGAAGAACACGAGGCATCCCGTCCGCTCTGCAATATCTAAGCTTCGGATCGCCAGACTAGTACTACGGTGGGTGACCACGTGGGAATCCCTGGTGTCGTAGGTAAGAACGTTGTAAAAAAACTTACTTATTTTATGTATGTTCCGTACCATACAGCAAGACCCGACACGTTGGCCAATATGTCGCCCTATCCAGGAATGTTTATGAACGGCTTGACTCTTGGATCACTTGCCCCATGGCCTGTACTATTCAGAAAGAGAGGCGCATGCACTGCAAGGATATACTACAAAGACATACGACACAGGCCAGTAAATATCAAATGCATTGTACACTAATGTAGCCGACGGGGATATGGCGCAGTTGGGATATGGTGCACTTTCGGGAGTGAAGGTTTTCAGTCATAACTTGGTCAACTTGAGAGTTTAATACATGAAATTAAAGAGAAATTAGCAATGATTGTAATGTAAACTATTTCGCTTTATAGTTCTAAGATATATGAAAAAGTGAATTTTCTTGGTTATGACATATACCATTTTTGGAAATCTGATATCCAAATTCAAAGCTTAAGCAGATACTAGGCTGTGGGGTTCCTGATGCTAGTGATTGGATTCAACTAGTCTTAGATGAAGCTACCAAATCAATGAAGAGTTGGCGTCGAAGGGGAGAGGTTGTTGTAGTCTAAAATGTATGACCTATAATATATCCTCCTTAGAGTTTTAACACTCTTCAAAACTATCAGACTCCCACTTATCCTCTGTACCCTAAAAAACTATTGGAAGTTGTTGAAAACTCTTTGGCCTTGCTCCTGTAGTATTTGCTGGTCCTAACGATTATTTTTGACAATTGTCAGAATTTTTTTGAGTTATATTTTTTTTTATTTTTTTACTGTTTTTACTAACCTCCACCCCATAAACTCCTCTACCATTGCCATAGTAATGACCCTGTTTCTTGTGAATTGATTCTATTCCGAGAAACTGGCGCTGACATGCCATTCTCAAAAATCCACAACCATAATATTTAGCAAGAGCTAATGAGTAGTCTAGAACCCTGCTTAATGCATAGTTGAGGCTAAGATCGATATCAATGGTGAGAATTTAGAGCAAGCCTCTATACATATATAATTTTAATCAATTGCCCTTAACTTGAAAATATAGGAATGCATACATCATACCATGTAAGATGCAATGAAAAAGTTATATAGATTTCCCCAAGATTAGAAAGCAAATAATCCAATTTTGAGGCAAAGATGAGATAGTACGAGTAAAAAACAAAGTTGTTAGTCGAGGTAGTTCAAATCGATATCCTCCTATTGCTGGAAATGATATTGAAGCCTAGAGCTTAACCTTTGATAGGCTTTTCTAGTTAATAATCTCTCTTATATCCCTCTAAAGCTCATTCGAAACTTGAAAATCATATTTTTAGTTGAAATAAGGGCTGAGTAGAGAATAAAAGTTCGATTTCTCCTAGAATTGTATGCACCTGTATAGTTAATGTCAGTAAAGCTAAGTAGTTAAGAAGTAGTTGCCTGATTTCTAGCTGTAGTGTATATTACTTGCATTCATTTTCTTCCTGTGAGAATATCTCAAGTTTTATTAAAACCAGGACAATGATATCATTAATTCAAAAAATAATGGTATTCTTATAATACTATGCACTTTTTTTTTGGGAACTTTGGGAAAAGTTACATCTATAATCCCCTTTTAAATGTCTCAAACCCAAGCCAAATCAACAAATGCAAAACCATATCTACATATATCCCACATCCTGTAAACTAAAAACCATCTCCTGCTTTGAATATCCATAGCTCTTATCTATTCCAATTTAAGTAGATTTAACCTACAATCTCACTACCTCATACCGAAACTGACTCCTACTCCTCCCCCCCCAAACCACCCATACACTACTGAAAAATATTTCCCCTTCATCTCCCCCTCTCCTCTCCAACTTCCTCCTCCATACATTTATACACCTCCGCTACCTCCCTTGCTAGCCTCAAATTCTTCCTCATCAACTCTGTCTTGAATCTATTATCCCACCCTTTAGTACTCTACCTACTTCTTTTGGTATTTTATATTCAAGCGGGCTGTGAGAGGGAATTGATATATGTGAGCAGTCTTATATGGCATCCATCATTCCAGTCAGTCAGTTGCTAATTACTACCATAGCTTAGAACCAGTACTGAATTAAGTAACTCATGCACCGTATAGGCCAGTCAATATTTTCCGATGGGCAGTGTCTAGTAGCCAGTGTGGTTAGACGTCAGTCAGTCAGTCATGTCCATGGAAACTCCGTACAAGTTATATACTAGTAAGGAGGGGGGGCGCCACTCCCAGAGGAGGAGATCATTAAGTACATCGACAGAGGGGAATTGGAATTGACTGTTTAGAAGAGAGAGAGAGATATACTTAGGAAGGCTAGTTTGATATTTTATAGTTTTCTATTTACTTTTGATCCCTTTAGTTGATGTTTGCCTATGGCAGTTGATGCAAAGTACTATAAGTAGCTACTGGAGATATATATACTTTAGATCAATGCTACTATATATATATTCCAGATCCTTAACCTTAATCTCAACCACAACGACAACCACTACACTCATATTCCCTCAGTTCACTACAGTAGTTTCAGTTCTACTTACATTATGACTGCTCATAATATCACTACTCGATCACTACACTGAATAGACCTCCCCCATAATAACTCTAAGTATGTAGCTATAGGCACTTGCAACCCATTAGCACCATGGTATGTACTGGGTATAACTTTCTGAAGTATGCTGCAGTAGGTACCTAATAGCTGGAAGTGGAAGAAAGGAAGCTATTCTATCATGCATCTCTAGGCCAATAATACATTGAAGTTCAAATTCCTGATTCGCACATAACCCCCGGCGCCATAGGACTACAGGCACACTACGCCGAGGTGCAGCTCCATATGGCAACAGTGCCTGGTGTCAAATAGAGGAATTGATAGGCATAGGGAGGTTGAGGAAGCTGTGGAAAATTCATTATATAACTTGAATTCAGATGCTCTAAGTAGCACTAGTTTCAATTCCCAAGAGTATATTTTTTTTCTAAAAATTTATTCTATCCGATATCCCTTCACTTATGCACAGGGAGGTATATATAAACGTACCACATATAGAAAAGAATAGAAAAGAAGAACAAAGGAAGAAATAATAATGATAAGAATGCAGACACAAATGCTCTAGGTTTAGTAATGGAAGGCCCATCTCATTAACTAGAGGGTTTTGTCCAAATCTGGAATCCTTTCCAAACAATGTTTGGTATAGGGCGAATCCTCTGCTTGTGTCAGATCTTAGATTCAGTGCCTTGTGAATATTTGGCAGTTGACTTACCCAATTCAATTTTCCATCAATTCCAAAGGTAGTTGTTATTTCAATAATAACTTTCTTGATTCTGTCTATTTGTCCATCAGTTTCTAGGTGGTAAGAGGTAGATCTTTTAAGAGTAATACCATAGATTTTTGCTCATGTTTCCTAGTGAACTGATGTGAATAAAGGATCTCTGTCAGAGATAATGTCTTTTGGGTATCTAAAGTGAGGTGCTATAAAATAGTCATAGTATTTAGTTACCCATTGTGCAGTAATATTTTCTAGCATTAGCATAGGAATAGTGTATTTGGATAACTTATACACAATGAGCTAGCTTTTCTTGAAGGTTGAAGGTTGTTGTTCTAAGTTGTAAGTAATTGGAGGTTCTGTTGGGATTGTTGGCAGTGTAAGGAAGTCTATATTTATGCTTTCCCAATATTCAGTCGGTATAGGTAATAAGTGTAGTTCTCCTTGAGGTTTTTGAGTAGAGAACTTACTTTTTTGACAGGTACTGCATGTTTTACAGTATTCTCTGATCATTGTACTCATTCCTTTCCATAGGTACCTTTCCTTGAGGTACGTGAATGTTTTGAGGAATCCTGCATATCCTAAATCCAAGTGGGCCTTTTCAACTAATTTCTCAATTATATCTTCATACTCAGTTTCTTCTTCAATATCTGTCTTCTCTCTAAGCCATTGTTGTGGTAGTATCACAATTTCTCTGTTGATCTTTTGGTTGGAGTTTGTGTAGATGTAATAGTAGCTATTCCTGTAGAAAATAGGGCAATATTTAATTGCAGAACTAAGACTAGAAAATCTTTTGTCATGCATTAGTTTGTTGTATTCTCTGCTTGTTCTAGTATGGGTAGTTTGTTTCTCATCAGGAGGACATACATCTAAAAATATAGCAAGATATTTTGGGCTATTATGCCAAACTAACTCTGTCTGCTCTTTCATAGTCTCTGTACTAGAGTCTATTTGTCCCAATATCCCTTGCCCCCCTGACCTTCTTCAATCTTCTAGTGCATGTTGGTCTACACCCAGCAGAGCTGGCCTGTCTCTTGTTGAAGACTGTATTTCTCTGGTAGTGTGGCTGAGTCAGTCTTCATCCAATCTGTGAATTGTTTGTAGAGGGGGTAAAATCTAACCAGTCCCAAGCTTTCCACAATTCCTTTCTTCTTTTCCTCATACCAGAGCTGAGGGTTTTTGTGGTGCTCCACAGAGCACTCATGTACTATACAGTCCTAATACTTTTCAATGAGGAAATGTATAGGATGCTCCTCATAAGGTCTCTACCAGAAGTGGCATGGGTTTGGTGCAGGGCATCTGGGGTCACCCTGGTACTTCAGGACCTCCTTCTCTGGCTTCCATCTCTATCTGTCCACCTTCTCATGGAAGTGGCATTTGTCATTTTTGCAGAGAGTTTTGATGGCCAGCATCTGGTATCTTGGGTGGTCCATGAAGTATTTTTCCCAGCTGTCCTTGGGTGGTAGGTTGCACCAGCCAAAGCCTTCTGGGAGCATAGTGTCCTTATTCAAGGAGTATCCAAATTTGTCTGCTCCAGCCACTTCCCATGGTTTGGCAATGGTGTGACCCAGGTTCTTGAACCTTTGTTGGACATCATCAGGGTTGCTGGTGATAGTGTTGGAGGCTTGTAGAGGTGGTAGTGGCTGCTGGTTGGGCAGAACAGTGGTAGTCTTGCAGCTCACTGTTGCTGTTGCTGGGACCTTTGTAGCAGGTATCACTTTTTGGTTTTGTTGCTCCCATGGAGTAGTCTCAGTGAAATTGGAGTCCCTGAGGTTTTCCCACTGCCAGTCTATGATGCCATGGCTGCCAGTAGAGAGTGTAGGAGAGCTGGCCCTTCTAGTGGCATTTCTCTCCCTGATAGCCTGGACATTGGTCCAGTGGTCCTCTGTCATCTGGTTCTAGATGGCATTGTTTTCATCCAGTTCCTCCTAGGTTGGTAGAGATACTAGGGTGACTTCCTCTCAGGAAGACTCATACTCTTCCTCTTCTTCCTCAATCCACTGTACCCAAGAGATTGGTTCCTCTTGGTAGTTGGGGCAGCCCCTTTGGTGGTGGAGGACTGCCACAGGGCCATTAATGCTATAGCATTGGTAGTTGCTTGGGCTAGCTGTTGCTTGATAGGAAGACATACTGGTATTGATTCTAATGTCAGGAAAGTTTCTTTGGCCTTTATGAATAGGCATTTGGAAACTTACTTTCTTGGTATTTGGTTGGGGGGTTGTTGGTGGTGGAGTAGGTGCTTGTGGTGGTGAAGAGGAGATTTGGGTAGCTGCTGAGTAGATGTGTTGCTTGATAGATTCAGTAATGTCTGATCTTTATGAAATATGTTCTGAGAGAGGGTAGATGTTGCCCTCTTTATACTGTCTGCTCAGCTGGTCTGCTATCACATTGGCTTTACCCTTAATGTGTTCAATAGTAAAGTCTAGTCTAGCTAGGCTAGACCTGTATCTCTCTCTTCTACCTGACAAATTATTATTTGTCATTAGTGTGACTAATGTACTATGATCTATCACAATTCTGAAGGAGGCCCCTGTTAGTTCAGTGGCAAAATATTCTGCCCCTGCAACTATTGCAAGGAGCTCCTGATCAGTTGTTGAGTAATTGGCTTGTACAGAGTTGAATTTCTTGCTAAAGTATTTAGTAGGCCTTGCTTGTTCTAAGGTAGGTCCTTGTCCAATCCATCTACCCACACCAACTCTGCTTGCATCACAGATTAGAAATATGGGATCTAATGATTTATAATCTAATGGTCTGAGTATTGCAGGTGAGTTAAGTAATTTTTTAATTTGGTTAAATGACTCAGTATGCAGAGGTGTCTATGACCAATCCTTAGTAGCCCCTACCAGCTCAGCAAGTGGGGCTATGATGTCAGCTAACTTTGGGAGAAACTGACTAAGATAGATGATCATACCATTAAATTCCTAGAGCTGCTTCCTGTTTCTAGGGATAGGTAGCTTTGAAATTAATTCTGTTTTGCTAGGGTCTACTTTTAGCCCTTTCTCTGTAAGTATGACTCTAAGGATTTGCATTACTTTAGGGTTTACATATGATTTTGATTTGTTAATATAAAATTTGTTGTCCTTAAGGATGTTGTGTAATTGCCTTAGATCCTTGATATGTTGATCCCATGTATGAGAATAGATAAAGATGTCATCCAAGTAGATTGCTACTGACTTACCAAGCATGGGTCTTAATATGTGACTCATGGCTTTGACCATAGTTACAAGTACATTGCAATCCCCTTACTGCATGACTTTTGTTCTAAATTGTCCAAATAGTGTACTGAATGATATATATTTCTCATGGTCAGAGTTTACTCTAATATTGTGATAGTCATCAGTCAGATCTATTTTTAATCTAAACTTGTATGATGCTACCCTGTTCCTAATTTCATCCTGATTAGGGAGAGGTATATTATCCTTGATGGTGTTTTCATTTCCACCAACAAGGTCTAATAAAAATTTAGGCTCATTTAGCTTATCAATCTTAGGGATTGTAAATGTGCAGTATGATGATGGGTTATTTGACTCAACCATTGTGCCTGATTTTAATTCTTCCCTAATCTTTTCTTGCAGAGCCTTAATGCATTTTTCATTCTATTTAATTGGCCTTGGCCTCCATATGACTGATAGATCCTTGATGTTGATATTATGGTTGATTGCTCTTAGTGGGTGTAGTGCTGTTGGTTTCTTATCTAGATAAACTTCTGGGAATTCAACAATAATATCAAATTCTGCTTCTACTGTTGTAGAGTAGGAGTGTACTTTGAATACTTGCATTTTGCTTTGTTCTTTAATTTCTTCTTTTTAGTATAGTGTTAATTTGTGTAGGTGATTAAATGCTTGAGTGATTTGTTTGTTTGGACTACTTGGGTATCTATTATATAGGCTGAAAAATTCAGTTTATTTTTCCAGTAATATCTTATACTAGTGATTCATAGCATCCTTATCTTCTTTAGTAATATGCATAATTACTGATACTGTTGACTCAAGTTTACTAATATGTTCTTCATGAACTTGTATTTTATACTCTTTATGGTTAGTATAATCTTTTACTTTCTGCACTGCTTTGTTGTACATATTGATAGTTTGTTTACTAGAGTGATTATCTTTATGGTGATCTATTACTTGAAGCATATATCCATAATCTTGTATCTATGTCTTGTTGTATTGTAGATCCCTAAGTATAAGATTCCTTGCAAGTTGTTAGATGATTATTCTTTCATCATATGGTATGATTCTATCTAGATCTAATATCCCTGTAGCTGCAGAGGTGACTTTTTTCCTGTTTAATTTAGTCTGAGGTTCACCTCCTGTCCCGGGTGTTAGGGCATATAGTTTTCCATCCTTGCTTATAATAGTGGTCTGATTTTTTCCAATATCCACAATGGTCTGATTTGCCAATAAGGCTAGATGTCCTAATATAACATCCTAGTCACTTAGATTGGCTGCCCAGAAGATTCTATCTTCTATGTGTTGTCTATAATCTATTTTCGCTTTTATATAGTATTCACATTTACTCTTGCTTCCTTTTATAAATGTGTTGACTACAACAGGTTTTGTAAGCTTAAGCATGGGTATTTTATGTAAGGTGCAGAATTTAGTGCTTATTAGATCTACTCTTATAGTCTACTGATCAATCAATATTATAGCCTGATTTCCATGAACCTGGGTAACTGCCATCATGTGTTCAGTATCTTTTAATCTAGGGTTGTATATAGGTGAAGTATCCACAACTAATTTATTATCCTTGCTGACTTGTAAAACTTGTTTTACTTTAGTTGCATAGATATTCATTGAGTTATGCTCATCATCTTGCTAATAGATTACTGATAAAGCTACAGATTTCATTTTTGGTGATCTGCATTCAAAGCTTAGGTGGCCCATTTTACTACAATTGTAACACTTTACTCCTTTATTTATACCAAGGGGTAGAGGTTTCTTTGGTGGGGCAAATCTACTAGTGTTAGTAATGGTAGTAGTAACCTCTGGTTTTGGTGTTGGTCTTATTTTTCTGTATTGCTCCCTAGTGTATGTTTTGACTCCACTATGGTTCTTTTTTGCCACAATTGATTAGTATCCAAGGGGTCTCTCTTTGGGGGTATATCCTAATTTCCAGCTAGGTTTCTTAAATTCTTTTTTGCTTTGATGATATGTTGGATTTTTCTTGATGTTGGTTTCAAATTTTTCTAGGGTTTTGATTAGTTTGTCTCAGGGTGTATCCATACCAACAAAGGATGCCCCTGTCTTTAGTAATTCCTTATCTAGATGATTCATAAACTTGTGATACTTGACAGAGTGTTGTATAGCCTGTTTTCCTGTATGGTCAAGTAGGAGGATTTGTAATCTATCTAACTCCTTAGCCCATTCATGCACTGTCAGCCTCCTTCCATTCTTGGTTGAGGTGCAGTTTTCCCATTCCTTCCATTTATTATCCCTGCTTGAACTAGGAATCAGATGTTCTCTGATTCACATAAAAGCCTTGCAGATATCATGATTCTTCTCTTTGGTTTTTGCAACATATTTATCCAAAACAATTTTTGGTCCTCCTTTAACATAAACGTCTAAGTTGTCAACTTGTCATGAACCGAGATTCTAGCCTCACCCAAAACTACCCTGCACTCAGCCACTCCCGGCACCAGCCTCGCTACCAGCCTCAGTGGATCTATGTTTATCTGATCCTGTCCTTGTAGGAACTCCGCTTACTACTCGTACTACTATACTTAGCCATGCACCTAGCCTATGCTCCTGTCTGCACTTGGTAACCATTGCAATCCGACAGCCCGCATCCCTGTCACTGCTCGACTTCCCAGTTCAGAATCCCAGAGAAACTACCAGAAGGTTCTGGTATCACGAACACTTACGGCGCGATGTTCTTCCATGTATTTCCTTCAGTTACTATTTACTTTAGTCAGTTTCCATTGCGCAGTTGATTGTTAATCACCTATGACTCCTGTACCCTGAAGCAGTCGTCGCGCAGCCCTGCGCAGCCGTGAGGATGCGATTCTATTCATGTCTCCCTAGTTCTATAGTCCGGAGCAGGATCTCTATATAAAGAGTCCTCCATCTCCACCTCTTTGACTTTTCTCCCTTTCCTCTTTACGCAACAACTTGTCTCTTTCCCTTTACTGTACTTTAACAAGTTGTTCTCTCAAATATATCTATACATTTCTCCTCATGGCCTAGACAGCCCTCCTTGACCACACCCTCGACCAGGTTTCATGCCTAGTACCCTAACCACCTGCTGGACCTTCGCCCCTGTACACGCTCCCCTAGTCCCCGCTCCTACTATCCTCCTCATTGACCAAACCAACGAATACGTCCTCAAGCTACTCAATGAGAAGTTCCCCGCCTCCATACAACCCCATAACCGTAGATACCATATCCAAGGTTACAATACCCATATGTGGTTATCACAAAATGTGACCTGGTCATTACATAACTGCATCAACTCCTTCCAGAGATACTCCATTCAATTTCAGATACTTCTGTAAGTAAATACACCACTCATCATATACTTGTGCATTCTTCCATTTTGCATCATCATACAATTTCTTTGGAATATCTACCTTGATTTTTGAGCTCTTTTTGGGCATTTTTGCCCTAATTGATAATTTACCTGTTGTTCTTTCTCAATCTTCCTGTGAGGGGGTTTTTTCCCTACCTCTTCTTATTTTCTTTTTTCTATATTCCCCTGAACTATTTTCAGAGTCATCATTAGATTCTTTGTCTGATGAGGAGGGTTCAGAATGTGATGCGTCATCTCCTTGACCTGGTTCCTCTATCTCTTGATGTTCCATCTTTTTTCTCTTTTCCTTTTCCTTTTATATCAAAGAAATCCTTTTTGGATCCCTTGAGCTTGTCTCTTTCTTCTTTATTTTTCTTCTCTTGTTTGGTAGTTTGTCTTCTTGGTGTAGGTTGGAAACTAACTTTGAAGGGTGTTACTATAGATATTCCTGCTTCTCCTATTTCTTCAATGGGAGTATAGGTATAGTCAGCTATATTATACTAGTTCTTTATCAACTAAGGCACCACTATATCCTCTCCTTAAGCTACTGTGATTGCTGGAACAAATACTACTATTTCTGTAAGTAGATTTTCTTCTTCTAGTGTTAGTTTTAAAGCAAATTTCCTAAGTTGTTCATTCTTTACTTTGATGTCCTCATCTAGTTTTGGGAGTTGCCTGGCATATGGAAGTGCTTGAGAGTTCATTTTTACTCTTGTTACTTGGGTCTGCCAATCCTATAAACTATATTTAGTTACTATTATTTGGAGTAATTGAGTATCTTCTTCAGCATATTTATCTACTTCAGCATGCAATTTTCATTCTTCTAGTCTTCTGAATAATATTGTTTTTCTCATACCAGTGTTTTTTACCTTAACTTGAAAGCCATATTTCTTAGTATATATCATATGTTTATATTTTTCTTTGGTCTCAGTTTGTGCAACATCCCATATAATTGCAATTTCTAGTTTCTTTGTGGGTTTTGGTGAAGCTGTTGGTTCTAGTGTTTTCCTTCTTGGTTTCCTTTTAGGGGAAACTAATTTCAATAATTCCCCTTTTTTATACTTTCTAGTATTTGGTAGTGATTTTGAAGACATAATTGCTAATTTATTGTATCCTTATATTTACAGATAACTTTCAGGCCTGTAGATGAGCTATCTAGTTCCTCAACTAGTAGTAAGAAGTCCAAGTATATGGATGTGTTGAATACTCCTATTATTGGTATTAAAAGGAGGAAGTAGGTTACTTTTTGTGTGACTTCTGAAGATTTGGATAGGTTTATTTCCAAATGTTGTTAGGATGCTGAAAGGTGGAGAAGGGATAAGGATATCTTATGTGATAAGGGGTGTTCTGCTAAGGGGTTGTGGTACAGGAGGATGTTGGATCAAGGGTAGAGGTATAATACTCTTAGTATCCTACTACTAGTTAGAGCTCTGCTTTCTCTGTAAGAAAGGTCTTATTTATTAATATTCAGCTGAATTCTTTTTAAGTCTGAATTTATCGAGATAATTTCTCCTTTCTATAGAAGATATATAGGGTCTGGGTAATCAATCTAGTCCTTTAGTGTAAAGTTTTTATATTGGTTAAAAAATGTGAAGTTGGTGCAGTAATAAGGTAGCTACTAGCTACATCACTAGAATATAACTAGTAACAGCTGCCTTAATATCTTTATAAGAGTCCACTGGTCTGGTAAAGTCTGACTAAGAATCTGTTCACGTTGCCTTATAGCTATTTCTGATAGTTTAAGTATAGCTTTAATCAAGAATCTTTTGATAGGCTTCATTTACTTGGGATGTAATTGTGAGAGTGTAGTGAACTATTATAAACTGTAGTATTTTTTGGTAACTGCTGAGTTGCTTGCCCTTCTCATAAGGAGGGGGAAAGAGGGTCCTTTTATATGAAACCTCAAGTCCCTTTAGGGCCTAGTTTGTGAGTCACTCTATGACTCAATTCTAACTATGAGTTACCTATGACTTAATAACTGTGAGTCACCCTATAAATCCTTACTATGAGTCACCTATGACCTAATACTTATCAGTCCCTCCATGACTCATTTCTGTGAGTCACCTATGACCTCACAACTAAAGATATTCTAATAATCTCTTTATACTACGAATATAGATATTCTAACAATATCTATATAATAATTTAATTGCTAAATAATACTAATAATAATGAAATAATATGAAATAATATTCCTTGAGGTGTATGGATAGAAGTTCTACTATGTCAGAATTTGCTATCCTTACAGAATATCTTAAAATATAAGATTATAGGTGACTCACAGAAATAAGTCATGGAGTAACTCATAGTTATTAAGTCACAGGTAACTCATAGGAAGGAGTCATGGAGTGACTCATAGTTATTAAGTCATAGGTGGCTCATAGTTAGAATTCAGTCATAGAGTAACTCATACACTAGGCTCTAAAGGGACTTAGAGTTTTTTATAAAAGAACTCTTTTTCTCCTCCTTATAGGAAGGGCAAGCAAATTAATAGTTAGCAAACAATACTATAGTTTACAATGGTTAACTAAAATCTGAAATACAATTACAAGTAAATACAGCCTATCAAAACTTAAACTATCAGGTATAGCTACAAGACAACGTATTTAGATTCTTAGTTAGACTTCATAGACTAGTAAGCTCTTATATAGATATTAAAGTAGCTGTTACTAGTTATATCCTGGAGATATAGCTAGTAGCAACCTTACTACTATACTAACTTTATACAAAACATTAACTGCATTAGAGACAATGCCCCTTACCATTATTTTGAATCCTTTAAGGAAATACAGGTAAATTCCTATAAGAATTCCTCATAGTACTAATCACAGCTACTGAAATCTGTGTAAATATAACACTTATTCAAGAACTACAAAACTCCAATAATGCAAATAGCTTCTATGAATTCTGCAGCTCTATATCTAAACCCTAAACTATATCCAATATACTACAAAATAGCTTCAGCTCAGTCTCAGTCACTTCTCCAAACTACTAAGACTATATTATTCTGTCAATGACACTATATACAAATGGCACCTATGCTAGCCCATTCACTATTACTAATATCTACAATGGTCTCCTATAATACAGCTATTGAAATAACTACCTAATATACTTCCTCAACCTCCTTCTACTAAATATATTTATAGAATCAGAAATCATAATAGGGGATCTCACCAAATACTACCCTAGCTAGAATTCTATAAAGCAGCTAAGAACTTATAAATAGTACAACAATATATACCTACAAACTACTAAATACTTTAATTAGTTATACTTCATTCATTGTCAATAGGTACTAACTAGTAGTACAAGACCTTGCCTTCATATGATCATAATTACTCTGCCTAATATACTAGAAAATCTGTCACTAATACCTACTTATAGCTGTAAAGTAGTATTTAAACTCTATAGCTACTAATAGGACAAGGCACATTGAAATGCCTTAGACCCCCTAATTACTTTCCTCTCAATAACTATTAAAAGCAAGTAAAGCTTTAATGAACAATTCAGCAATATGCTTTGAATCCTATAAGACAACTCACTTATAAAGCAAATAACATAATAGTTCTACCCTTAACAGAATACAAAACGTACAGAACTTTGCAAAATTGTAGCCTTAATTATATGAAATTAATACAATAGCATAGAAACAAATAACTAATCCCATCTAGCTAACAACACATATTTCTATTCTATCAAATAAGCAAAAACACAATAGTGGACTAACAAACTAGAAAATATTAACTTTAGGCATATATAGAAAAGCATGTGATTTGTAATGACTAGGCCACATTGTGCGATAACCACACATGGGTGTTGTAACCTTGGATGTGATATTCACAGTTATGTGATTGTATGAGTGGGAACTTCTTATACAATAACTTGAGGACATACTTATTGGTTTGGTCGATGAGGGAAATAGTTGGAACAGGAATCAGGGGGGCATGTGTGGGGGTGAAGGTCCGGCGGGTAGTCAAGGTACTGGGCATGAAACCTGGTCAAGGGCATGGTCAAGGACGGCTGTCTAGCCTACAGGGAAGAACATATAAATATATTCAACAGAACAACTTGTTAAGGTATAGTAAGGAGGAAGAGACAAGTTGTTGCATATAGAGGAAAGAGAGAAAAGTCACAGAGGTGAAGAGAGAGGACTCCTTATATAGAGATCCTGCTTTGGACATTGGAACTAGGGAGATATTAATAGAATTGCATTGTCGCAGCTGTGCAGGACTGCGTGATGGCGGCTTCAGGGAACAAGAGTCATAGATGATTAACAATCAACTGCACGATGGAACCTGATGGAAGTAAATAGTAACCAAAGGAAATACAAAGAAGAGCATCGCATAGTAAGTATTTGTGATACCAGAACCTTCTAGTGGTTTCTCTGAGGTTCCTAACTAGGAAGTCGAGCAGTGACAGGGATACAGGCTGTCAGGTTGCAATGGTTACCAAGTGCGGATAGGGGCTTAGGCTAGGTGCATGGCTAGGTATAGTAGCACGAGTAGTAAGCAGAGTTACTGCAGGGACAGGATCAGGTGAAAATGGATCCACTAAGGCTAGTAGTGAGGCTGGTGCCAGGAGTGGCTGGGTGCAGGGTAGTCTTGGGAAAGGCTTGAAACTCGGTTCATGATAGTAGCCCCCCTTCTAGGGGAGAGCACTAGTGATCTTTATTGGATTGGCTCAGTGTCATCGTCAATAATAATCGGGTCATACATGGAACCGCTCATGGTGGAGGTAGGTCCTCGGGTCTGGGTTTTTATGGAAAAGCTGTGTAGAATCACCTAACAATTGTTGGGGCGTTCTCAAGGTTGCTTGCGGGTTGTCAGGTTGGCTGATCATAGCCGATCCAACGGACAAGGTATTTGAGTTGTCTTCGGATAAGCTTTGAGTCTAGGATTTCTTCAACTTCCTACTCAAGATCTTGGTTAACAATAAGGAGAGGGGGTGCAGGTTGTACTTGGCCTGCGACGGGGTCTTGTATGACTAGTTCCAGGAGGGAGACATAGAATACTGGGTGGCCCCTCATGGCAGTGTGAAGTTTGAGCTTATAAGTGTGGCTCGAGATTTTCTGGAGGATTCTAAATTTTCCAAGTTGTTTGTAATCTAACTTGGTTGAGGGTCTAGTTGTGTGGATGTGTCATCTGAGAAACTACACCTCGTCGCCTATTTGATAGGCATGGGGAGGGAGATAGTATCGATTGGCTTGTTTCACATGAATTGCTTGGGACCAGGATATAGCAGCTTGCAGGTGTCTATCTAGTAGGCTGAGTTTCTCGGCATAATCCTTGAGTTCTTCCAGGGTGGGGATGGAGATTGTGGGGTTGGCAAGGATTTCATATGGGGTTGTTGACCATAGACGGCGAAGAAGAGTGTTATTCCAGTGGTGGCTGACAGAGTATTGTTGTATGCGAATTCAGCCATGGTCAGGAGTTCAGACCAGTTGTCCTGCTGGTAGTTACAGTAGGCCTGAAGGTATTGTTCCAGGATTGCATTGACTTATTTGGTTTGGCTATCCATTTAGGGATGGAAGCTAGTAGAGAGCTTCTGTTGGATTCCAAGGAGTTTGCATAGGGCTCAGGAAAACTCGGAAGTAAATTAGGTACCTCGGTCTGTTCGATAGAGTCTGGGAGGCCATGAAGCCAGAAGACATAGTCCATGAGCAGTTTTGCAAGAGTTTTGGAGTTGCATTCAGTTGTGCTCGGCATGTAGTGGGCCATCTTGGAGAGGCAATTGACTATGACTAAGACTGCGTCGAAACCATTGGAAGCAGAGAGTCCTGTAATGAAGTCTACAGAGATTGAGCTCCAGTGTTATATCGGAATTTCAAGGGGTTTCAGGAGGCCGTATGAGGCATGGCGTGTAGGTTTGATTCTCATGTAGGTGTCACAGTTTTGGATCTAATGGGCGATGGCTTTATGCATCTTGGGCCACCAGTAGTTCCGGGATACCAGTTCGTAGATGGCGGCCCTTCCAGGGTATCCCACTGCTAGATGTTAATGGTAGGAGTTTAGGACTTTGGCTTGGAGTTCCTCATTGTCTAGGATATATAGAAGCTTATTGACTTATAGGAGTCTGTCATCGTATATGCATTCTCCGAGGGGAACTGTTGGGTGTTTGGTGTCAAAGTTTTTTAGGGCTAGGAGACTTGATTTTCCAAGAGCATCTGCTAGGAGAAGGTTTCGGATTTCATTATTGAAACTGATTGATGCTGCGGAGAGGGAGTAGTCAGAGAATTTAGATAATAGGATAAGTGCATGTATGGGATGTGCGTGTTCATCCCCCTCTTCAGGGACGTCTCTAGACTTTCGTGTCAGGGCGTTGGCTTTTCCGTTCTTTTCGCCTGGGTGTAACACAATAGTGAAGTGATATTGTACTAGTGCACCGGCCCAGCATGCTTGGCGTCTGTTCAACAGAGTCTTCATTTTGAGGGATTCAAGGTTGTGGTAGTGCGTGAGGATTGTGAATGGCTTCAGGAGCACATGTAAATACATGTACCACTTGTCTAGACATACCACAATTGCTAGAAGGTCTTTGTCACTAATTCTATAGTTATATTCAGCTGGTGATATTTTCTCGGAGAGGAAGGCGATAGGGTGGAAAATGGTTTTGCCGTTTTCGGGTACATTTTGTGACATGATGCCGGAGACTACATAGTCAGAGACATCAGTTTCGAAGATTGTTTCTAGGTTTGGGTCAAAGTGACAGAGGATTGGTGCTATGGTGAATGTCTTTTTTAGGCAGGAAAATACATGGTTATATTCTATCGACCATTTGAATGGGGTATCTTTCTGGAGTAGTTTGAAGAATGGTTGGCAGATCCTGGATTATCCCTCAATGAATCTTCAGTAGAAGTTCGCAAATCCTAGAAAACATTTGAGGTCATTGCCTGATTTGGGTACTTCCCATTGGATAACTGCTTTAACCTTTTTCAGGTCCATTTCTATACCGTCGGCAGAGATAACAAAGCCAAGGAATATAGTTTTTGTTAACGAGAATTCGCACTTTTCTGGTTTGATGTATAGTCCAGCTTCCAAGAGTTTTGTGAGGACTTTCCGGACTTGTTCTTTGTGTTCAGCTCAGCTCTTGGAATATATTAGGATGTCATCTAGGTAGATGATATAAAATACATTAAGGAATTCTTGGAGGGTGTCATTGACGAATCTTTGATAGGTTGCGGGAGCATTGGTAAGGCCAAATGGTATGAGTATGAATTCGAAGAGGCCGTATTGGGTATGGAAGGCTGTTTTCAATTCGTCGCCTTCTTTGATTCAGATCCGGTTGAAGGCTGCATGGAGATTGAGTCTGGTAAAGTATTTAGATTCCTGGATGTAGTTCAAAGTTTTTTCGATTCTAGGTAGTAGATACCTGACTTTGTAGGTTATGTTATTAAGGTGTCAGTAGTCAACATAGAGTCGCAAGGATCTATCTTTTTTCTTGACAAAGAGGATGGGGGATGCACTAGAGGAGGAGCTTGGGCAGATAAATGCTTTGGCAAGATTCTCGTCGAGCCATTTCCTTACTTCTTTAGTTTAGAGTAGGATATCGAGTACATTCGAACGAATGGTAGTTTGGCGCCTGGGAGCAGAGGTATTTCGTGGTCCACATATCAGTATTGTAGTAGTACTGAGGCTTCTTTCTTAGGGACTAGTGGGAGAAAGTCATATTATTCTTTGGGGACTAATTCCTCAGCGAGTTCGGGCTGGGGTGGTGTTTCTGGGAGTGAGGCTAGAATGCAGATCAGGGATCCTGGTAACTGAGTCTTGACACTCATTGCGGCTCTTAGGATTATTGCAATTTTGTGGGGGGATTGTTTCTGCAGGGTACTAGAGACAGGTTTGGGGCGGATTGGGATACAATGGATATGGCAATAACCCAAAGTGACGGTGATAGTGTTTCCTTCCCAATCTATATTGGGATTGTGCCATCGTAACCAAGTTCGTCCTAGAATGAGGTTCCATCCTGCTAGTTATGTTACTTAGAAGGTGAGAATTTCTTTGTGTTGATCGATAGCGAGTTTCAAGGTACAAGCATAGGTTATCTGTCCCGCCACCGAAGCCCTCCCATCGACGATGAGAAGGTTTTCTACTTTTGGTTTAAGATCAAGGTTCAGGTTTAGGAACAAGGTAAAGTGAAGGTCGATAAACTAGGAGGTAGCTCCCTAGTCCATCATGCAGGTTCTAGAAAGAGTTTAATTGATTTTAACATCGAACGTCATAGGTGACTTAGAACCGAGATCACCAGAGAGGGAAACAGAAGATATACGTAAAGCCGAAGAAATTTGATACCTTCTTAATCTACTCTTGTGAACGGATCATGATTTTATTGGGGTAACAAAACTAGTACCAGGCAGATTGATGGGGAGTAAAACAGAAAAAGCATTTACAAAAAACACAGGGGAACAATTAGGGCAAGATGATAAAAAACAAATACAAGAAGGTTTATTGGGGAAGATGCCAGGTTGTATCCTGGTACTCTTTGAAGGGTCTTCGGTCTTCAAAGAGGCAGTTTGTTTTTTGCCTGGGCAGTGGCGGTCTCGGTAGTGCTATAGAGCACAGTTGCTGTAGGTCCTATGGTAGCAGAAGTCTCAGCGGTTGCATTGACCTTCTGTGTTTTGTTGGGGCAGGCACTAGCGAAATGTCCCTTGATTCCGCAGCAGAGGCAAAGACCATTTGCGCAATTGAAATTTGTATCGGCTTGGGTTAGGGGGCCACATTTGTTTTGATTTCTACTGTCGAAATGTCCATAGGGCCTGCGTAAGTTTCTGAAGCAGTACTCGTGCTTTGTTGAGCAGGTTTGTGCGTCGGAGGTGTGGTTGTGGCTAGAGTTCCAAGAACTTAGACATTGTTGTTCAAAGTGATGCAATAGCTGACAAAGTTATCGAACATAGTGGCCAAGGAGACATCGTATGCAAGTCCTTGTTAGACATGATGATTTAGTCCTTTCTTAAAAAAGGAGATCTGGGTTATATCGTCAAGTGTAAGCAAGGAGGCGTAGGTGACGAATTCCACATGGTAGGCAGAACAGTCTTTATTTTCTTGTCTGAGGGCAAGGAGTTTTCATTTGGCTATTAATCTTGTATCGGGATTGTCGAAGGCAGCCTTGAGGTGGGTGACAAATTGGTCGAAGTTCCTGAAGTCCACTCTGTTGGGTGTTATATAGGGGTTGAACCAGTCTGCTGCAGACCCAGTGAGGTATGATGCTACATATGCTAATTTACAGGCATCATTATAGTAGGTGGTGGGGTCCAAGGAGAAGGCAAGATGGAGTTAGGTTATACATATATGGAACTTCAATCTAGTTCCATCAAAATGCTCGAGGGTATTGACTTTTGGGGCTCTTAGGGTTTGTGGTGCTGCTACAGCTGCAGGTGGGGGTGCAAGAACTTGGAGGTGTTGGTTAGAGCCCTATCTATATCCAGATAAAAAGTAAAAATACAAAACTTTATTGGCTGCATTGTTTGATGCTGGATTGTTGATGGTTGGGACAGCTGAGTGGGTAATTGTACCCATGTTTCTGCTATTGAATCTGATAAGGTGGGAGTCAAGGATAGTTGGAATGATATCGGGGTCGGTTTCGCGGGGGTAGTTAGGTATGAATGATGGTTATGGTTAGTTGGTTTGGATCCATTAGAAGAGATTGTTCTATGGGGTTGTTAGGGGAAGTGGGGTTTGGGCACGAGACGTGGTGATATAAGTATGGCAGAGAGAGTTATGTCAACACAACAAAGTGTAATGACTAGCCCAGGTCATGCAAGAACCACACACGTATGTTGTAAACTTGAATGTGGTGTTGACGCTCATGGGGTTGTGTGGAGGTGGAGAAACTCATTAGTTTGATCAATGAGGGAAATAGTCGGAGTAGGGATCAGGGTGGCATGTGCATGGACGAAGGTCTGGTGGGTGGTCAAGGCACTGGGCATAAAACCTGGTCAAGGGCGAGGTCAAGGAGGGCTGTCTATAGAGAGGAACGTATAAATATATTGAGAGAACAACTTGTTAAGGTACAGTAAAGGGGAAGAGACAAGTTGTTGCTTGAAGAGGAAAGGGAGAAAAGTCAAAGAGGTGAAGAGAGAGGACTCCTTATATAGAGATCCTCATCCGGACTATGGAACTAGGGAGACATGAATAAAATCGCATTGTCGTGGCTGTACAGGGTTGCGCGACGGCTGCGTCATGGTACAAGAGTCATAGGTGATTAACAATCAACTATGTGATAGAAACTGATGGAAGTGAATAGTAACCGAAGTAAATATATAGAAGGACATCATGCAGTAAGTGTTCATGATACTAGAACCTTCTGGTGGTTTCTCTGAGGTTGCTAACTAGGAAGTCAAGCAGTGACAGGGAAACGGGCTGTCGGATTGCAAACGGTTACCAAGTGTGGACAGGGGCATAGGCTAGGTACATGGCTAAGTATAGTAGCGCGAGTAGTAAGTGGAGTTCCTGCAGGGACAGGATCAAGTGAATATGGATCTACTGAGACTGGTAGCAACGCTGGTGCCAGGAGTGGCTGGGTATGGAGATGTCTTGGGAAAGGCTTGAAACTTGGTTCATGGCACATTTGTAATATAGAGTTTTATGATTCTTAGAGCAAAATGTATATCATTGGAGTTTGTTGCAGGATGCCGAATGGTGTCTAACTTGAAGGTAGAGAGAGCAGAGTATATTTCCTTCACCTCACATTATAAGTTGTATCTTATATACCTTATTAAGTATATAAGTATTAGTTCTATAGATGATAGAGTCAGCAATAATAAATTAGCTTTTAGTAAAGGTTACAACTAGTGCAGCAGTGGTACTACTTGATTTCGCAATGGAACAGCATATCGTATAGCTTCTAGTTTTATGAAATGCATCTACTTAGGAGTAGAGTAAAGTTGTTTCTACTAAACTGATATAGTTTTCAGGTAGGAGTCATCCTCTAAGATAGGAATTACATAGATGAAGTAAGAGATTTCATGATGGACAGGTATTAGTTTGATATAACTGAAGCCTATAATATTTAAAATATTATAGAGTAATAGAGAAATCCTATATCTAATTGTAGCTACTTGGCTAATTCAAGCAATTGTGATCACAATAGATTCTAGCAGGCTTGTGTGGAGTTTAATTAGTTATATTGATCAATCTTTAAATTATTTCATAAATAAAAGTATGTCTAAGAAGGTGAAAGTAGTTTAGAGTTTATCCTTATCTATATTGACTGAAGGAATGGGGAGTTAGTATTGATGAAGGGGGTATATAGATAGTGGGATTCATGGTGCTTTAGTTGTAGCTGCTGTTTCAGAGTTGGTTGTTGATATTTTCTTTCCTTCTTTCTTATACTTTTCAACTAGCATATATTCTACTTATTATTAAGGCTTAGATAAGAGGGTTAGGTTAGTTAGATTTATAGTGATTGTAGATAGTATAAGATTATACCCTATTAGGGAATTACCTATTAGGCTATTATCTTTGACCTATTATATGAGGTTGATAGTCTTAAGTAATAGAGTGATATGTTCCATAGTAGTATATATGTAAAGTAGATATATATATAGAAGTATATTAGTACATCAGCTGGTACACTTGAGACTAGTCTATGTTTGAATTTTTTTAGCTATAGATTTGAAAAAATACCTATCCTCTGATAATATGAGGGTAAGTCCAGTAGTGGTAGGCTACTAGAGCTCAAAGGAGTAGTCACTCCTAACTCCCACTATTGTACAAGGATGGAAGAATTAGGTATCACTTAAAGTTCTTAACTTTAGAAAGGATATTACGGGTTCATTGTATTGGAGAGGTATGTGTAACTGCCTAAGCCTTTAAATTATGCCACTGTAGGTGTCAGACAGTAGTTCTTATGCTTGCATATCCTTTTGCTACCAACAGTTAACCTGTTGAAGGTAGAAGTATCCTGGAATAGAGTATGGGGAATAGTATAGTTGAGTCAAAACTACTTTCAATTCCATGAGGTTGTATACCCTGGGTTGTTAGCTGGTTGGGCGCCAAAGGTACCATTTAGAAGTTCCATAAGCTGACCTTCCAATAGTACCTATGCTATGTCGATAAGAGATAACATCGTACAGAAATTAGTAGTTGAAGATAGACTATCTAATGCAACGACAGAAGATTAAGTAGAAGGGGAGATAGAGATATTGTAATAGAGGTTAGAGTCTAAATCCTGAGAAGCAGAAGGATAAATGTCTAGAATAATATAGTAGGGAAGAGACAAGTTGTTGTATAAAGAGGAAAAGAAAAGAAGACAAGCTAAGAGAGAGAAATGACTCTTTATATAGAAGTTCTTTTTAGACAATATAACTAGAATGATGTTAATAGAATTACATTATCATAGCTGCATAAGATTAATAAGTCAATGGAAATTAGCAATCAACTGCACAATAGAAACAACCAAAATATAATGGAAACTAGCAGAAATATATAGAGAGTAATTGTACAGTAGAAATTCATCATACTAGAACCTTATAGTAGTTTCATTAAAATTCCAAACTAGGTAGTTGAGTAGTAATATAGATGCGAGCTATTATATTACGATGGTTACCAAGTAGGTACTAAGGCATAGGCTAGATATAAGGTAAGGTAGTGGATAGCTAGTAGTAATCAATACTTATTACAGGTCAGGATCTATAAGGAAATCATTTCTTATATCCTCTTTTTGCATAAACATTCCAATTGGATAGTTACTTCCTAATTAGGACAGTCTCCTGTATTTCACTTTCTGTTAGCTCTATTCCTGTCCAGTTTTCTTTAAGTTATTTCTGTTATTTTTTCCTATTATTTCCGTTATCTTACATGCTGTAGAAGCGTCCACAAGCTTCTACAGAGCCTCTTGTTATATTATCTGACCTGTGACCTCATTACAAAGCCATGATATTATTTCCAAGTAACTGTTTTTCCTCTTATATTATGATGAGTCTTGTATTATTCCTTTCTAGTCACAAGAGCATTAGAAACGAGGTGTTTCTTCTCTTGTTCATCCTGTATTATTTCTTTATCATCTCTCCTTATATTTCTATTATTTACTATTATGTATATAAGCCATATTAGACTCATAGTTGAATCATTTAGTCTCTATAAAAGAGCTATTGATCACAGACTTTGAGAGGGCAGACAACACAACCCCGATCGACTAGATAGTACCAGAAACACTATATTAGCTACACTGGTAAATCTCTGTTCACTTAGGCCTTAACTGGCCCTCCAGAAACCTCCCAGTCACCCAGAACACTAGACCCAGAACCCCAACACTTAACACACCTATACCATACTTCCAAGGCGATTCTAAAGCCTTTACAGGACCTTTAGAAGTGTCACAGAAGTCTCCTCTACCACCTAGGCGCCTGGCCTACTTGTCATAGGCTTGGCACTCAAGTTGGTAGTACTTTACATTTTTTTTACCTACAATAAGCTGAGTATTCTCAGTACCCATTAACCTCAATAACTAGGGCTTGATTACCCCTAGGAGACGTGATTAATCTACAATAGAACACCATAGAAACTCTCAGACACCTCAGTTAGGAATTCCCCCTCATAAACACCCAGAATACACCAAGAGCTCTTTGCAGGCTAGTGATACCTTAGATCCTATTCTCCTCGCAGCTTACTGGATACCCAGACACAATTATAGAACCATCAACATGTCTCTAAGCACCAGTTCAATACTATAATATCAACCTATTTACCTTAGAATACAACTAGTACACCATATCATCCAAGACTCCCCAGCAGTCATTCCTGCAGTCATTTAGGCACACCTCCAGATAGACTTTCAAGCACTCTTCCAGAAACCCTTCCCAGCATTCTATTAGGGCTCAATCACTCTCTCTAGATGAATTTAAATCACCCCAGACCTTTGCAGAAAACACTACACTTGAATCCCTAAACCTAGGACCACCCTTGCAAGAAAAGTCTCATAGAAGACCTAGTCTCAGAGACATCTCAGACATTAAGCCAGAGGATTCCAGTACCTATACAGACGAGACAACAGTGCAATTGACAACAGAAAGCACCTCCTAGAGACCTCCCACACCACCTGATCCACAATAGTATATTGGCATGCCTTATTATTTACTGAAAAGGGCTATTATTTCACTTGGCATACTTGATGAGGCACCCCACGGAATGAAAGAATATTTCTGCACTAAACAGTAGGTTAAAGACGTCTATGATATGATGGGATTGAACCCCAGACTTATTAAACAAGGTCATATCAATATGTACTGCCAGATGGCAGTAGAAGATATGGAAAATGACAATCCCAGTGACCCTAGCTACTACTTGTCTAGAATTAAAGGACAAAGTAGAAGGAGAAGATCAAATTCGTTTGCAAACCCTAAAGAAACCCCTAGACCACTACACCATCAACATAGAGCTACTTCACAACCCCTTGCCATAAGTGGAGCACTAGGATTCAAATCAATTTTCAAGCCACAACTAGGCAACTCACCTATACCCTGTGAGAGGGAATGTTCCAAGTGTATCGAAGGTCGATGCAGAAGGGCGTGATAGGTGCACAATAGGAATCTGAGATCTCGAAGAGGAGCGGGTCACGGCGATAGCCAGCGGAGCAAGTTATAGGTATCAAGGTATTCGTATTCACTAAAGAGCTAAGTGAAGGGAGCGAGCGATCCTTATATACATGAAGAGGAAGGAGCGAGCCAAACAGAACAGCTCAGCGCAAGTCCAGACAGAAAGTCAGGGGAGTAGCGTAGACCCTGAGAACCGAAATATAATAATATAAAGGAAATAAGAGGGTGTAGCAATGAAACATGGTGTGTTGCAACGGTACTAAGAATAGAAGTAATAAAGAAACAACGCTAATGGTAACAGGAAGTGATAGACATTAGTGTAACGCGAGCACGAGTAAGAGAATCTTGTAGAAAGTAAGAGAAGTACAAGAGGAGCTTAATCGGGAAAGAATAAAGAGAAAGTGCGGTGATATGAGCTGAAATAGTATAAAATAGGTATAGCAGCGAGGATCATACGCAAGAATAGAAAGAAATAACGAGTAGAGACAATAATAGAAGTATTGGAGATACCCGACATAGAGAAGAAAAATAGAGACTCAATTGGGTGTAAGAACGATTATTCTGACACTCTCTCTCGAACGAAACACCCCAGTAATTGAGTAAACCGAGAGTGTAACTCGTTGGTGAGTCCTTTCGTCATAATGTCAGCGGCGTTGTCTTTTGTAGAGACATAGGCGAGCTGAAATATGTTGTTGATGAGACAGCTTCTGGTGTAGTGATATGCGATATCGATGTGTTTGGTTTTGTGGTGGTAGACGGGGTTTTGCGCAAGGTTAATACTGGATTGATTATCACAGTATAGTTGCACAGGAATGTTGATGTTGAATTGTTTGAAGGCGTGAGTGTACCATTTGGCTTGTCGAGCAGTGGTGGAGAGTGCAATGTATTCCGCTTCGGTAGTGGAGTTGGAGATGCATTGTTGTTTCTTGGAGTACCAAGAGATAGTACACTTTCCGAGTTGAAAGACGTAACCAGTATAAGAACGACGAGTATCAAGACAATTAGCAAACGAAGCATCCGAAAAACCTTCCAACTTAACAGAACCAGAACGAGGATAAATCAAAACATAAGAACGGGTACCAGAAATGTAACGAAAAACTCTCTTGACAGCAGTATGATGGATATCAAGAGGACGAGAGGAGAATTGAGAAAGATAAGAAACACAGAAAGCAAGATCAGGACGGGTACAAGTAACAAGATACATGAGGGCGCCAATCATTTGTTGATAGAGGTTCTGGTCAACAGGAATTTCGTCATCAGTAGCTTTATGAAGCTGTGATTTCGGATCGATTGGAGTTGAAACAGGGCGAGATTGTTCCATTCCGAACCGCTGTAGAATTTGCTGAATGTATAGTTGTTGTCCGAGAGTGATTGCATCGGTGTGATGTTGTATTTCGATACCTAGCATAAACGAAAGTGTACCTTTTATAGTAACTTTAAAGTGAGTTTGAAGGAACTCGATTAGTTTCTTCAATTCACTCGTTTTGCCAACAAGTGCGATGTCGTCAACATAAACAGCCATAAGAATATTACTCTTAGTGCTTATGAAGACGCAAGGATCGAAGTGAGTTGGAATGAAGTGCTGTTCCGCAAGTACAGAGCATAGTTTCCTATACCACTGAAGGGGAGCTTGTTTCAAACCGTAAAGTGCCTTTTTGAGTAGAAGGACTTTGTTATCGAGGCCGAGTCCAGGAGGAGGGGCGACCCAGATTTCTTCGTCAAGAGGACCATAGGTGAATGCTGATTTGACATCAAGTTGTGCAGTATCAAGGTTGTGTAGTGCTGCGAGGGCTGTCAGGAGACGTAGCGAATCGTACCGAGTCACTGGTGCGAAAGTCTCACTGAAATCGATTCCGGAGATTTGTGAAAAGCCCTTAACCACTAGACGAGCCTTGTACCTCTCAATTGATCCATCTTCCAATAACTTAACCGTAAATACCCAACGGGATCCAATAGCCTTTCTTTCTTTTGGTAAGTCAGTAATATCATGAACCTCCCAAACGCCTTGCGATTCCAAAGAAGATTTCTCTTCATGCATCGCATCAATCCACTTATCCACGTCTTCAGACTTCATAGCTTGAGAATAGGTGGCTGGACCAAGTGTTACGTTGGCCTGTCCAAGTTCTTCTTCAAGCTGATTCGTCAGTTCAGTTCCAACGTCAGCAATGAAAGCTTTCGCTTCGACGTTACCTATAGCAAGCGTAACCTTAGGAAAGCCGTAAAAGTCCGTTTGTTTCCGTTTTCGTTTTTGATTGAAGTCTTCAATTTCGAGATCGGAGGGTGGCGGAGGAGAGGCTCTTCGCTTGGTTCGTGGTGCTGTAGGCGGTGGACGATTGCTTCGTGGTGGTGGTGTGATTGGGCGTGAGGGTGAGGGTTGTTGTGAAACAACTCTCTCGGATTCTGGTAACTCTTCTGAATCGTCGAACGTTTCGTAGTCTGCAGGATTTATTGAAGATCCTGAAGGTAGTGAAATCGTAGGTAGCGGTGCAGAAGGTCCTGGCAAAGGGGGAGCAGATGTTGGTTTCATTGGTGTTGGGGAACCAAAGGAACCAGGCATGCGTTGTGGCTTTTGTGGAGTTTCTGGAGTAAGTATTTGCGGGAGTGGAAGAGGATGATCAGTTGTAGATGTAGCGACTTGATCAGTTTCTGAGAAGGTTAACTCGAGGGGGAGGTACATTTCAACGGAGGTTTGGTCATTTGACGGAATGAACTTAACCTGACGGAATGTATCGACCTTTTTCTGCGATGGTATGTAGACACGGAACATGTATGGGGTTCCAGTGTAGCCGACTAATTTCCCATCAACACCCCTTGGTTCCAGCTTGCTTCCTGCAGGACGTTTCTCCTTGGGAATATGTACAATGCATGGAGTACCGAAGTGACGAAGGTGTTTGATGGAGGGTAGGCGATTGTTGAGGAGTTCAAACGGCGACTTCCCATTTAAGGCCGAATGAGGGAGACGATTGCGGAGGTAGACAGCCCAGCTAAAGGCTTCGCTCCACAGACTTGGGGGGAGATCTTCAAGTGCAGGTCGACACATCGAGGCGAGAGTTTGATTGTAGCGTTCTATAACGCCATTGGACTCTGGGGAGTAGGCTGCGGTGGTCTGGTGGATAATGCCTTTTGATTCGCAGTAAGCAGTCCAGACAGAATTTTTGAACTCACCACCATTGTCAGTGCGGACAGCTCTCGGATAACGTCCGGTTTTTGTATGTATTCTTTCACAGAAGGCAATGAGGAATTTGGGGGCCTCAGACTTTTCTTTTAGGAATGCAATTTCGGAGTATCGAGTGTAGTCATCGAGCATTGGCATGGTGTAGCGTGAGCCACCGAGCGATTGAACCGAGAATGGACCAGCCAAATCGACATGGACTAGGTCAAAGGGTTCTTTTGATGTGTGTTCGACAGGAAGAGGTTTGGAGTGTTGAGAATTGAATTTAGCGCATGCATGGCAGAAGAAGTTGTGCGGAGGTTTGGGGAGAAGATTGCCATCGACAAAGATATTGGAAGCGTGCGACCAGGATCTAGGTGATGAGTGTCCAAGCGCTTCATGCCAGAATTGGACAGAAGACTTGTAAGCAGTTCCGAAACCAACAGCCGATTCAAAAGAATAAACATGTGCGCCGAGTTCAGCTCGAACAATTGTGGAGTTATCTGTCTTGAGTTTTATTTCAAGAGTTTTGTTTTCTCCATGAAGATATGCATTTCCAATCAGATCGATCATTCTCCAAGATAACAAATTCACATTATTCCAATCAGGTAAATACAAAACATCAGACAGAGAGAAATTCGAAACCTTCCCAGCAACTACCACAGACAGACAGACATTTCCTTTGTATTGCGAGTACAATACTTGACCACCACCAACCTCTATTCCCACACGATGCGAGACTGGATTGATGAGGCAGAAAAAGTCAGCTGTGATGTGATGAGAAGCTCCAGTATCGAGGATCCATACCTGATAAGTTGTAGCATCTCGAGCTTTGAGAGCCATACCCGAAAAAGAAGACGTGAGATCTGAAACCGAATAAGAAGATGAAGAGGCAGAAGCAAGACCAGAAGACGACGAAGCAGAGGAAGCCAGAAGAGCGATGGTGGAGTCACCGATAACACCGTTAGCAACCCAGGCGACACCACCAGATGATGATGATGTTGTTACTAGAGCTGTTGAGGTGACGGGTTCGGTGGCGACAGCAGCGACACCTTTCTTGCGGTCTTCTTGATGTTTCTTCAACTTAAAACAAGTGCTATGGATGTGACCCTTGAAGGGGTGACCCTTAGACTTACACCATGTGCATTCAAGATCGGTAGATTTACCTGACCGAGGTTGAGAGGATGGTTTGCGGGACGCAGGTGCTTGACCTTTGCCCTTTGGTTTGTTGAATAATGCTTTCGCATTGTCGTCAGCGGTTTTCAGATTTCGGAGATGGGTGATGTGATCTTCGAAGGTCTGATTTGCTTTGGATTGGAGTATGTTGACTGTATCGTTGTATGAATCTGGAAGTGAGTTCAAGAGTATTGCACTCTTGATCGGATCACTGACAAGGAATGGTTTGATGGCCAGAGCGAGTTCATCGGAGCCTGTAGAGGCCCGGGAGTGTGCTTGCGACCAGGAGTTGCCAAATCGGAGCAGGTAATCAGTCATGGATTCAGAGTCGGACATATGTAGGTTGAGTATATCTCGAAAGGTGTGAAAGGAAGAGGCGACATTGCGACGATCGAAGGTATTTTGAAGAGCAGTCCAGGCGTCGAAGGTGGTAGAACAGCCTTCGATGACGAACTGTTGATCTTGGTCAATAGTAAGTTGAATCGTCATGATGGCGATCATTTCTTTCTTTTGGTGTGCTTTCAGAGCTGCAGCCTCGGTTGGAGGCTCTTGCTTGACTAGAGCTAGTTCATCGTAGTCGTTGATTTTCAAGACGCGGATGACCAGACTGGCCCATCGAGTGTAGTTGGATTGACCCTTGAGTTTTTCAATACTCTCGAGTTTGAAGGGCAGGGTGGGAGCCGACATGATGCTGAAAGGGAGTTGAGGAGAGACGAGTAGTTGATCGAATAAGTTTGCAGAAGTGAGCGCAATGAGATCGAAGATAAACCAGCAGTGCTAATTGATTAAACAATAGTAGCGGCTGCCGGGCTCATAACCTGTGAGAGGGAATGTTCCAAGTGTATCGAAGGTCGATGCAGAAGGGCGTGATAGGTGCACAATAGGAATCTGAGATCTCGAAGAGGAGCGGGTCACGGCGATAGCCAGCGGAGCAAGTTATAGGTATCAAGGTATTCGTATTCACTAAAGAGCTAAGTGAAGGGAGCGAGCGATCCTTATATACATGAAGAGGAAGGAGCGAGCCAAACAGAACAGCTCAGCGCAAGTCCAGACAGAAAGTCAGGGGAGTAGCGTAGACCCTGAGAACCGAAATATAATAATATAAAGGAAATAAGAGGGTGTAGCAATGAAACATGGTGTGTTGCAACGGTACTAAGAATAGAAGTAATAAAGAAACAACGCTAATGGTAACAGGAAGTGATAGACATTAGTGTAACGCGAGCACGAGTAAGAGAATCTTGTAGAAAGTAAGAGAAGTACAAGAGGAGCTTAATCGGGAAAGAATAAAGAGAAAGTGCGGTGATATGAGCTGAAATAGTATGAAATAGGTATAGCAGCGAGGATCATACGCAAGAATAGAAAGAAATAACGAGTAGAGACAATAATAGAAGTATTGAAGATACCCGACATAGAGAAGAAAAATAGAGACTCAATTGGGTGTAAGAACGATTATTCTGACATACCCCAGATACAATTTAGACCTCCAGAGCGACATCAGGCCACCTTCTATTAGGATCCAACACCCCAGCAGCAACCTCAACCACCCCCAATTCCTGAGGAACACAAGCCCCATTCCAAATCCTACAAAAATAAGCAGAAACCTAGCCCCCTACCATCAGACTCATCTTCTTCTAGCATTAAGTCAGATGAAGGCAAGGACCATTGTAGATGGAAAGAAGGCACCCCAGTACCTTTGAAACGAGATAGTAGCATGACTCTAGACCCCACTAACCTTCTGACCTCCTGTGGAATCAAACTAGCTAAAATTGAGAAATTGAATGGAAAAGGCAAGTGGAGACAGGTAGCTGAATTTGACAACTGGATCTAGACCTGCAGGGACTACCTAAGTATCTGTGGGATAGATGAGAACTCGTTTGAGGCTATGATTTGGCTAGGATTCAACCTAGCAGGTGATGCTAAGGACTTGCACACCAACTGGAGAAAAAACCCCAAAACTGTAGATCAAGACCTTGCAAAGTTTATTCCAGCCTTGAGGAAGTACTGCATCTCTTCTATCAATAAACAGAAGCTTTGGGACGAATTTCAAGCTATTAAACAGATCTCTGTTGGCAGAAGTATGCCCATTCATATCCTGACCACCAAACTCAAAACTATGCTACTTAGGCTACCACATGTTACAGAGATTCAACTGTTCTACAAGCTCAAAGAGGCTATAGATCTAGAGCTAAAAGCGAGAGTGAACCCACATCTGAAAGAGGAAATGGACTGGGATCAACTAGTTGAGATTTGTGAACTGTATGACTCCTCTATGCATGAGGCTAAAGTTGCCAAATTAGGAGGAAATTCCCACAAGTCACACAGGCTACCAAACAAGACATATAAACGAGATTACAATAGCTCCTCTACACCCCAGAAGACCTACAACAACCCCAGTAACCAACATAAGTTCAACAAACGCAATAAGTTCAATAGGAATACTCCCACGTTCAGTAAACTAACTCTAGAAGAGAAGGAGAAATTGAAGAAATCAGGTCACTATTTCAAATACAGGAGACCTGGTCATATGGCTAAGGATTGTCCTCAGAAATCATCACAGATCACCTCAGCAGCCACCCAAATCACCTCAGCAACTTTCCAAAACCCCTGCACCCTCAGCTTTAAAGATAATATCAGCAGCACAGACCCTGAAGACTAAGAAATTTACTGACACCTCTGATTACAAATCAATACCCCAAACGAAATTAGAAATAAAGGATACATCCTCAAACTACCTACTAGTAGCCACTAGGATTAATGGTCACCCAGCTAAAACCCTTGTAGACCATTAAACCACAGGTGGAGACCTAATTTCCAACAAGTTCTATGCCACCCACAATCTCACTTTAACACCCTTGCCAGAACCTATTACAGTCAATTTAACTATTAAGGGATCTAAGGGTGTGGCACACCATTATGTGACAGCTGAAATCGATTACAATGGCCATAAGGAGACTAGATCATTCTATGTAGTATCACTCAACTACTGGGATGTGGTACTTGGCCATCTAGCACTAAAATCTCACAATGCAATTATCACCTTACAGGACATGAGTACCAGCCTCCAACCAACTGGCAAAACGAGATTCAGAATGACCCCATGGACCCACACATACTCCCAGAAGACCACTAGACAATCTCAACCCCTGCCAGACTTGTTGGCTGATCGCCCCATTTTATATGCATACCAACAAACACAGCTACCCAACAAAATGATCACGTCAGGAGCCACAAGATTATAACCTGAATTCAACCCCTTCAACGAGTTCCCTGATGTGTTTCCACCCCAGAAGGTCCACACCTTATCCCCACTAAGATCTGAGACCATGCAACACAAAATTCTACTCAAAGATCCTATCTTGGTTCAGAAGCCTAGGCCCATTAAACCAAAAGAGAAGTTCCTACAGCAATTGTATAACAAATTAGCAAAAGAAAATACCTCAGGACGAGTGTACAGAAGCCAGGATAGATCAGCATGTGCTATGTTCATGATACCTAAGATGGACAAGCCAAATGAAGCAAGGTTCCTGAATAACTTAGTAGAAAGGAACAAAAATACTCATTTGGCTATTCCCAATATACCCAACCAATAGAGCATGCTAAACATGATTGCTAGACAACCCTACAGGTCTAAAATCGACTTAAGTGATGGTTATCACTAGATTAGGATCTTCCCCCCACATAAGCAGTATATAGCCTTCAGTACCCCCAAAGGAGTCTATAGATCCAGAGTTATGCAGCAAGGAGACTGCAATGCACCTGCAACCTTCATGAATGTAATGACTACTATATTCAGCAAGCAATTAGGCGTCTCTGTATTCATCTATATAGATGATATAATCATCTATAGTGCCACCCTCAAAGATCACTACTAACACATCAGGGAAGTCCTTTTCCTCCTTAGGAAACATTCCTTCTATGCATCTAAGGATAACGCAAGTTCCTACCATAGGAACTACATATCCTAGGTCATATAATTAGCTAGAAAGGTATCTCACCTAAGCCCAAGAATATCACAGGGTCCAGGACTTCCCTAGACCCAGAAATAGGAAGGAGCTCCAAAGGTTCATAGGTCTATTAAACTACTTGAGTCAGTTCCTGCCACATTTAGCAACCAAATCAGCCCCTCTAACCGAGATGTGTGGAGCCCAAACCACTTGGGATTGGACCCCCTTGCAAGGAAAGCCTTCCAATAAGTCAAGGATCTTGTTAGACAATCCCCTGTACTCAAGCCACTTGATTATAACTCGCCTGAGCCTATCTATTTGATTACTGATGCTAGCACTATTGGCACAGGAGCATGGATAGGTTAAGGATCCACTTTGTCACACCTAATACCTGCAGCCTTCCATTCTAAGAAGTTTAATCCTCACCAACAATCCTATCACACCACTGACAAGGAACTCCTAGCTGTTGTGAATACTTTAGAACACTTTAGAAGCGTCCTAAATGGCACACGTTTCACTATACTAACAGACCATAAACCCCTTATTACCTTCCTTAAACAGTATGACCTGGTAGATGACAAACATGTGAGTTGGCAGCACATCATGTCCCAGTTTGATTGCACCATCCAGTACCTCCAAGGCGAGCACAATACTATAGCAGACAGACTATCAAGAGTTTATAAAAACCCAGGCTTATCCCCACTATTTGAAAACCTCATACCAACAGCCACAGATCCCCCAACCAGCAAGCAACTCCAACAATCACTTACCAAACACACCAGCAATCCCCCAACCTCTAAATCGAATTTAGAGGGCCTTCAAGCAGTAGAAATCTTATTCTATAAGTATTTCCCTAAATCTCCTACCCCTCCTACTCAAATCAATTCAGCAGCCACCACCAAGTCCCAGACCAAAACCTCCATACTTCTAGCAGCAACTCCCTTCAACAAGTCCCTTTCAAATGAAAATACAACAGACTTTACCAGTACTATGAACAGTCAATTAGGCCTCACCCTTCAGCAAATCATTGCCAACTATATCATAAATTATCTATTTGATGAATATGTCAAACCTGACTTCACCACGAACTTGGATGATACAGATGAGAGGAAAGAAGCCTTCAAATTCAGGTTGCATCATAGTTTAATGCATTAGACTGCCTCTACTGACAATTCCTGCTATGTGCACAAAAACAAACCTTATAACTACAAAGGCAGAAACCTAGCTTGCTCCTTTTGTGGAACTAAGGGCCATGAGAGAAGCAGTTGCCCACTTTGGTTTGATACCAAGTGGGCTGTTGAAAGAGAGTTTAAGAGACAGAAAGAGGCCTAAAAGCATAGAGAAAACCTCCAGAATCCCACTATACAAACTGCACTAGATTTCCCACCTAATTCACCTCCTGTATCTCAGATTTACTCCCCCACCTCTCCTGTTATGAGCAGACCTGTTACCCCCATTGATTCTAGCCCCTCAGACGAGTTAGAAGAAGGAGAGATTGATGAAAGTATGCAGAATATAGCCATAGTGGAAACCCCCTTGTCTCCCCCCCCAAATTCCCCTCCAAGACCCTATCATGTATCCTCTCCTGGCTCTACCTCACCTGAACCACCAATGCAACTTCCTACAGAGGTTGTAACTACATTCAATAGCCCTCAGATGCGTGGCATTGCCATCTAGGAGCTTATAGAGGTGTCAGAACAACTTGCAGATTCCCTCCTCTCACCAATCCTAGGTTCCTCTACTTCCTGCTATAGTAGTAGAGCAACCAGTCCAGCAAAGCTTCCTGGAATCCAATCAAAAAAGCGACCAAGCCAGATGCACATCAAGTACAACTACTTCAAGGCACCCTTCATTCTAACAGATCACATGACATTCAACAACCTAGAGGATCCCTTCAACCCAGCTGCTTCTTGGACTAAAGCACCTCAGATGGAACTCAATATAGTAGAGGATGTCAAGCACCTCAGCCTTGCATACCTTGAACAGATTGGGTCCCATTATGCCAGACAACTACAGGACAGCCCAGACGAATCAACAGCTCCCCAGATTGTTCCTCAATACCAAGAATGGATCCCCATCCTCCAGCAAGCCTATACTAAAAACCCAAAGTATAAGGCTTTCTATGAGGACCCTGATACCTTAGAAACTCATGGATATACCAGAATTGGAGGACTACTCTATCAGTGTATCAATGGACGCATCAGACTCTATATTCCAGCAGGAACCAGCTACAATAACACCAACTTCAAAGAACTCCTCATCAAAAGTGCCCATTTGGCTGTAGGATATGGCAGCAAATTCAAGACTTTGTAGCTCATGTCAGCCATCTACCATTGGCCAGGACTTTCTTCTGATGTTGAGGAGTACTGTAAGATATGTCTAACCTGCTAGAGAGTCAAGTTCAGGACCCCTAAACCCTTTGGCTTATTGCACCCCCTCCAAGTACCTCTAGGCCCCTGGCAAAGCATCAGTATGGACTTTCTATACCTCTCTCCTATCAAGGACCCAAAGACTGGTCAAGCATATGATCATTTGTGGGTATTTGTCGACAGATTCAGCAAATACACACTCATGATACCAGTTTGGGCAGACATCACAGCTCCAGAACTAGTTGACATCCATGTGCAGAGGGTTTATCCTATTTTTAGACTACCTTTTGAGATGGTCACAGATACAGATCCTAAGTTCAGGAGTACTTTTAGGAAGCACTGGTGCGACACTAATGGCATCAAACAAGCTATGTCATCCCCAGAACACCCTCAGACTGATGGCCAGACAGAGATTGCCAATAAAGATATTCTCAATAAGGCAAAGGCTCTACTGGATGAGGAAGAAATTGACTGATTCAGCAAGCTCTTCAGCATTAAGCAAGCCATCAATACCAGTACAGACAAGGTCAGAGAAGAGTCACCAGAGTCCATTATGCTCCCATACAAGCTTAGAAGAGTTGAGGACATGACCACCTCCTACCAAGCACCATACCACCTTCCACCTTACTACAGCTGGACTGAATCTCTCCATGTATCAGTTAGGGAAAAGATACTGAGAAACTAACAGCAGCAGGAGATTTAGTACAACAAAGGAAGGAGACCAGCTCCCAAGTTCAAGATTGGAGACTTGGTAATGGTTCATAAGAACAGGACTGGTAATGGAGACTCTCCCTACACCAAACTGGAACCAGTATGGCAAGGACCTTACACCATCATCAAAATCAACCCAGAATTCGACACATACACTGTCCACAACCCCAATCACAACCTCAAAGAAGTCTCAGTTCATGTCTCCCACCTCAAGCCATATCTTAGCAATAATGCACAGAAATTCCCCTCAAGAGAAGACACCCTCCCTCCACCTGTCTCTGACGATGAATTGGGACCTTAATAGAATCAGTACTTGGTCAAATGGGCTGGATATCCTGTCAATAACAAAGATTGGCTCAATGAGGAGGATATTGACTTTACGGCTATTGAGGAATATTGGCAGAAGAACAATTACACTAAAGCCATGAGTAAGATGGCTAAAAGGACACCTCTGACGCATGGCAGAGGAGGAAAGAAAAGGAATTAGGACTTGGTATAGGATGGATATTAGTTGAGTACAAATTTCCTTTGAATTTTCGGTTTTTTACTTATTTTTTCCTATTTTTCTTTGATTTTTTTACTGAATTACTTGTTTATGGATAGGGTTTCTTTGTAAGGTGGAAAAATGTAAGGAAATCGTCCCTTACATCCTCTTGTTGCTTACATATCCCAATTGGGTAGTCACTTCCTAATTGGAACAGCCTCCTGTATTTCTCTTCCTGTTAGCTCTATTCCTGTCCAGTTTTCTTTAAGTTATTTCTATTATTATTTCATATTATTTCTGTCATCATACATGCTCTAGAAGCATCCACAAGGTTCTACAGAGCCTCCTGTTATGTCATCTGACCTGTGACCTTATCATAAGGCCATGACATTATTTCCTAGTACCTGTTTTTCCTATTATATTAGTATAAGTCTTGTATTATTCTTTTCCTGTCACAAGAGCCTTAGAAACGAAATGTTTCTTCTCTTGTTTATCATGTATCATTTCTTTATCATCTCTACTCTTATTCCTGTCATTTACAATCATGTATATGAGCCATATTGGGCTTATAGTTGAATCATTTAGTCTCTATAAAAGAGCTATTAATCATAGACTTTGAGAGGGCAGACAACACAAGCCCAATCGACTAGATAGCACCAAAAACAATATACTAGCTACACTGGTAAATCTCTGTTCACTTAGGCCTTAACTGGCCCTCCAGAAACCCCCAGTCACCTAGTACACTAGACCCAGAACCCTAACACTTAATACACCTACACCACATGTAAAGTTGGTACAGTAATAAGGTGACTACTAGCTATATCTCCAGGATATAACTAGTAACAGCTGCCTTAATATCTGTATAAGAGTTTACTAGCTATGTGAAGTCTGACTAAGAATCTCTTCAAGTTGTCTTATAGCTATGTCTAATAGTTTAAGTATAACTTTAATCAAGAATCTTTTGATAGGCTTCATTCACTTGTGATTGTATTTGTGAGAGTTTAGTTAACCATTGTAAACTGTAGTATTGTTTGCTAACTTCTGAGTTGCTTGCCCTTCTCATAAGGAGGGGGAAAGAGGGTCCTTTTATAGGAAACCTCAAGTCCCTTTAGGACCTAGTGTGTAAGTCACCTATGACTCAATAACTATGAGTCACTCTATAACTCCCTGCTGTGAGTCACCTATGACTCACTACCTATGAGTCACTCTATGACTCATTTCTGTGAGTCACCTATGACCTCATAACTAAAGATATTCTAATAATATCTTTCTACTAAAGACATAGATATTCTAACAATATCTATATACTAATTTAATTGCTAATAATAATAATAATAATCAAATAATATTCCTTGAAGTATATGGATAGAAGTTCTACTCTGTTAGAATTTCCTATCCTTACACTACACTTTCAAGGCGATTCTAAAGCCTTTACAGGACCTTTAGAAACGTCATAGAAGTCCCCTCTACTACCTAGGTGCCTGGCCTACTTGTCATAGGCTTGGCACTCAAGTTGGTAGTACTTTACAAATATGGCGATGTTGTCATCGACTCTGGGAGGGTAGCCTCCACCCCAGTACCAAGACCCGAATCTCGCACTCCCTCAGTACTCGCCAGAATCGGAAAGCAGAATTGCCTGTCCCAAGCACAGCCCACCCACTTAGTACCAACTCGACCAGGCAACATCACCCGACAACAAGGAAAGTGCCTCACGGCTAGGCTTCAGACAGAACGCCTGGTGGATGAGGCCAACCTCCGTAATGAGATCCCAACACAGATGCAATCAGTAATCCTTGCAGCAATCAAACAATTACAAGAAACTATTCTAGAGGCAGTAGGCATACAACTTAAATGAATTAAAGAAGAGTTCATACTCGCCCTTAGTTCCTTATCCCACTGCCTCACTACTATCAACCAATACCTCCAGAAAACACAAATTAAGAACATGGGGATCTACAAAGGTCCATTGAATCCCTGAAGAAGAGTCTCACCAAAGAGAAAGAAAATGGAAGAAAGGATGACAACAAACACGCGGAGTCACTAAAGCAAGCCACAAAGGGCCTGGATACTATGGATGAAAGCTCCAGGCACAAATCAGTCACCTGTTGGGTTGATAAAGTAGCAGCTACAGTCAGAGACAAAGGGAAGGAAAAAGCGGTACCAATACTGGAAGTAGCCCCAACTGTCCCAACAAGTAAGCCGAGATTCTCTATCCTCGGAGGAAGTGGACTGCCAATTAGACCATTCTCAGCTTTCCAAACAGGACCACTAACAATCCCGGAACTCGCCGTGCCACCTCCGCCACCACCAAGAAGACCTCTAGGCCCTCGGGAAATAAATTTTGAAGCTCCAATTCCCTCAGAAAGAAGAGAAGAGGGAAGACTGGAGTTCAAGTTGGACCACCCATTAAAGTTCTCAGGGAAAAGAACTGAACTGGAAAACTTCCTTTTCACATTAAATAACTACATCAGGAGCAAACGAATCACAGAAGATGAGGACCGGATCCCCCTCATGATCTTAAGATTGGAAGGAGACATGCTAACATGGTGGAGAGGAAACGATAGGAAAATCAATGGTTCGGTCAACACTACTCATAGGCTCCGCTAAACCTATGGGGACCATCAGGCCCAACAGCAAGCCACCAGCAAACTCCAAGCACTCAAGCAAATGGGAAGTATCGCTGCATTCTTTACCAAGGTTGAAGAACTTAACCTGGAAGCTAAAATTTCCATCGACAAACTTCATATTACATTAAAGTCAAACCTCCACATCAATTTCCAATATACTCTCGCCTCCCAAGTACTTAACAACACCACCTACAACTCATGGAAGGAGTTGTATATCTTGATTGGCACTCAACTGGAGGCCATTTCCCAGGGTACATGCAACTAGGGAAATAACAATAACCGATCCAGAATACGAACCAAATAACCACAGGGTAACAACAATAGCAACAACAACTGGGAATTGCTCCCACAAACTAGTAATACAATCCCAAAAGAAATTATGGCTAACCATCGCCGAGACAGCAAATGTCTCAAGTGTTAAGTATCTTCATACTAGGTCTACAACTGAACTAGGGGTTATAAATGTCAATCTTAGGAATGGGCCACTTCTCAAACTGACAACACCAACCCTACATACACAGTCAAGGTAATCGACACACCCTCAATGCGGAAATGAACTGATGACAGAGTACCTACCATCGTTACCACTTTGCGAAAGAGGAGGTCACCAGAAACCAAGACCATGTGAATTATTGAGCTGGACTCAGACTATGAAGACGAGGAGGCAATAAACTCTGAACAGTCTGGAAATGAGTAGGGGTTCCGCCACTGACTGTCAGAAGGACCCCTTACCACACCCCACTCCTGATGGTCATGGTTACGTTGAAAGGAGCACTTGGAGTAGAGGCTGTTATAGACATAGCTGCAACTGCTCTCGTAATTGGTTGGAAATTGGGAAAGCATCTGGGATTGGCTCGAAGGAGATTGCCCGTAAAAATCACGCAGGCAGATGGTAAGAATTTAGGTAGAAGATCTTACATTATCAATAGTTGTTTTAGGTTTTTGGGACAGGACCCTATATCAGTAGCACTGTTACTAACTTCACCCTTAGTATGCTTACCTCAATCAATAGAGTAGTCCCTAGATGCAGAAGTTTTGGACATCGGACGTAGGGATTTACTTCTAAGATTTTCTTGGTTAGAAGAGTATAGATTTTCGGTGGATATAGTAAGGAAGGAATTGCTTATGTAGGACGGTTTCAAGGTCAGTTGTCGGGAAAGGAAAAGTCCCCCAATAATAGTAATGGAAAGAAACATATAGGAGTGAGATACTATATTACTGGTTGATACAGCTACCCATTACAATGATTACGTTTGGGTATTTTCCACTGAGCAGGCAAATAGACTACTCTCACACTGAAAATGAGATCATGAAATCCCCCTCAAAGACCCTTAATCCAAATTCCCCAATGGCCCAATACATAAGACCCCTTGAAAAGAAGATGAAGCCTTTTGGGCATACCTAGTGGAACATACACTATCAAGGAAAGTACGGAAATCACAGTCAATAGCCAGAACTTCCATCCTTTTTGTAAGAAAGAAGGACAGATCTCTACGACTCTGAGTAGATTATCGGGAGCTCAACAAAATCAGTATGACCAACTATTACCCTCTTCTCCTAATAAACGAGCTCAGAGAAAAGACTCAAGTTTCGAAATGGTTTACTGAATTGGATCTCAAGAATGGCTATTAGCTCATTTGGATCAAAGATTGCTATGCGTAGACGACGGCCTTTAAGACAAAATATGGCCTCTATGAATATACCGTCATACTATTTGGACTTATCAACACACCATGATCATTCCAAGAAATGATGGACAAAATCCTACAAAAGATCAAAGAAGAAGTCTACTACCTGGATAACATCCTCATCCATACCACCGGAACAGAAGAAGAACACCAAACAACGGTTGAATGGATACTCGAGAGACTCCTGGACGATAACCTTGCAGTCAACCTTCCCAAGTTGGAGTTCTATGTCTGGAAAACAGTCTTCCTTAGATATATCATCAATGGATCAGAGATCACAATGGACGGCACTAAGGTCAAAAACATTGAGGTATGAGCAGTTCCACAAAAGAAAAGGACCTACAGGCCTTCCTCAAGTTTGCTGACTATTACTGCCACTTCATCCGAAATTACAGCCAAAGAACCAAGCCCCTTACCGATTTGACCAAGGACATCCCTAGGTCTTGGGGGGCTCAGCAGCAAGAAGCCTTCGATGAACTCAAAGCCGAATTCCAAAAGGCACCTATACTGGTGGAATGGGACCATACCCTGCTGACACTCTTGGATACCGATGCCTCAAATCAAGCCGTGGCTGGAGTACTCTCTCAACTACACTCAGCAAACTCAGCAGACCCAAACAGTAAGCTGGAGTGGCGATTGGTGGATTGTCATACAACAACTCTCAAGGAAAGTGAATGCAATTGGCCAATCCATGATAAGGAACTCTAGAGAATCATTAGCTCGATTCTCTACTGGCACTCCTTGCTCACTGGTCTACCACAATCTTTTGTCGTATCACTAATCACCAAGGCCTCCAATTCATCTAGACCAAACAAAGGCTGAATAGTCACCAAGTATTATTTGCTGAAAAGCTTAGCAAATTCGACTTCACTATTCAGTATGAACTTGAGAGGGAAATGGGAAACTCAGATGCACTGTCCAACTACTCAAGAGAGGAATAAGCTGGAGCAGATACTCAACTCTTCAAAGATGAACAACTCATGATAGCCATCGAGCAAGACATGCACCCTGCAGCACCTGACACAGGTGTTGCCAGATGGGAGAGGCACCAGGACAAATTCCTCGTCGTACCACTAGAACATCACAACACTATCCTTCACCACTATCATAACTCACAAGTAGCAGGATACTAGGGACATCATTGAACCCAAGAAATTATATCAAGAGGTTTCATCTAGAATGGATGAATGGAAGACATGGCCAGGTACATCGCCAGATGTCCTTACTGGCAAAGAGTCAAGGCCGATAGGCACTCAAAGAACACCAAGTTGGTCCCAATGCCGACAAGAAAAAGACCCTGGTAGGAGATAGCTATGGATTTCATGGGAGAACTACTGGAAAGTGATGGCTATAATGCTTTCCTAATAATAACAGACTATTTTTCAAAGATACACCATTATATACCTGCTAAAACCAGCTGGACGAGAAAGGACGTGGCAAGCGCCTACCACTATGATATCTGGAAACACTATGGAATCCCTAAGTTCATCACCTCTGACTGAGGACCTCAATTTCCCTTGGCTTTCTCCAGGGTACTTAATGATAAACTTGGTGTTGGACTACGACTTTCTACCATGCACCACCTACAAACCGACAGCCTAAGCGAAAGGGCAATCTAAACGCTAGAACAGGACCTATGCATCCTATGCCGTGACAGGCAAGACAGATGGGCAAGGTAGTTACCTCATGCAGAGTTCGCCTACAACTCAACTGCGATAACTTAAGGGTATAGTCCCTTCCGAAGCACCTATGAGTTCGACTCGAGAACAATTCACGTATTGGAAGGACTATCAGCAAGCCCAGCAGTAATGGAATAGCTAAATAGAATGACTGCCATCCACAATGACATTCACAATACCCTCAAGCACATCAACAACAAAAGAAGTAGATTGAGTTTGGACAAGGCACACTCATATAATCCCAGCAATAAGGTACTGGTGGACTGACGAAACTTGACCATCACATCAAAGAACAACCGAACACTTACACCAAAGTACATCAGTCCCTTCACAGTCAAATGAAAGGTTAGTTCACATGCATAGGAGGTAGAAATGCTAGATCGAATCCATCTAGACAAAGTCATTCACACCTCTGTCCTCAAGCTATTTCCAGAATGCCGCGTATACTAAATAAATATTGATGAGGATGAGAAGGATAAACTGTTCTGTATTGTACAGAAGATTCTCAACAGCCACCAAGTGTAAGGACAAGACCAATACTATATTAGGTATCAAGGTTGTGAAGAGGAAGCTAACATATAGAAACTGATTGAGCACCTCTCGTATACCGATATTATGAATTTGGTTATCTCATTCCATCGAGAGTTCCCCAGAAAACCGGTACACAGGTTACCAGGAGACACGTTGTGAACCCACTAGGTTCTCATATTTGTAGGGCTGTTCAAAAAAATGTAAGTACTTGTCATGATTTTTTGACTACATGTTCTATACCTTTCCATGCGCTATAGCTAACTCCGATTTTTACCTGAAGACAATGAAACAATCCAAAGGTTTTTTGGGAATTCTCCAGGAGTGGTTTTAACTGTGAACAACCAAATCTAGGACGTGGCATTATCCTGGCAAAGTGGATGCAATAGCATAGAGTGGTTTAATGGTTTTAAAGGTAACTCCTATATTCCCATTATACCTTTCATGAATGATGAATTAACTGAGTGATTTAGAGAGATCTTAGTTTTTTATTTTAGAAGTATTACTTTGGGGACCAAAGTCCTCAAAGGGGGGGGTAATATCACAGAGTCAGGTAAGCTAGTCCTATTCCACTCTAATGGATAAGACCAGGGATTAACTATATCATAGAGTCAGGTAAGCTAGTCCTATTCTGCTCTCATGCATAAGACCAATCACCCTATATATTTGTCAAGCAGCTATATTTGGAGTTGAACTTTCTATTAGTTTCTTAGTCATGCCTCTAGGGAATTTTTGGGACTACTCTGCCTTATGGATAAAGCCGCTCGGCAAGTACTTATGGTTTTCAGGGTCAAACAGATCCCCTGCTACTTTGTATCTTCATTTATTATGTATTTGCTTTTAGCAATAGTCAGCTATATATACCCGACTACCCAATTAGTTTTAAAGGACAAGCAAATAATGTTGTTCTAAGTATCTATCTACTTTACATGCATATCGAATTATTGCATCTTTAGTACTTCTTACGTAGTAAGTATCTTGTCATACCTCTTAGTACTCAGTACTTCCGTGAGTAAGTCGATTCACCGAGTGAACAATAATATTACAATGCTACAACTTTTTTCTTTTTGCACAAAAGAACCCACTCCATCACGATGATGTTATTAGGAAGACTAAGCCGTATCGATCTCATTACTGAACAATAAGACTTCGACTGGACCACCAGGCTAGGACTGGCCAACATGAATACTCGACCATTTGGGCCACTATGCCCCGAAATCGAGGACACTTCTAGTATCCCGACCAGCTCCGCAAAATCAATCCCCAGGAGGGATAAAGATAGTGATGTAGTTCTGTATTCCGGAGCAGCGGCAACCACTCATATCCCGAGACCATAATCCCGCATCCCCTCGGCACTCACGAGGATTAGGGAAACCAACTGAATCTCACGAGCAGGATCTACGTACTCCATACCCCCTTACCGAGGAAATATTACTTAGCAAGAAGCAGAATGATTGGTAGCAAGACTTTAGACAGAACGTCTAACAGACGAAGCTAATCTCAAAAATGAAATCCTAGTACAAATGTAGCCTACAATCATGGCAGCCATCCAGTGATCACAAACCCAAATAATGGAGGTTATAGACTTATACCTTAAGGACCTCTGGGACACTCTACAAGATTCTATCATATTACTATCTGGCAGAGTTACCATGGTTGACCACAGCCTCCAGAAGCAACAGATCGATAATATGGGACAACTACAAAGGATTATTGATACCCTAAAGAAGAGCCTGGACCATGAGAAGGATAGACAGTGAAAACAAGTCAACGAACTTGCAGAATCCCTAGAACGAACCACTACACAACTCTAAGCTATAGAAGAAAGCTCGAAACATAAATCGGTTACTTCCTGGGTAGATAACGTAGCCGCAACAGTGGCAGATAAAGGAAAAGGCAAAGCAGGACCTACGGAAGCATCAGCACCACCACTTGAACAGCCAGCATCCCAATTACCCAGAAGAAGCGGACCTATATATTGTCCCTGGCCCGCATTCAAGGCTGGACCCTTTACAATCCCTTAATCAATAGCACCACTACCACTACCACCAAGGAGGCTGCTAGGACCTCCAGAGATGAGTTTTAGGGACCCAAGCCCCCATCGATGACAAGAAGAAAGAAGGCTAGAGTTCAAACTCGATCCATCACCAAAGTTCTCGGAGAAGAGAACCGAACTGGAGAACTTCCTATTCGCCATGAACAACTATATCAGGGTAAAACAGATCACAGAGGATGAGGACTGCATTACCCTCATGATCTCTAGATTTGAATGCGACACAGTAACCTGGTGAAGAGGCAATGATAGAAAGATCAATAGCTCGGATGAGGCCACCTATAGGCTCCGCTAAACCTTTGCAGATTACCAAGCCCAGCAATGAGCAATCAGCGAGCTCCAAGTGTTTAAGCAGACTGCAAGCATTGCCACCTTCTTCACCAAGGTGGAAGAACTCAACCTGGTAGCCAAAATTCCTATTGAGAACCTCCGTATGACGTTGATGCCAAACCTCTGCATTAACCTCTAACATGCTCTTGCCTCCCAAATACTCAACAACCCCACCTACCACTTATGGAAAGAGTTGTATATCTTGATTGGCACTCAATAGGAGGCCATTTCCCAGGGCACACGCAACTAGGGAAATAGCAACAACAGACCCAGTGGATGAACCAAACGACCATTGGACAACAATAACAACAACTGGGAATCATGTCCACCAACTGGTGATACGATTCCGAATGAAATCATAGCTAACTGTCATGGTGACGGCAAATGCCTCAAGTGTAGAGTATCCTCACATCACGTCCGCGACTGCACCAGTGGTTATAAACTTCAATCATAGGAAAGGGCCACTTCCCAAACTAACAACACCAACCCCACTCGCATAGTCAACCCAATCGATACACAACAAAAGTGCAAACGAGCTAACGAAGGATGACATACCATTATTACCCCATCATGTAAGAGGAGATTGCCGGAAACCAAGACTGTGTGAATTACTGAGCTGGACTCAGACTACAAGAAAGAAGAGGCATCAAGCACCGACCAGTTGGGAAATGAGTAGGGGTCCCGCCACCGGCTGTCGGAAGGACTCCTCGCCATACCCCACTCTTGACGGTCATGGTTGTATTGATAGAAGGACTTGGAGCAGAGGTTGTTATAGACACAGCTGCGACTACTCCCATAATTAGATGGAAATTGAGAAGAAAGCTAGGTCTAGCTCAAAGAAGGCTGCCTGTGAAAATCATATAGGCAGATAGTAAGAATCTAAGTGGAGGATCTCATATTGTCAACAGTCTGTTTAGCTTTTTAGGGCAGAACGCCATATCAGTAGCACCTTTATCAGCTTCAACTCTAGCACCCTTACCTAAATCAACAGAGTGGCCGCTAGATACCGAAGTTTTGAATATCGGGAGGAGGGATTTAATTTTGGGACTTTCTTGGTTGGAAGAGCATGGATTTTCGGTAGCTACCATCGGGAAGCAATTTGTTAGGAAAGACGGTTTTAAGGTCAGTTGTCGGGTAAGGAATATTCCTCGAATAATAGTGATGGAATGAAACATGGAGGAGGGAGATACTGTATTACTGGTTGATGTAGCCTCCCATTCCACTAATTATGCTTGGGTATTTTCCGCCGAGTAGGCCAATAGACTACCCTCACACCGAAAATGGGACCACAAAATTCCCCTCAAAGACCCTTAATCCAAACTCCCTAACGGTCCAATATATAAGACCACTTGGGAGGAAGACGAGGCCCTCAGGGCATACCTAGCGGAATACATACTATCAGGGAAGGTATGGAAGTTATGGTCAGCAGCCCGACCTCCCATCCTATTTGTAAGAAAGAAGGATAGGTTTCAATGGCTCTACATGGACTACCGGGGGCTCAACAAAATTACTATGCCCAACGGATACCCCCTTCCCCTAATGGACAAACTCAGAGAAAAGACTCAAGGCTCAAAATGGTTCACTAAGCTGGATCTCAAAAATGGTTACTATCCCATCCGGATCAAAGATGGCAACAAGTGAAAAATAGCCTTTAGGACAAAATACGGCCTCTATGAATACAATGTCATACCATTTGGACTCGTCAACGCACTATCTTTATGCCATGAAATGATGGTCGAAGTCCTATAAGGGATTGAAGATGAAGTCTACTGCCTGGGTGATATTCTCATTCACACCACCAGAACAGAAGAGGAACACTAAGCCGCCATTGAATGAGTACTTGAAAGGCTCTTGGACCATGACCTTGCAGTTAACCTTAGCAAGTTGGAATTCCACCTTGAGGAAATAGTCTTCCTTAGATATATTGTCAATGGGTCATAAATCAAAATGGGCAGCGCCAAAGTTAAAAACATCGAGGAATGGGCAGTCTCACAACAGAAAAAGAATCTTTAGTGCTTTCTCGAGTTTGCCAACTACTACTACTGCTTCATCTAAAATTACAGCCGAAGAATCAAGCCCCTCACCGAACTGACCAAGGACATTCCCTAGTCTTGTGGGGCTCAGCAACAATAAGCTTTCGACAAACTCAAAGCCGAGTTCCAAAAAGTACCTATCCTGGCACATTTGGACCATGCCCTACTGACGCTCTTGGAAACTGATGCCTCGAACCAAGCCGTGGCTGGGGTACTCTTCCAACTATACCGCGTAAACCCAGAGGACCCAACCAGCAAGCCAGAGTGGTGATTGGTGAATTGTCATGCAACAACCCTTAAGGAAAGTGAATGCAATTGGCCAAACCATGACAATGAAATTTAGGAAATCATCAGCTCGATTCTCCACTGGCGCTCCTGGCTTGCCTGCCTACCGCAACCACTTGTTATGCATATTGACCACTAAGGTCTCCAATACTTTCAGACTAAATAAAGGCTAAATAGTCGCCAAGCATTATGGGCCGAAAAGCTCAGCAAATTCAACTTCACCATTCAGTACAAACCTGGGAAAGAAATGGGAAAACCAGATGTATTGTCCCGCGGATCAGGAGAGGAAAAAGCTAGAGTTGACGCCCAACTCTTCAAAGATGGACAACTCATTATAGCTATAGCACCAGACACTCATCCTGCCAGACCTGACACAGATGTTGCCAGTTGGGAGAGAAACCAAGAAGGACTCCTCATTGTATCACTGGAACACCACGCCACCATCCTTTGCCACTGTCATGACTCACAAGTAGTAGGACACTAGGGACATCATTGAACCCAAGAAATCATATCGCGAGACTTCCTCTAGAATAGATGGATAGAAGATATGGCCAGCTACGCCACCAGATGCCCTTGCTGTCAAAGAGTCAAGGCCGATAGGTACTCGAAGACAACCAAGTTGGTCCCAATGTCAACAGCAGAAAGACCATGGAAGGAGATAGCCATGGATTTCGTAGAATAACTACCAGAAAGCGACAGCTATAATGCCATCCTAGTGATAACAGACCGTTTCACAAAGATGCAGCATTATATATCTGCTAAAACCAGCTGGACTAGCAAGGACATGGCTAATACCTACCTCTATGACATGTGGAAACTCCACGGAATCCCAAAGTTTATTACCTCCAACCGAGGACCCCAATTCACCTTAGCTTTCTCCAAGGCACTTAATGCTAAACTTAGTATTGGACTACGACTTTCTATGTTGCACCACCCATAACCCGACGGCCTAAGCAAAAGGGCAATCCAAAAGTTGAAACAGTACTTACGCATCTTCTGCCATGACCGGCAAGACAGATAGGCAAGGTGGCTACCCCTTGCAGAGTTCGCTTACAACTCAAGTGCAATAACATATGGGTACATCCCCTTTTAAAGCCTCTATGGGTTTGACCTGAGAACAATTTATATATCGGAAGGACTATTAGCAAGCCCAACAGCAGAGGAATAGCTGGATAGAATGACTACTATCTATAATGACATCCATAACACTCTCAAGTACATCAACAACAAAAGAAGTAGATTGAGTTTGGAAAAGGCATGATGATATAATCCCAGTGACATAGTGTTGGTGGACCAATGAAACTTAACTATTAAATCAGGGGACAACCAATCGCTTCTATCAAAATACATCAGTCCCTTCATGGTCAAGCGAAAATTTGGTTCACATGTATATGATGTAGAAATACCAGATCGAATCTGCCTATATAAAGTCATTCACACCTCTCTCCTCAAGCCATTTCGGGAACATCCTGAAGACCAAATAGATATTGATGAGGATGAGCAGGATGATCTATTTTTTAAGGTAGAGAAGATTCTCAACAGCTGCCGAGTCCAAGGACAAGTCCAATACCATATAAGGTAGCAAGGTTTTGAAGAGGAAGCTGACATATGGGAACCAATCGAGTTCCTCTCAGACCCTGACATCATGAGTTTGGTTATCTCATTCCATCGAGAGTTCCCTAAAAAACCGGTGTACAGGTTACTGGAAGACAAGTTGTGAACCTGCTAGGTTCTCTCATCTTTGCAGGGCTGTTTAAAGAAACAGTGAGTACTTATTACAATTATTTGGCTATACGTTCTATACCTTTCCATGCCCTATAGCAAACTCCTATTTTTACCTTGACATACAAATTATTCCAGTGTTTTTTGAGAAGTCTCTAGGAGTGGTTTTAATAGTGAATAACTAAATCTAGGATATAGTATTATTCTGGCAAAGTGGACATAATTGCATGGAATGGTTTAAGGCTTTAAAAGGTAACTCTTATATTCCTATTATACCTTTCATGAATATTAAATTAACTGAGCGATCTAGAGAGATCTCGAGTTTTTTTTTTTTTGGAAGTGTTACTTTGAGGACTAAAGTCCTCACAGGGGGGCGTAATGTCATGGAGTCAGGTAAGCTAGTCAGTTGCTCTCATGCATAAGACCGAGGACTAACTGAGACACGAGCCAATTACCCCACACAGTTGTCAGGTAGCTTTATTTGGAGTTGAACTTTCTATTATTTTCTTAGCCATATCTCTAGATTATTTTTGAGACTACCCTACCTTACGGATAAAGCTGCTCAGGAAGTAGTTATGGTTTTTGGGGTCACATGGATCCCCCGCTACTTTGCATTCTCGTTTATCATATATTTCCTTTTAGTGACTGTTGGCTATATATATCTGACTACCTACTTAGTTTTAGAGGACAAGCAAATAGCGTTGTTCTAAGTATCTATCTACTTTACACTCATATTGGATTATCTCATCTTTAATACTTTGTATTTAGAGAATATCCCATCGTACCTCTCACTACTCAGTACTTCCATGAATAAGTTAACTTACCAAGTGAACTGAAACACTGCAACCCAATAGCCTACATCCCTGTCACTGCTCGACTCCCAAGTTAGAAATCCTAAAGCAACTACCAGAAAGTTCTAGTATTATGAATACCTATTACATAATGTCCTTCCATATATTTCCTTTAGTTACTATTCACTTCTATTAGATTTAATTACATAGTTGATTGTTAATCTCCTATAACTCATGCATCCTGAGCAGCTATTAGGCAGCTCTGTGCAGCGTCGATGATGCAATTCTATTTACGTTTCTCTAGTTTTATAGCTTGGACAAGGATCTCTATATAAAGTGTTCTTTCTCTCTATTATTTTAACTTCCCTCTTTTTCCTCTTCTCGCAACAACTTGTCTCTTTCTCTTTACTGTACCTTAAACAAGTTGTTCTCTAAATATATTTTATACTTCCCTCCTTATAGCTTAGACAGTGCTCCTTAACCTTGTCCCTGACTAGGGTTCTGCCTAGTACCTTGACAACCCATTGAACCTTCATTCTAGTATATGCTCCCTTACCCTAACTTCAACCATTCTCCTTATCAGTGAGACAAATGAATACATCCTCAAGGGATTGAATGAAATGTTCCCCACCTCTATACAACCCTGTAACTATTAACACTATCTATAAAGTTATAATACCTACTCGTAGTTCCTATATTTTAAGGCCTGGTTATCACAAAGCTTACATTATTACTTAAGAATTCTGTCAACATTCTAATGTTTGTTTTAAAAGGTCCTTATACTAACTATATATCATAATTCCCTTCGACTGATCTTAAGTCTAGCTGTAAAATACAATTGGATTCTAGAATAACTTAATATTAAGGCAGTATTCCTTCATAGAAACTTTGATAAGAAAATTTATATCTACCTACAATAGGATTACGTACTTGCAGGAAACTACTGCAGAATCTGAAAACCAATATATAGACTAAAGCAATCTCTGAGGCAGTAGTATGCCCACTTGAGTAATCTTCTAAATAATGACACCATATTTCCTGTAACTTTAATTTATATATTGTTTTTAATAATAGATATCAAATTACCCTAGCTATTTATATTAGTAATATCATACTTATTAGCTCTAAGGCCTAGTACTTTTATGAATTCTAGGAGGTTCTATAATTTGTATCTTAACTTAGTCAACTTGGCCTATTAAACTAGTTATTAGGCCTTAAGGTCAATTAGTATATCAATAGTTCAATAATAATATTCCAATCTACCTATATTAATAAGATTCTGTAACAGTTTAGTATGCTTGACTATAATCTATTAACTCTACCTATTAATTTAAACTCTGAACATTATAAGTAACTAGTAGATCAACCAATAGTTAGCTAACCTCTTTACAAAGATATTATTGGGTCCTTAATATACTCAATACTTAAAACTAGGCTAAATCTTACTTTAATAGTGATTTATCTATTACAATACTTCTGAGTACCACCTAATATACAAATAATAGCAGCAAAGTAGTTTTTATAGTACATTCAGTCAACTAAGCATCAAGTCCTATTATTTAAACTAAATTAATATATAGAGTTAATTGTTAAAGGATTTTTAGATACAAATTTTACTGGATATTAGAATGATAGAAAATTCAATTTGGATTATATCTTTATAGTTGCTAGATATACAATTTACTAGTATTATAGAAAGTAAATATGCATTACTACCTCTACTATTAAAGTAGGATATCCTACTCTATTGATTGCTTTCAAATAATATCTTTGAATTACTGTTGCACTTAAGAAGTTTAAGTAGCTATCAGTAATAGTAGTACTTTACTGTTATAATCAAGGAATCATAGATATTATTCATAATCCTCAAATTAGCAATTAGAGTAAGCTATTATTTATATACCTTGGATCAATAATCTTACTACTATTTATACTAAGCCTACACCTAGTCCTTACTATTCTACTTTAAGAAATCTTATATATAGTTCTCTTATTTCATTACTATATTAGTAACTTCTTTCCTCCTTTTATTTTTTCCTTTAATAATAAATTTTTTATATTAAGTAAGGTTTTTAGTAAGATGAACTTATTTGTACTTATATTTGAGTTATTTATTCTCTATTGTTATTACTATAGAGAAGAACCAAAAAGTATATCAAAAACCTTGAAGATAGTACAATTTCTTATAAGTATTACTATTAGCAAAAGCAAATATTATAATAGAATACTTATAGTAAATATTAGTATAAGTTGACTCCTAAAACTCAAAGATTTAAGAGCTTAATATCTGAATGGTCTAGAGTCAATAGAGTTATTTATAGTTATAGTATTACTCCTAGAAATTATATTATATATAATACTATTTCTACTTTAATTTAATATAAAGTATAATATCATATAGCCCTATATAAGCCTGTATTTATATTTATAATTCATACATTTAAATTACAATTATAGTTACAATAAAACTATAATATAATATCTTATTTTACTTTATATCATTAATATATATTTCAACTATATTATCCAACAACTGACAATTCTATAGACTGATTACTTGATAGTATATGAGTTAGGTGACTATATTTAAAATTGAACTTTCTATGTATTTCTTGAAATATCTGTTCTATTATTTGTAGAACAATTCTGCTTTACCACCATACCCCTTAGTAAGTAGTTATAGTTTTCAAGGTTAAATAGACTCTCCTTTACTTTTGAATTTCATTTTATCTTGTATGTGATTCTTACTCTATCAGGTATACATACTTGACTACTTATATAGTTTCAAAGTATAAGTAAACAGCATTATTCTAAGTATCTATCTACTTTATACTCATATTAGATCATCATATTGCTATTACTTTATACTTAGTAATTAGCTAGTTACACCTTTTAGTACTCTCTACTTTCACAAATAAGACAATTCATTGAGTATACTATAATTGCCAAATGAGAGATAATAGCTCATAAAGGGCCAATGTCGATCTTGATTCTATAAGAGTATAGCGGGTTTAGACCTGGATATTGATAATGGTATCTATATCGATATAGGTATATTGATATAAGTATGTCTAATCAGACAGTACTAAGAGATTAATTGGGGCAACTTATATAATAACTTAATATGATTTCTGGAGAGGGCAAGTAGTAACGAAACCTATTACAACCTAATCAGGTAACCATGACCAATGAATATAGAGGAAGATCGTATCTAATAAATATGGAGGAAGGTCGTATCGTGTACGTCCGATGAAGTCCACAGGAAGTACTAACTATAACATAGAAATGACCCAGATTAGAGGGTCTGGGAATGAGTCTAGGGGATTCCGCATTGTGGATTCTCCAAAAAGGCATCGATATCGCTTGACTACATCGTCGTCGTCATCAAAACAAAATTGACTGAAGGCAGCCGTAGATGTAGGTTCTGCAAGATCTATAAATTAGATTTGAGAGTAGTATTACTTCCTGCTTCGGGATTTCTCTAGGAAACCGGTGGATCTGTGTTCGTTGACCACACACCTTGGACGCATTGATCATCGCCGAACAAACGTTCAGACGAGGCGAACAGACGCACGGAACAGACGCACGGACGAACAGACGCACAGCTACGGTATCCGGACGACGAACATCGGCCAACGTCCACCCCAACACATGTTGAACCCACCAAACGTTCAGACGAACGTTCACGAACGTCCGACCACCCAAAAACGCCTCCACAACCTTCAACCATGGCAACTGAAACAACACAAACACACCCGGAAACCATTGACCAAGTCGCATAATACATGCTATCGGACGAAAGCAATAAGGTAGGTAGCTTTGAGCGATCGGTATTGGTGTTAGGCGTTGAACAAAGCTATGCTGGCTCCCGTGTGTGTCAAGTGCATCCTTGGTAGACTGACAAACGGACAAATTGATTAGCAGGTAATGCGAACATAAATGGCGCCGCCAGGAAGAGGCGCCGTGGAGGGGGGAATCGAGGAGAAGCGGATGCCACTACTAGTCAACACACAAACAACAAACGGCGGCGGGTGGATCGACCCCCATCTACTCAGGTACAACGTACCACGGCCCTAGCAGTTCCATCTGGGAGAGGTGAACGAACAAAGATTGACATTGACTTGAAAAACGCTCTTGAGCCCGATTTGCGCAAAAACGAGCTATTCAAAATTAGTGGAAAATTTTGAAAGACAAACTATGCTGAGCGGAATCTTTTGCAACCACAAAGAATTCAAAAAATAATCGAAGCCGGATAAAAATTACTATGGGGTAACACTTCGTCCATGGCAGGCAGGAATCCCCTGGGATCTACGGAATGGTCATGATGTGATGTGTGTGGTTGCGACTGGTCAAGGCACAACCATGATGATCTCCATTTTCGCAGCCATATTTCCCACAGCATGTGTCTTGATGATTTCACCCTTGATCACTCTCATGCAGCAACAGGTATGACTTAAAGTCATTGTGCAAGTACATGTTCAACGGCTAAGCGACAGGGTGTTGACTAGGTGCTGGATTTCGAAAAGCAAGGGCTAACGGCAATATGCATCACGGCCGAGTACCTGGAGAAGGATCCAGACATCTGGACCAAAATAGCAGCCGGGAAATATCAGATCGTCATCTTTGCGCCGGAAGTTGTAAGTAGCAGGAACGGTGCCTTCAGGCGGAGAGTTTCGTCGTCGAATTGTGCATTTCGGAAGAGGTGTAAGCTCGTTACAATTGATGAGGGTCATCTAATTTGGTGATGGAAGTCCTTCCGGGAAGACTTCTCGTTGCTCGGAACCCCCCGAGCGAATTTCACTAAAACACCAATGCTAGTGATGTTGGTCACCATGCCTTTGCACATCAGGAGTTTTGTGCACCAACCGCTTCATTCGAACCGACCAACAATCTTGTCCATTGCCAGCATAAATCGTCGGAATATCGCGATTGTTGTTGCAATCCAAAAAAAATCCGGAAACACTTTATTGGACCTATATCCGTTTTTGCCTGCCGATTTGGATACAAGCACCATACTCCTACTATAATTTACATGGACGACCATTTAATATGCAAAGTCCTGCCGTGCAGTATCGGTCAACGTTGAAAGTGTCTGTTGAGCGTGCGGATAGAAGACAGCTGGTAAGTTTTAACCCAGCCTTCCTCTCGTACGCAGCATGTGATACAGAAAACAGCTCATACGACCATACTCAGCATCTTGTTATGCAGAACACCAAGCGAAAACATTGTTGCTTCTAAAAGAAGGAAATTGTAAAGTGATTTTTGCAACTTCCAGTGCTTCAAATAGCATTAACTTCCATGGCATCCTACGGATTATTCAGTACAGCATTAACCCAAAGATTGTCGACTTCTGTTCATTTATCTAGCGTACTGGCCGATGCCGTTCCCAAGAGGACGAATGCATAGCAGTTCTTTTTGCTTCAAAGTCGTTTGTATTGAATCCTCTTGCAGATCTTGGAGAGGAGCAAAAGCCAGTTAGTACACTGGAGACCAAGTTCGGCAAGTACAGGGAGCCGGTCGACAGACCAGGCTCCCTGTACTTGCCGCCAATGGCTCTATGGACAGACCAAAGTGCTCTGTTAAGCCAGGCACAAGCGACTAAAACTGCATCCGTCGCAGCCCGTATCAACAATATCGATGAGCTTAAAGCCACCTTTAGTACTGGATGGGAATCTTCACTACTCAAAGAACATGGGGATAGTCTGGTTGAACTGTTAGTCGATATAGACGGAGAAATCAAGGCGACCACAATGAACAAAGCAAACAGTCAAAAGTATAAATACGACGCTACGAGCTTAACCGACATTCCCGACCGTTCCCATTATATTTCCGATCCTGTCCTCCGGGAGTGCAGACATCAAGAACATTTGCGAGAAGTTGACAGATTGAAGGCGATTCAGAATCAAATTGCATTGGAAAAGGCCGAACGAGCACGTGCTGCCGACGCAGCACGGCAACTGCGTGTAGAAGCCCACTTAGCCAAACAGCTGGAGAAGGATCGTGCCCAAGACCGTAACGACGCTGCCGGGATGAAGGCTTTGATTGAAACACAACGAATTCGCCTTTCAGAAGCTCCTGAATCCAGGGATCACACCCCCCATCCGCCAACTCAACAACCTGTTGCGAATACCAAGGTACCCAGAAAGCCGAGGACAAAAGCGTCCTCAAGGGACGCATCGCAACCACAGACGCCAAAGCAAAGGGCAACTCCAAAAGATCCATGGCAACCGAAAAAACCTAGGGTCACACGGAAGAAAACAGCAGAATCCAGCAAGGAGCACGTTGGCCCATCTGCCAAATAATTTTTTATCACGTTAACACGAAATCTGTTTGCTAGTTTTGATATGAAATATCACTTTTACTGTTCATCTGAATCTGACTCTGTTCCCTGTGTTCTCCCCATCTGGCAATTGACATCCAGTGATGCGCCGTCGCCTTCTTCATATGACATTTTGTCAACTCTGTCTTCTTGCAGTTCTTCCACATACCCTTCATCGGAGTCCAACTCGTCGTCTCTTATCCTGACATCGTCCGGCTGTGCATTATTCCGAGATGCCAATTGAGCACGTACTTCCTGTCTCAGTTGTTCAAGTTTGGTATATCCGCCCAAATCCTGGCTCGATCTTATGTCTGACCTAAACTTAACGATTCAATAATTGTACCCTCCAACATCGTTTTCGTTCCTTCATGCAGAAGATTGACACATCGACCGATTCTCACACCTCTACATGCAACTCTTCCGAGTGTGTGAATCATCACCCTATCAGCAACGAGGTTGCGCAATATCACCACCACATCACCTTTTTCTCTCACACTCATCTTTGCTCTTCCTGTTGCTTTTTTACCCGTGAGGTCATGTCGGACGTGCTCCTTTATGGTTTTCGTTGACAAGATGTTAGGCGACACCACTTCCCTCAGATATTTTGCAGAACTCATGGTGCCATTTGGATGGAACTGATCCAAAACCATTCGAGCCACATGCTCTTGTGCGCTATCCAGCTCCATCCAACAGTCTTCCTTTCCGGAGAGGTTAACCAGGACGTTTCGATAGTACACCTCTTTGAGCGGCTCCGACCACTCCCTCCTCAATACTACTGATAGTTCAAGGAGTTCGCTTGCATAGTTACCCAGTCCGCTCGCCTGAAACATGATCGTCAGGTAATGCATTGAGAACATAATACGGCCACTATCCCCTTCATAGATGGCCTTTGTCAAGTCGCTGTACAAACCGACCACACTGATGAATAGTGTTGCATTTCCGAAGACGGTGTCAGACTTTGCATCAACTTCCTTCTCGGCCGTCGCTTTCGCCTCTGCATCTTTTGACTTGTTTCCTTCATGCTCTAAATACCCTGAGCGTTCGCGTAACTTTCGGACTATTCCCATTGCACAATGGTTTGTGTATATTTGATTTACCAATCCGCTGACGTCGCAAATCTAAAATTTGTGAGTAACCTGTGAACTCCATTGACTTCCAAAGATTCCTTACTCTTAGTTTCTGATTTAGCTCATCCATCCTTTCACAACACAAGTCCGCCATTGCAGCTGCCAACATATGACCGTCGAATACGTGGTTGACGAGCGATTCACAAGCCCTAAAATTGGGCACCTTTTCCGATATTTGTGTACGCCTGAGCAGATTGCGAAAACGATGCAGTGAACCAGGGTCTCTGCCATCATCATTCCCAAGATGGAACCTCATAATCAGATGCATTATAGCCATGCGCAAATGGAATGAGCCCATGATCTTGTTTAACATGGAAATCCCACTCCAGCCATGAAGTTACGTTCGGCCACTTTTGCATGCATACCTATGATTCCGACCGCCCAATGTAGTCGGTTTGGTGTTTCCTCCTCTTCATCCCTAAGAAACGGCGCGATTCTGAGAAGTGTCACTGACAGCTGGTCACCCAAGCACATGATCCTCAAGTCGGCCAATACTTCGTCATTATTCAGTTGCTTCTTCAAAATCTTATCCATGATTTGTATTGTTCAGTCAATTGTACTTTCGTTCAACTCCATCGTTTGAAGCACATGAATATTGGTCTGTTCCAAGGGCAATTCCTTAACGTCCACTTGATCCGTCGAGTTTGGTCTGGTTGCTCGATTATTGTCCTTTCTCTGGTTACACTGGGACCGAAGTATTTCGTCAAAACGTTTCCTATAATTGACTGATAGACCTCTGCATGCTGCCAAACAATCTCTGCATCCAACATCAAGTCTTTTCCGGACAATGTCTTCCTGGAGCCTTCCCCAAACCAGTCTTTTGGCAGGCCGCTCACTCCTTAATATTGATCGGCAGCTAAATTCCGAGGTACGTTGCCGCCAATCCCTTAAGAAAAACAACACATACTGTTGTCCAGGGTATCAAAGACGGTTCCACAATCCTCAGCCGCTCAATACAGACATCGATATAACGCGGACGGAGACCACGGCTTGCACGAGTGATGGCAGAGGCCGTGCCATCTATCCCCGGTTTGGCTGGGTCTCGAGTACGCCAACGCCGCCATCAGCGTGACGGCGTTGCGTGGCAGAGGCGGAATACACAGCCATAGGTCATGAGTGTGGCGCCACGGAGGGGAGGCGAAACCCTGCGGAGGAGAGGTGTCGCGTTGCTGCATAGCGGTACAAAGCCTTGGGGCTGAGGGAGACGAGGCTAGGGCTGGGGTACAGTACCGTGGAGGAAATGCGCAAGGCAGCTAAACAGTCCTGCAGGATCTTGGAGGATAGCTGCAAGGCTGAGGCCGAGAGGCGCAAAGCAGTGGGGTAAAGAAAGATACCTCCTTCTCCGTGCAGTGTGTAACTTGGGTGCGCGCAAACGTCATGCCGTGAATCCCCCGTCTCCACGACCCACTTTACCCACCTCTCCCTCCTTCCATTCGCCCCTTCTCACCTTGTTTTATCCCCCCCTGCGTCTGTCGCCTCCACCGTCATCACGCCCCCGCCACCTTCCCCCCCCTCACGCACTCGTCCCCGATTTGATTCTTGTCATCTGATCATTTCATCCCCTCGTTAGTGGCCTTTTTCGTTGTTTTACTTTTACATGCATGCCGCCCTCTAATATCTCATGCCCTGTGTTTGTAGTCATCCTCTTCTTGGTAATACTTGTGTACCTCTGGTCGACTTGTATGTATGTATGTATTTGTTTTTGTTGGAGCATTCATTCTCAACTGCCATCACATGCAACATGTAGGTAGGTATTCTGTGAAGGGCCTGTGCCTGTGATATCCGATCACCACCACCATTGTATTTTTCTCCACTTCCTTGACATTCGTTCCTAGATACCTACCTTGACCTCGAAGCAGTATATTTATATGTACTCGTCCCACGAGGCCTAGCGATGAGGTACCGTGTGTAAGTTATGATTACCGTATGTGGTATGAGGTATCCCAGCAAGTAATTAGCTACCTAGTGATAGATCTAGAAATAGGAGAAACCACAAGGCACGAAAAAAACAAAAAAAGAGATCTTGTTTGCTGCGTATATACGTACTTACGTATAGACTATCCATCTTGCACGGACAAAAACATGTGTATACTGTTGGTTATATAGTAACTGAAAGCTCGATCAATTTGGAAATTTACATACCTAACTCAAGTCTCGTGCCTCGCAAGAACGATACGTATACATCAGTTGTTTGTGATGTACATGTGTTGTTGAAACCCCCTGCCCCCCCCCCCCCCCAAAACCAAGGTCGTGCATTCAGGTAGATAGATACCTGGATTTCCAAAGGGCGCCTGTGGTTTGTAGTCGGTAGTCGTAGTCGACACACAATTTTCCTTGCAAAAGCCGTCGATCGATAGCGCTAGCGCTAGCGCTGCTTTCTTTCTCTTTTTTTCATTTTTCATTTTTCATTTTTCATTTTTTTTCAATAGATACTTTTATAAGGAGGTAGATATTTGTTGCGTTGCCAAAAAAACGATTGATTGGAGATATATATATTGGTCAAGTTTGCAAGTTTGCAAGTGGGAGTTTTTGTTTTTTGTAGGGAGGGTAATCGATATGTCCCATATGCATGTTGAAATAAAACCCAGCTGTATGGTGTACATGATGGATATGCCATGGCAACCTTGTGCATCTCCATGCAAGGCGGAATGAAATCAGGAGTCGTTAATTAATAATCTCAATTGAATGGCTATGGTGGGCGAACGTTTGAGCTACTTGATTAGCTAGTACACACCCATTAGGACGGGAGGGAGGGAGGGGAAATCTTTATTTCCCGTCCCCTAGGCCTGTACTACTACCCAGGCGGATTGCCCCCCCCCCCCGGCCTCATTGCTATTTTATATCTTTATATTTTATTTCTTTTTTTCACTAGACAATTAATCTGCATTGGTTGGACATGGATTTCACGCATATATACCTATGTATGGCCATGTTACGATCGGGTTTGAATGTATCCCAGTTTTTTCAATTCAATCAATGCAAAGGGTCGATTCGCCATATTTGTGAACCACAGGGCAGCTAGCCTCGGGAGAAGATCTAGAGCTTAGGGATCGGAATGGAACAACACACAGGTACTTAACGGAAAGAGAAAAACAAGGTGCACCAGCAGCAAAATTCGAGTTGGCGTCACGGCAAAGACAGCGCCCATTGGAGTAGTCTACTGCTGTAGCACCAACTTATCGGCGGCATGGCGCTGAACGGACGCAAGCTCAGGGCAATGGGGCCACAGCGATACTCGACGATGATTTATCGCTACAGCATAGACAGCGCCATCGATTGCAACTCGGAAGGTGCTTGAAATTGTACGGAATCGACAACTCAATGCACATTCGAGGTCGAGTCCTCAATCAATCTGTCGCTGTAGCGACCCATGGGGGGGGGGGACGTGTTGCTACGGGGCCGAATCAACCATTGCAACATCGCGCATAAACCTCAACAGACTGCCCAGGGCCCGTAAATATGGTTGTTCTCTTGCTCGCGCTGCATTTCTAGCAGCTGCACCTGTGGCCTGGGCTCGTTGTTCCACCCTTGTATTTGCATTGCTCGCCACTTCTGGCTGGCCAAGCGGGGTTGGGACGCGGTCTTTGATTACCCCCCTACGCAGCATTTTCGTCAGCTTCAAGGCTTGAGATTGTGGAGACAGAGTCCTCACCCCACACCATTACATTATAAAATGCAAGGCCTTCCAGCCACAATCGACCTGTAGCCTTGACGCGGCTTTTGAGCAGCTTAGCACTAGCTGTTCCCAACGATCATCCATTTCATTCAAGGTACATCAACGAAGGTCAATTTGGCATTCCAGGGGGCTTCGCGGGGATCGATTTCGCGCTATCGTTGCTTTAGCGACATGTCGTTTTCGAGTTGCTCCGGCTGTAGATTTACTCCGATTGGCGGTGTTTGTTGCTGTGCCGCCGATAGCACAAAATCACGCTTTGCAGATGTGGTGGGACTGCGTCTACTTGTGTCTGGAGACCGAGCGGTGACATTGGACGTTTTCTCGTCTTGGATGTCTGTCTCAACATGTACTGTCGCTTGGTCCTATTGCCTACTCATGTATAATGACAATTCATGCTTTATGTTTCTGCGCTGGTTGCAATCTATTCGCGCTCGTTTGCTATAGCGTCTGCACATCTGCTGTACTCTCGTGTCAAAACCACTGCTGTTGGATCTATGCCAAGAAATTCATTTAATATAATTATAAATGGCAGGTCATCATGAGTCGCGAGTTTGGGGAATTCCCTGGGCTGGCGTCAATTGGATTTCCGGCAGACTTTTTTTTTGCTTTTATGTTGGGTATGTATATATATTAATTGTTGACCTCAATGATGATCATCAGCTGCAATTAATGCAGTGTTGTGATTCGATTGGCATTGCAAAACAAAGGCGGGACGTCGATCTCCACGTGCGGGGGCTTCCTGACCACTTGGGCTTCCGTTGGATCCGCCTCAGCTGTGTATACCCCATCTCTGGCTTCCTGGCAATGTATTTTGTAGTCTTGTATACAGCCGGCAGTCCCACCTACGGTAATCATTACTTTTGGCAGTAGATACTTATACAGTCCTCATCTCGCCTCCATTGTTCAAGAAGGCAATTCATTGAAACCCGCATAGATACCCCGCGCTAGCCAGCCGTGTACAAGGAAATTCGGTGAACACGGATCGATTTCCTTTGCTTTGTTAAAAATGCGGACAAGCAACTACTGGTCGTCACCGCTGCAGACCAACCCCCAAAATCCAAAGTAACACAATACAAACACCAATAACCAGGGATGGAGGCAGCACCAGACAGATGCTCTTGACATGCCCCTCCCCTCTCCCTCCACCGACAACCATGGTGGCGGCGGCAGGCAGCCAGTGTGGCTGACAAAGTTCCGCTGGCGTGGGATGGAGAGGCAGGCCGAGCTTGACGGGGTTAGGTCTCGTAGACGTTCACGATCTCGAGTCCTTCCGGCACGTGCTGCTCCGGCTCTGCTGTGGCACGGCAGTTGTGCTCCTCTAGTGGTACACCGGCTCACCGGCGGCTATTGCAGCAGTTCGCGCAGAGCAATGGTGTTCAGACGTATCATCAAGCCAGGTACAAACAAGTGGTATGTGCCCAGTCGAGAGCAGCTGCAAGAGATATCGATCACGAGATGTCGTAAGACCCGCTGCGAGAGGCTTGAGAGCTCCCTCGAAAACTTCCTGCACAGCTGCTACCACTCGGAGGCGTTGCCATCAAGAACTGCTTCTATGGGCATTGATATCGATAGAGACTGCGCAAGGTCGTTGTCAATGGCAGCTGAGGAAGGAATAGATATCGAGAACTGTTGCACGAGGTGTCGAGGGGCGGAGGCTGGGGCAATACTGACTTTTAGATTTTAGTTTCCGTGGGGCGGGCCAAACGCAAAGTTGGAGCAGTTGTAGGTTGGAATTGTAATACAGGCGTGGAGTCTACAGCAACAGATGTACATGTGACAACGGCTCTTGTAGCTGCCTAGTTTCAACTCCTGGGCCACACGGCACAAGACTAGGGTCCCACTGGTAGCAGTTGGGCTCCCCTGAGCTCGTGCCGCTACAGCGACGCGGGTTATTCCTGAAGCGGTAGCCTGCTCCGATTGGCCCTATTGACGAACGCAAGCCCTGCCGATTATTCTCGACACTCGGCCACGATCTGTTGCTGAAGCGCCAACACTTGTGAAACTACAGCTGCGGAAGCGTCTGCGAATCGTCGACTAGAGGCGCAGAGTTGCAGACAAGTCATGACTCCAGCCCGAGCTCTCAATCAGTCTGTTGCTCGGCAACTCGTCAATGTCGCCGAATGGTTGCTTGCCCATGAGGCTGGTACAAGACCCATGGCATCGAGATATAAATTCCACCGAAATCATTATTATTAAATCATGTACCTAAAAGATTCAAAAAAGAAAAGCAAGTTGATAACACAAAATTGCAAAATGCGCCGCAAATTTGCAGTAGGCTTGGGAAATGTGATGAGACGCAATGGGGAGAAGAACAAGAGAGCGGGAGCGTGTGCGGAGCTCGGGGACGTTGGGTTAGACCTTGCCGGGCGGAGCGAAGATCCCCGCTGCTTTGGCAGGCCTGTCATTGTATGTGCCGTTTGGTGCTGCAATATGGCACCGCAACTCCTCCTCGATGTCGTGGGTGCCCTTGACTTGGCCTGCGAGGGGTGATGAGGCACTTGATGCCTTTCCTTATAGTATCCATGTCGTGCCTGATTGTATTACCTGTTCTTGGCATGCTTCTCATCGCAATATATAGCGTTGTCTATTGCCTTGAGTTAATCGGTCTTTGTTGATTTGCCGTTGTTGAGCAAAGCGCTCCTCAGTGATCTTTCCGGCCTTGGTTAACCCCCCCGTTGGTTTGTGTTGCGCGTGTCCCTTGCTCGTTGTTTTTCCCGTGCCTCGGCCACGTCGGACTTGATTGATCTCTCGTTACTTCCGCGTGTCGCTCCGAACGGTGAAATCTTGCACCCGACTAAACTTCCAGCCGCGCAATTAATCGGCTGCTGTGTCCGCTCCACAAGGTCGTCCGTGCAGTTCTATAAACGCCACAGCACACGCCTCCGAATCCCACTTCGCTACGTACGTTTCCTTGTTGTCACGAGGCGACAGGCACAAGGTCACGTGAAATCAGGATATCATCCATACCGGAGAGTGCGGGGGGACCGTTTTATGGGGTGAGCGTGATGGGCTTTCAAAGTAAAAACAAACATGTTGATCGTTGGAGAGAGGGGGAGGGAAAGAGTGAGCACAGGAAGCCTGGGTCGAGGCTATGATCTGGGCACGAGATAGGGGGCCATGTGGAAACTCCTAGCCTCGTCCCCAGGGTCCCAGCGAGTTAATTAGAAGACCCTATAATCATTGATCCCCTTGATCTGTTTTGAAGTCTGTGGGTAGAAAACTGTAACCGTCACCTGCAACCTGAGATCGGTAGAGTGCACTTGTATGATGGCTATTGGGCTAGAGAGTCCCACTCTCTTAAGTCGGTTTCTGTTAGGTCAAGGCTAGCGCTACCTGTTTCCTGTTGTCGTACCTGCCGGTTTCCACCACAAGAGCAAATTCCATCCCGTAGTCTCATGCCCATCCCCTACTACATACATACCTAGGGTATGTGGCCACAAACTGAGGTCCTTCTTTCCTTGATGTTCGACTCCTTTTTTGGGGTGTCGCCGTTTATCCATCTGCTTTGATTCGCGGCTCCAAGCGTTCTTTTGTTGGCGTCCCAGTCCGTGTCTGTCCTAATGGCATTTCCCCAATGACCTTGCGGCATTCTGAACCATCCTACTCTACTCGTATATCTGGTCGTGTGACCTTTCCGCGGAATCAGTTCGCAATTTTGATACCCTGGCCAAATAAAGCGTGACATGTACACACATACATCCATGACTTGTAGAATTAAATACAAACATGTTTTCAATCGAGCAAATGAGTATACCCAACTGCATCCGCCTCTAGATTCCTCTGCCCTCTCCAGCAACCATGCCAACATGCCGCCACCTCCGCGGGCCGCCCAAAGTCAAAGAAACACCTCTGCGCCCACCAGCCCATGTTCACCTCCACCGATTGGTTTATTACATTTCGGTGCTTGAGTAATGAGGACATTTCGGGAAATAATAGGCAATGTACACGTGAACAAACGAGTTGGGGGTAGTAGTTGGGAAGAAGTGAAGTATGGAAGAAAAACTGAAAAAAACTTGACATGACATGAGAAAAAGACAGGACAGGGCGAGAGACAAGGGGCAAGGTGAAGCCTAAACAACTGACTTCCTTAATGACCCGTGACCCTTACATGTTTGGATTGTTTTCCTTGTTTGCCAAGGGCTTCTTTGTGACTGGGGAGATGTAGGAAGTACGGGCCGTGGTTGCATATCAAGCACCATTTTCGTTAACCGATCAATCATTGCAGCTTTCATTTCCTCCGTCTCGGCTTTTGAAGGAACAAGCCCATCCTCAACTGCTTCCTGAATGGCCTGCACCCTCTTTGTCCTTTCATACCCAAGGGCCCACTTTCCCGCCCTTCGCCCCATCTCCACACCACTCTTGCGGCCCTTCCAATAGTCCTTCACCTGCCTGAAGAAGCTTTTATCGTCCTTCCCAATCTCCATCCCTGCTTTGGGGCCGGACCAGGGGGCGATCAAATGCGTGACGATGCGCACAAAGACAGCGACCTCGCGCTTTGCCCACTCGATCTTTGCTTGCTCATCCTCATCGTCGCCGAGCCAGTAAAACTCGAGTGCCGCTTCCTTGTGTCCAATGAGATTGATGTGTTCCAGCAGATCCTCAATCTCTGCACGACTGGGGTTGTGCACAATGTGGTTAAAGTAGTCTCGGTGGTGGGTTGAGAGAATGTTCAAGAGGCACCTGAAGGATTGCTGGGTCGTGGCTGGTGTAGCGTTGGGGGGGCAGAGGTCAAGGTGGGTACAGATAAGCGTGCGGGTGTCGGGATCACTGTATTTGAGAAATACATGGAGGAAGTCGCCCGGCGGGATGGAGCGCTCCTCTGGGTATCCTTCGTCCACATAGTCGTCAGGGCCAATGGTATGTGGTGGTGGACGTCTGGCCCCTGGAAGTGAGCCGCATCCGGTGACGCTGAATGTCTATGAAAATGAGCAAGGTGTTGCACCGTAGGTGACAAAGGAAATGGGGGTGGACATGGGGCATACCAATGCAACACACTCTCGCGCAGTGCGATGACGGTTCTTGTGGAACCCGTGGTTGCGCTTCTTGCGCTCCGAAGAGTAATCCAATACCGCGGTCTCGGAGCCGACGGCAAGAACTGTGAGCGTGTTCATGTCCAAGGCTCCAGATGTCGCGAGTTTCTGGATGTTGGGCACATCCCCCGCGATGTCTGGAATCCAGGGCTCAGAGCCAGAGTCGCTGTCGTTGGGGCTAAAGGCACGGCGGGCACGCTTGTTCTGCGGCCTGTTTACCGGCCACTGCCCAATCGTCTTCAAGCCGGACGTGCCGGCCTGGTTGAAGTTGCGTTTTGCTGGTATGGACATGCTTGAGGGGGTCGACGGTCGGCGTGCGGGTGGGTTGCAGTTTGGGATGGTAGAGGCAACGATAGGTGTGCGGCCGCGTTGCTGCTGCTGTTGTTGTTGTTTCGTGCGTTATTTTGGCAGGGCCTCATCCCAGGCATGCCGCCGAGCGTTCCGGCACACATCGTCTTGGCACATCCCCCACGCATAACTGCGCCGAGAGTTTCCATTCCCTCATTGCATCTAGCTAGTTTTGGGCGTCATGTACCAACAGACTACATATACTCTTGACACGAGACTGCCCTTGAAATATATTATGCAGAAAAGGTAGGTAGGTAAAACCAAAGTAATTGAAAAGACCCACGCACATGCTTCCCCCACCTTCTGAAATAGGACCACATACAGCGATAGAGAATCCCCCTCCCTTTATACCTACAAAGTTAACCAACAGACATTAACCCGAAAAGCGTTCTGTGCCCGTTGTTGAACAACCACCATAATTAGCTGAATATTAATAATGTACATGTGTATAATTATATACTCTCGTGCGCATGCCCAGCCTCTCAGCAAAGGTCGATTTGGCGCTGCATCGCGTCGCTGCTGTTGCTGGTGGCATGGCGCCACAACGACCAATCAATCACTTCGAGTCGTCGATTCCATGCGATTCCGCGCCACGACTCGACGATTCCAGAGGGTTTGGCGGCGATCGCTTTGGCGCTGCAGCGCTGCAGCGCGAGTACCCTGAGCTCGTGTCGCTGCAGCAGTAGACTACTCCAATCGGCGCTGGTCGCCCCACACACCCCGGGCACCAGACTAACCCCAGGCTCGTGGGTATACGTCTGTAGGTATCATACCAAGGCAAAAGTATACAGTCGGAAAGATGGACTAGTATCTAGAAGTTATTACGGACTGACATAGGGTTCCCATACCTCCCAAGAGGCGGGAGGAATGTAAGGTTCCCATACTGGTGGTAGTGGATCACGTGATTAGCTTGTGACTGCACATGCAGAGGCCTGTGACTACCCATGAGCGGAGACTAGCTCCTCGTCATCTTGGCATGACTTGTGTATTCAGTTGTGAGAGTCTGAAGTGTCCTCCCTCTCCCTCATCATCATCATCATAGAGTAGAAGACCACGTCTTACAAGTGGTAGCAATACTTCTTTTGCTTTTGAGAATCAACTCCTCCGGCCCAAGGCCTGGTTATTCACACGGTTATTCACACGCATGGATCACCCCTTCGGACGATCATGCCGGGCGGTACACTCGCCGTCGAGGGCCACCGGGAAAGAACACGAATCAGCGGATCCTGACATCACGTACCCGAAACTACCCAAGGTACTGGACACGCTACAACCGTCTCAAAGACCCTACAGATCGAAAGAACCCTCGAGTTCGGCAAGAAGGCAAACACACCGAGAACAAGAACATGGACCCCTGTCACCATACACGAAGAACCCGTTGAAGAGGAGGCACTCTCCGCTGGAGGGGAGGATGGGGATTAACACCAGCCCCAATCATACAACGAAGCTCTGATAAGATTCCTCTCTTCCATGAAACAGGGTTGCAGAGCTGATCACAAGGCCCTCCAGGACTCGATTCGAGACCTACAATCCCGCATCAAAACCCTGGAAAAAGACAGGCACTCTAAGGGATTTCGCCCTCCGCGAAACCACCAACCTTCTGGAACCCTGGACTCGGTCATAGACACTCATCACCGAAGGAACAAACCCCCGTCGGAAGGTCCCCCTTTACAAGACTTCCGCTTGAGAGGCGGTGCGGTGCCAGAAAGAGGAGACCGAGCAAAAAACCAGGAAGGACAAGACGGGAATCGAAAACGACGTGAAGGTGAAGGCGGTCCAATCCAAGGACGAAACGAAGAAAGAAGAAGGGAGAGAAGCCCTGAAGATGAGAGGCGGGGCAGAAGGATGAAATAGGAGGAATTGGGTTACTTCGAAGGAAAGGATGCAGACTATTTCATCAAGATGGTGGATATAATGGCGGAGATCTACAGTTATGACGAAGTACTTCCCCATCTCCCAAGAGCGATGAAAGGAGTGGCTCAAGATTGGTTTGTGAATTTGGGTCCAAGTGAATTTCGACACTGTGCCACTCTGGAAGGATGGAAATTCTTGTTGCGTGACAGGTTTTCCAACGACGAGAAGCAGAGAAAAGAGGAAGCGGAGGCTAGGGTATTTCTTCCGTATGAGGAGTCTTCAGATCAATACTTCTATAATATACTGAATGTAGTCAGGAAGGCGGAACCATGGATCTCAGACGTGGATGCGATACAGAGAGCTGTGGAGAGGTCTGAGATCAAATGTCCCCAAGCTTATGGCAATGTCATAAAAATAGTACAACTTGAGGGACTTCAGAGACGAGTTGGTCCAGAGGACAGATATTTGGCCGAAAAGCCGCAAGGACCATCGTAACCACGCTCCATTCCGGCGCAAACATTCTTCCGCGGCAACGGATTCGCCAGAGGAGCATGAAGAACATCACGAAGAAAAATGTGCCGTTGCAACGTCCAAGCCTGCCATTGTGACGGCGGTTACAAGCAGGAGAATCCTGCGCAATATTTAGGGTCAAGGATTTTGATGAAATCAGAAACCGTCCTATATGCAATGGTTTATGGACGAAACAACCGTACAGATTACGCCCGTTATAAGCATACCCGATACAACTATATATTCATTATAAGCATAATTAAACCAGTCCTTAGCATTTGTCTATAGTAATTAAGCATAAATAACTATATTTGAATATTCATTGTTGTTTGTGAAATAGACTTTTAAGGGGAAATATATTCACGTAATCAAGCGCTGATCTTTCCGCATTGAGCATCTTATCAATCAGAACCCCTACCTGCTAGGTTCATTGTACTCTACTCTACTCTACTATCACTACTACATCTCATCATCACAATTTTCGAATTTTTCAGAGTTGCTCTATCACTACCGTTGAAGTACAGGATAGACTAAACCAACTATGCTGATTCTAATACTATAACCATATTCCAATTTAAACAGGAATTGCATAAGTTACACCCTAACTATTCAAGTGATTTAAGGATACTAATACTATTACCTTCAAGTATATCATAGGACTATTGTATTTATACTAGGACTATTGTTAGTGGTTGTAATTCTGGCAACAGGGTATGGGAAATCTAATATACTGAGGTGTTTATTGTTTAGAGGAAAACTAATAAAGTATGCTAGATTCTATAATTGAATATTGAAATTACTATAACTTCCAAAAGTTTCCAGGTAGTTCTACAGTACTAATAATAGACTACTATAGAACATTAAGTAATTAATAACTATAACAATACTCATTTAGGCTATACCTAGTATGTAATTAAGAGATAGTTTCAATCTTAGTACTCTAGTAAAGACTTACCATAGTCAATAATTGGTAGGATTCTAAATTCCAGAAAACCTAGAGAACCTATAGACATAAATCTAGTACATATCTAAAAACAATTACCTGCCTCGAATTGTATCATAAGTAGATATCATCTAGTTCTTAATACTATTCTATATAAATAGTACTAGCTAATATAAAAATACAAGCTATTGAGTTTTGGAGGTAGGTTTCTCTTTATATTAAGCTCAATATACATGTTTCTCAGTTTTCAGAAGGTCAGCTTACTCACTGCAAGAAGCGATATTACATCAGGATATATAAACATTATAGTAAAGCTAGATGTGCAAATATTTTCAATCTTAAGTTATAAGTAAAAATAACAGAGATCTAAGATATTTCAATAGCCTTTCAGTATCAGGATATCTGTTATATAGATGAGACAGGTCTCTATAGCAAGTGTGCTCCTACATATACTATTGTAACTAAAAACTACACTAAAGTGTGATAGGATAAGAGCGGAATTATAATATATACATATAGTAATATTGATAGCTGATATATCACCAATTTGATAAATTAGATACTATCAGAATCTAGAGGTATTGAAGAATATGAAGAGAACTATATTAGGATGCAAGTGGTACATTGATGCTCCTACTTGAAATAGCACTCAAATTATGAAGAAATGGCTGCTTTGTTTCTATTAAGAAAGTACTAACTAGAGTTAGAAGGAATATAGTACTTTTTTTTGACAGCTTTACTACTTATTAGTATATTGTGAATAATTTGAAAGGGGATTATCTACTTTCCAATAACTGGATTATCTGGTTACTTTATTCTACAATCTCTCTCAATGAGCTAATAGTTTAAGAATATATCAGAACTTAGAAAGCCTATTAGAAGTGAAGTATAATAAGATATATTATCTAATATATACAGAAATACTTAGATCAAGACTCTTATAATTGGATTAATATCCTATATACTATTCAATACGGGGTAGATGCTTAGAAAGTATTGAAACTAGGTACTTTTAAGTATTACTTGTCAGTTAGTTAGATTAGGTTTTATGGCCTATATAGTCTACTAGTACTTTCAAGAATATCTGAAACTACTATAATATAGCTACAGATAATATTATAGCTGTAGAAGATGAGATTGATTATATCTATATTACATATCCTTAGCTCATAATGCCTCAATCTACTTGAAGCAATTTTATCAATCCACTTGAAGAAGTTATAGCAAACTCTAGAGTTAATATAGATGAATGAAACCTAGTACCCTACTTGTCTATAGAAAAGAATAACCTATTATTGCAACTACTAAAAGGATTATTAATTTTACATAATAAATATCTTAATACTATTTAGCAACCCATTTTGTATATCTTACAATTATCTTAAGACACCTGATTAAAACAAGAAAAGTAAAAAATAGAGATGGTATAAGTAGTAAAAAGGGTAAAGAAAGGCTAAAGGCACATCACAGATTTCATAACAAGATGTATATAAAGTATTATACTATAGTATATAGTAGGATTTAAACTATCTAGGTGTTTTTTTTCAATTCTATATAAACATTTAAAATATACTCTCGTTATAAGTATATACTTAAATAAAAGTATAATACTCCTAGACTAGGTTATATACTTATAATGAGAGTTAACTGTAATAAATTATAATAAGCTAAATAAATTAAATATATATTTCAAAGTGAATTGTTGTATATCTTGTCCCAAGAATCCAAAATCAATATAGATATTGGGTAACTATCATTCCTGTAAAGTTGGTACAGTAATAAGTTGGCTACTAGCTATATCCCTAGGATATAACTAGTAACAGCTGCCTTAATATCTGTATAAGAGTTTACTAGTCTTATGAAGTCTGACTAAGAATCTGTTTAAGTTGTCTTATAGCTATGTCTGATAGTTTAAGTATAACTTTAATTAAGAATCTTTTGATATGCTTCATTCACTTATGATTGTATTATGACAGTTTAGTTAACTATTGGAAACTGTAGTATTGTTTGCCAACTGCTAAGTTGCTTGCCCTTCTTATAAGGAGGAGGAAAGAGGATCCTTTTATAGGAAACCTAAAGTCCCATTAGGGCCTAGTATGTGAGTTACTCTATGACTCAATCCTAACTGTGAGTCACTTATGACTCAATACCTATGAGTCACTCTATGACTCATTTATGTGAGTCACCTATGACCTCATAACTAAAGATATTCTAATAATATATTTATACTAAAAATATAGATATTCTAACAATATCCATATACTAATTTAAATTCTAAATAATAATAATAATAATAATAAAATAATATAAAATAATATTCCTTAAGGTATATGGATAGAAGTTCTACTCTGTGAGAATTTCCTATCCTTACATTCTCCCCTACTATCCTAAAGATGGGATATTTATCTTTTAGTCCCATGACTCTAACCTTTTCTGCTGCTATCATATCTAGGGTTTGCTTTCTATTAAAAGTACTCTTCCCTTTCCTTGGCCTAAAGGTCCTTTCTGTATTGCCATTATTCCAAAACTCTTTTAATATTGCTCAATTAATATCTTCTGCATATACCTAAGAATTGTATATATTATTCCATCCTGCCCATTTAATCAAATATTACTTCCTCTAAGTCCTTAGCTCAGTTCTAAATTCCTTAACCTTTTCTACTTCCTATCTATCCTCATCTACTGCTTCTGGCATTTGGTTGGATCCGCTGGGGAATTTGTTATTATTATTGGGTTTGAATCATTTAAGTAAACTAGTATGAAATACTAGATGGATGTTTTTAAACTCAATCTAGAGGGTATAGTTGTTAGTGTCTGGTTGGCAGCTGATAATACTGAAGGGTCCAATCCATTTTGGCTTAGTTTTTCCCTTGATCTCTAGATCAAGATTTTTTATAGAGAGTAATACCAAGTCTCCTGGTTGGTAGGTCTCTGTTGGTTTTCGGTATTGATTTGCATAAAGTGCTTGTTGTTCCTTAGCTTTACTGAGGTTTTGTTTTGCTGCATCAACTATACTGTCTCTTTGAATAGGTAGTTCCAGAGGTGAATGCTCTAGTTTTAGTGATGGAAGGCCCATCTCATTGATTAGAGGGTTTTGGCCAAATCTGGAATCCTTTCCAAATATTGTTCGATATGGTGTGAATTCTCTGCTTGTGTCAGATCTTAGATTCAGTGCCTTGTGAATATTTCGTAGTTGACTTACCTAGTTCACTATTCTATCAATTCTAAGGGCAGTTGTTATTTCAATAATAACTTTGTTGATTCTTTCTATTTGTCCATTAGTTTCTGGGTAGTAAGAGGTAGATCTTTTGAGAGTAATACTATGGGTTTTGGCCTAGGTTTCCCAGTAGTCTGATGTGAATAAGGGATCTCTGTCAGAGATAATGTCTTTTAGGCATCCAAAGTGAGGTGCTATGAAATAGTCATAGTATTTAGTTAGCTATTGTGCAGTAATGTTTTCTGGTATTAGTACAGGAATGGTGGATTTGGATAACCTACACATAATGGGCCAGATTTTCTTAAAGGTTGAAGAGTGTTATTCTGAGTTGTAAGTAATTAGAGGTTCTGTTGTGATTGTTGGTAGTATAAGGAAGTCCATACTTATGCTTTCCCAATATTTAGTAGGTGTAGGTAATGAGTGTACTTCTCCTTGAGGTTCTTAAGTTGAGAACTTACTTTTTTGACAAGTACTACATATTTCATAGTATTCTTTGATCATTGTACTCATTGCTTTCCATAGATACCTTTCCTTGAGGTATATGAATATTTTGATATAATGACCAGGTCACGTCGTGCGATAACTACACAGGAGTATTGTAACCTTGGATGTGATATTTATGGTCATGAGGTTGTATAGAGGTGGGGAACTTCTCATTTAAGAACTTGAGGACATACTCGTTGGTTTGGTCAATGAGGGAAATACTCGGAGTAGGGATTAGGGGGGCGTATGCCAGAGCGAAGGTCTGGTGGGTGGTCAAGGTACTAGGCATGAAACCTAGTCAAGGGCATAGTTAAGGAGAGCTGTCTAGGCCATGGGAAAGAACGTAGAAATATATTTGAGAGAACAACTTATTAAGGTACAGTAAAGGGGAAGAGACAAGTTATTATATGAAGAGGAAAGGGAGAAAAGTCAAAGAGGTGAAGAGAGAGGACTCCTTAAATAGAGATCCTACTCCAGACTATTGAACTAGGGAGATATGAATAGAATCGCATCGTCATGGCTGTGTAGGACTGCATGATGGCTGCTTCATGGTATAAGAGTCATAGATAATTAACAATTAACTGTGCGATAGAACCTGACAGAAGTAATGAGTAACTGAAGAAAATACACAGAAGAACATCGTACAGTAAGTGTTTGTGATACCAGAACCTTTTGGTAGTTTCTCTGAGGTTCCTAACTAGGAAGTCAAGTAGTGACAGGGATGTGAGCTATTAGGTTATCACAGTTACCAAGTGCAGACAGGGACATAGGCTAGGTGTATGGCTAAGTATAGTAGCACAAGTAGTAAGCGGAGTTCCTGCGGGGACAGGATCAGGTGAACATGGATCCACTAAGGCTGGTAGGGAGGCTAGTACCGGCAGTGGCTGGGTGTGGAGTAGTCTTGGGTAAGGCTTGAAACTTGGTTCATGACAGTAGCCCCCCTTCTAGGGGAGAACTCCAGCGATCTTTCTTGGATTGGCTCCGTATCATCGTTGATAATAATCAGGTCATACTTGGAACCACTCATGGTGGAGGTAGGTTGTCAGGTCTGGGTTTTTGTAGATAAGCTGTGTAGAATTGCCTAACAATTGCTGAGGCATTCTCAAGGTCGCTTGCGGGTTGCCAGGTAGGGTGATTGTAGCTAATCCAATGGATAAGGTATTTGAGTTGTCTTCAGACAAGTTTTGAGTCTAGGATTTCTTCGACTTCCCACTCGAGATCTTTATTAATAATAACAGGAGGGGATGTTGGTTGCACTTGGCCTGCGAGGAGGTCTTATACAACAGGTTCCAGGAGGGAGACGTTGAATACCGGATGGACCCTCATGGTAGCAGGAAGTTCGAGTTTATAAGCATGGCTCGAGATTTTCTGGAGGATTCTAAATTTTCCAAGTCATTTGTAATCTAACTTGGTCAAGGATCAGGTTGTGTGGATGTGTCGTCAGAGTAACCACACCTCATCGCCTATTTGATTAGGGGGGGGAGGGAGACGATGTTGATCCACTTGTTCCATATGAATTGCTTAGGACCAGGATATTTCGGCTTATAGGTGTCTATCTAGTAGGCTGAGTTTTTTGGCATAATTCTTGAGTGCTTCCGGGGTGGAGATGGAGACTGTTGGGTTGGCAAGGATTTCGTACTGGGGTTGTTGACCGTAGACGTTGAAGAAGGGTGTTATTCTGGTGGTAGCTGACAGGGTATTGTTGTATGCAAAGTCAGCCATGGTCAGGAGTTCGAACCAGTTGTCCGGCTAGTAGTTACAGTAGGCCTAAAGGTATTGTTCCAGGTTTGCATGAACTCATTAGGTTTGGCCATCCGTTTGGGGATGGAAGTTAGTAGAGAGCATCTGTTAGATTCGAAGGAGTCTGCATAGGGCTCGGGAAAACTCAGAAGTGAATTGGGTACCTCGGTTGGTAACAATAGAGTTAAGAAGGCCATAAAGGTAGAAGACGTAGTTTATGAAAAGTTTTGCCAGGGTTTCGGAGTTGTATTTGGTTGTGGTCGGGATGTAGTAGGCCATCTTGGAGAGGCGATCGACTATTACTAGGACTGCATCGAAACCATTGGAAGCAGGAAGTCCTGTAATAAAGTCCATGGAGATTGAGCACCAGTGTTATATTTCGAGGGGTTTCATAAGGCCGTATAGGGCATAGCATATGGGTTTGATTCTCATGCAGGTGTCACAGTTTTAGATATAACAGGCAATAGTTTTATGCATCTTGGGCCATCAGTAGTTCCTGGATACCAGTTTATAGGTGGCGGCCCTTTTGGGGTCTCCCACTACTGAGTGTTCGTGGCAAGAGTTTAGGACTTTGGCTTAGAGTTCCTCATTATCCGGGATATATAGAAACTTATCGACGTATAGGAGTCCGTCATTGTAAAGTACTACCAACTTGAGTGCCAAGCCTATGACAAGTAGGTCAGGCACCTAGGTAGTAGAGGGGAGTTCTGTGACGCTTCTAAAGGTCCTGTAAGGGCTTTAGAATCGCCCTAGATGCATAGTGCAAGTGTGTTAAGTGTTGGGGTTCTGGGTCTAGTGTTCTGGGTGACTGGGGGGTTTCTGGAGGGTCAGTTAAGGTCTAAGTGAAGAGAGATTTACCAGTGTAGCTAGTATATTGTTTCTAGAGCTATCTAGTCGATCAGGCTTCTAATGTCTGCCCTCTTGAAGTCTGTGATTAATAGCTCTTTCATAGAGACTAAATGATTCAACTATGAGCCCAATATGGCTCATATGGATGATAGTAAATGACAGGAATATAAGTAGAGATGATGAAGAAATGATACATGATGAACAAGAGAAGAAACCTCTCGTTTCTAAGGTTTTTGTAACAGGAAAAGAATAATACAAGACTTAGAGTAATATAATCGGAAAAACAGGTACTAGGAAATAATGTCATGGCCTTATCATGAGGTTACAGGTCAGATGACATAATAGGAGGCTCTGTAGAAGCTTGTGGATGCTTCTAGAGCATGTAAGACGACCGAAATAACACGAAATAATGATAGAAATGACTTAAAGAAAACTGGACAGAAATAGAGCTGACAGGAAGGGATATACAGGAGGCTGTCCCAATTAGGAAGTGACTACTCATTTGGGATATGTAAGCAAAAAACAGGATATGAGGAACGATTTCCTTACAGTTGTCATATGTGCATTCTTCAAGGGGAACTGTTGGGTGTTTGATGTTAAAGTTTTCAAGTGCTAGGACAATTGATTTTCCGAGAGCATCTGCTGGGAGGAGGTTTCTGATTTCGTTATTGAAAGCAACTGAGGCTACGGAGAGGTAGTAGTCAGAAAAAATAGATGATGGGATAAGTGCACGTACAGGGCATGTGCATTCATCCTCCTCTTCAGGGAGGTCTCCAGACCTTTATTTCAGGGCATCGGCTTTTCTGTTCTTTTCACCTGAGCGGAATACAATAGTGAAGTCATATTGTACTAGTTCTCCAGCCCAGTGTGCTTGGCGTCTCTTCAACATGGTCTTTGTTTTGAAGGATTCAAGATTGTGGTGGTCCGTGAGGAGTGCATGTAAATACATGTACTACTTGTCCAGGCATACTACAATTGCTAGAAGTTCTTTGTCACTGATTCCATACTTACATTCGGCTGGTGACATGTTCTTAGAGAGGAAGGCGATAGAGTAGAGAATGGTTTTGCCATTTTCAGGTACTTTTTATGACAAGATGCCGGAGACCACATAGTGAAAGAGCATCAGTTTCGAGGAATATTTCTAGGTTTAGGTCGAAGTGACGGAGGATTGGTACCATAGTGAATCCCTTTTTCAAGCAGAAAAATACATGGTTACATTCTATTGACCATTCAAACGGGGTACCTTTCTGTAGTAGTTTGAAGAATGGTTGGTAGATCCTAGAATATCCTTCAATAAATCTTCAGTAGAATTTTGCAAATCCTAGAAAACATTGGATATCTTTAACTGACTTGGGTACTTCCCATTCGATCACTGCTTTGACCTTTTCCAAGTCCATTTCTATGCCGTCGGCAGAGATGACAAAGCCAAGGAATTTGGTTTTTATTACTGAGAATTCGTACTTTTCTGGTTTGACGTATAGTCCGCCTTCCAAGAGTTTTGTGAGAACTTTCTGGACTTATTCCTTGTGCTCGGCGCGGTTTTTGGAGTATATTAGGATGTCATCCAGGTAGATGATGCAAAATATATCAAGGAATTCTCGGAGGGTGTCATTGATGAATCTTTGACAGGTTGCAGGAGCATTGGTAAGGCCAAAGGGCATAACTATAAATTCGAAGAGGCCATATCGGGTGCGGAAGATAGTTTTCCATTCATCACCTTCTTTGATTCAGATCAGATTGAAGGCTGCATGGAGATTGAGTCTGGTAAAGTATTTCGATCCTCGGATCTGGTTCAAGGTTTCTTCGATTCTAGGTAGTGGATACCTGTCTTTGTAAGATATGTCATTAAGGACTTAGTAGTTGACGCAGAGTCGCAAAGCTCTATCTATTTTCTTAACGAAGAGGATGGGGGATGCGCTAGAGGAGGAGCTTGGGCAGATAAATGCTTTAGTAAGATTCTTATCAAGCTATTCCCTTACTTCTTTTAATTCAGAGTCAGACATCAAGTACATTCAACCAAGTGGTGGCTTGGCACCCGGGAGCAGAGGTATTTCATGGTCCACATATCGGTATGGCGGTAGAACCGAGGCTTCTTTCTTATGGAATAGCGGGAGAAAGTCATAGTATTCTTCAGGGACTAATTCTTCAGCGGGTTCGGGCTTGTGTAGTGTTTCCGAGGGTGAGGCTAGCACGTAGATCAGGGATCCCGGTAATCAAGTCGTAACTCTCTTTGCGGCTCTTGAGATTATGGCGATTTTGTGGGAGGATTGTTTTGGCAAGGTACTGGGGATGGGTTTAGGGCGGATTGGGAGACAATAGGTATGGCAATAACTCGAGGCAAAGGTGTTATTGTTTCCTTTCCAATCGATATTGGGGTTGTGCCGTCATAACTAGGTTTGTTCTAGGATGAGGTTCCATCCAGCTAGTTTTGTTACTTGGAAGGTGGGGATTTCTTCATGTTGGTCGATGGCGAGTTTCAAGGTACAAGAGTAGGTTATCTGTCCCACTACCGAAGCACTCCCATCGATGACGGGGAGGTCTTCTGGTTTTGGTTTAAGATCAAAGTTTAGGTTCATGGATAAGGTAAAGTCAAGGTCAATAAACTGGGAGTTGGCTCCACAGTCAATCATGTAGGTTCCTAGAAGAAATTCATTGATTTTAACATCGAATGTCATGGGTGACTCGGAACCGAGATCACCAGAGAGGGAAACAGAAGATATATGTAAATCAGAGGAAATTCGATACCTTCTTAATCTACTCTTGTGGGCAGATTGTGATTCTATCGGGATAATAAAACTAGTACCAGGCAGATTGATGGGGGGTAAAACAGAGAAAGCATTAACAGAAAACATGAGGGAACAATTAGGGCAAGATGATAAAAAACAAATACAGGAAGGTTCACGGGGGAAGACGCCAGGTTGCATCCTGGTATTCTTTGGAGGGTCATTGGTCTTTAAAGAGGCAGTTAGTTTTTTGCCAGGGGGGTAGCAGTCTCGGTGGTGCTGTAAAGCACGATTGCTACAGGTCCTATGGTAGCAGAGGTCTCAGCGGTTGCGTTGACCTTCTGTATTTTGTTGGAGCAGGTACTGGTGAAATGTCCCTTGATCCCGTAGTAGAGGTAGAGACTTTTTGCATAACAGAAATCTTTGTCAGCTTGGGTCAGGGGGCCATGTTTTCTTTTGATTTCTACTGCCGGGATGTCTATAGGCCCTGCGTGAGTTCCTCGAGCAGTGCTCATACTCTGTTGTGCAGGCTTGTTGGTTGTAGCCGTGGTTGTGGCTGGGGTTCTGAGGGCTCGGACGTTGTTGTCTAGGGTGATGCAATAGCTGACAAAGTTATTAAACGTTATCGGCAAGTAGACATTATATGCAAGTCCTTGTTGGACATTACGATTTAGTCCTTTCTTAAAAAAGAGATCTTAGTAGCATCGTCGAGTGTGAGTGAGGAGGCATAGGTGACAAATTCTGCATAGTAGGTGAAATAGTCTTTATTTCCTTGTCTGAGGGCAAGCAGTTTTCGTATGGCTGTTGCTCTTGTGTTGGGGTCATTGAAGGCGGCTTTCAGGTGGGTGACGAATTGGTCAAAGTTCCTAAAGTCCACTCCGTTTGGTGTCATATGTGGGTCGAACCAGTCTGCCGTAGACTCTGTGAGGTTTGATACTGGGTATGCCAATTTAGAGGCATCGTTGTGGTAGGTGGTGGGGTCTGAGGAGAAGGCAAGATGGAGTTGGGTTATATATGTGTGGAACTTTGATCTAGATCCATCAAAAGGCTTAGGGGTGTTGACTTTTGGGGTTGTTGGGGTTCATGGTACTGGCACGACTGCAGGCGGGGGTGTAAGAGCTTAGAGGCATTGGTTGGAGCCATATATATATCCGGATAAGAAGTAAAAACACAATACTTTGTTAGCTGCATTGTTTTCCGCTGGGTTGGTGATATTTGGGATGGTGGGATGGGTAATTGTACCCATGTTTCCACTATTGAATCCAATAACGTAGGAGTCGAGGATGGTTGGAATGATATCAGGGTTGGTTTTGCAGGGGTAGTCGGGTATGAATGATGGTTCCAGTTGGTTGGTTTGGATCTATTGGAAGAGATCATTCCATAGGGTAGTGGGGGGAAGCAGGGTTAAGGAGCGACACATAATGATTTAGTTGTGGCTGAGACAGTTATGTCGATGCAACAATGTGTAATGACCAGGCCACGTCGTACAATAACTATACATGGGTGTTATAACCTTGGATGTGATGTTCATAGTTATGGGGTTGTATGGAGGCAGGGAACTTTTCATTTAGTAACTTGAGGACGTACTTGTTGGTTTGATTGATGAGGGGAATAGTCGGAGTCGGAACTAAGGGGGCGTGTACAGGGGCCAAGGTCCAGTAGGTGGTCAAGGTACTGGGTATGAAACCTAGTCAGAAGCATAGTTAAGGAGGGCTGTCTAGGCCAGGGGGAAGAACATATAAATATATGTGAGAGAACAACTTATTAAGATATAGTAAAGGAGAAGTGACAAGTTGTTGCATGAAGAGGAATAGGAGAAAAAGTCAGAGAGGTGAAGAGAGAGGACTCTTGTTATACAGATCCTGCTCTGGACTATAGAACTGGGGAGACATGAATAGAATCACATCATCGCGGCTACGCAAGGCTGCACGATGGCTCCTTCAGGGTACAAAAGTCATAGATGATTAACAATTAACTGCGTAATAGAAACTGACGGAAGTAAATAGTAACTAAGGGAAATACATAGAAGAATATCGCGCAGTAAGTGTTCGTAATACCAGAACCTTCTGGTAGTTTCTCTGAGGTTTTTAACTAGGAAGTCGAGCAGTAAAAGGTATGTAGGTGGTTGGGTTGTAATGGTTACCAAGTACGGATAGGAGTATAGGCTAGGTATATGGCTAAGTATAGTAGCATGAGTAGTAAGCAGAGTTCCTGCAGGGACAGGATCAGGTGAACATGGATCCACTGAGGCTAGTAACGAGGCTGGTACCAGGAGTGGTTGTGTGCGGGGTAGTCTTAGGAATAGCTTAAAACTCAGTTCATGACATTAATCTAGTGGTCCAAGTATTGCAGGTAAGTCAAGTAATTTTTTAATTTAGTTAAATGACTCAGTATGCAGAGGTGTCTATAATCAATGCTTAGTAGCTCCTATTAGTTCAGTAAGTGGGGCCATGATATCAGCTAACTTTGGAAGAAACTGACTCAGATAGATGATCATGCCATTAAATTCCTAGAGCTCCTTCTTGTTTCCAGGGATAGGTAGCTTTGAAATCAATTCTGATTTACTAGGGTCTACTTCTAGCACTTTCTCTATAAGTATGACTCCAAGGATCAGCATTCCCTTGAGGTTTACATGTGATTCTGATTTGTTAATATAAAATTTGTTGTCTTTAACCATGTTGTGTAATTGCCTCAAATCCTTGACATATACTTGAGAATAGATAAAGATATCATCCAAGTAGATTGCTACTGATTTACTAAGCATGGGTCTTAATATGTAACTCATCACTTTGACTATAGTTGCAGGTGTATTGCAATCTCCTTACTGCATAACTCTTGTTCTAAATTGTCTAAAAGGTATGCTAAATAATGTATATTTCTCATGGTTAGGGTTCACTCTGATATTGTGACAGCCATCAGTCAAATCTATTTTTGATCTAAACTTGTGTGATACTGTCCTAATTCTGATTTCATCCTAATTAGAAAGAGGTGTATTATCCTTGATGGTGTTTTCATTTCTACCAACAAGGTCTATTAAGAATCTAGGCTCATTTGGCTTATCAATCTTAGAGATTGTAAACATGCAGCATGATGATGGGTCATTTAACTCAACTATTTCACCTGATTTTAATTCTTCCCTAATCTTTTCTTGCAGGGCCTTAATGAATTTTTCATTCTGTTTAATTGGCCTTGGCTTTTATGTGACTGATGGATCTTTGATGTTGATGTTGTGATTGATTGCCCTTAGTAGGAGTAGTGCTATTGGTTTTTTATCTAGATAAACCTCTGGAAATTCAGTAAAAATATCAAATTCTGCTTCCACTGTTATAGAGTAGGAGTTTACTTTGAATACTTGCATCTTCTTTTATTGTTTAATTTCTTCTTTTTGGTGTAGATTTAATCTATATAGGTAATTAAATACTTCAGTGATTTGTCTGTTTAGACTACTTGGGCATCTATTGTATAGGCTAAAATATTCAGTTTGTTTTTCTAGTAGTATCTCATACTAGTGATTCATAGCATCCTTATCTTCTTTAGTGATGTGTATAATTACTGATACTATTGACTAAAGTTCACTAATATGTTCTTCATGAACTTGTTTCTGATACTCTTTATAGTTAGTGTAGTCTTTCACTTTCTGTACAGCTCTGTTGCATATATTGGTAGTTTATACACTAGAGTGATTATCTTTATAGTGATTCATAACTTGAAGCATGTATCCATAATCTTGCATCTATATCTTGTTATATTGTAGATCACTAAGTACAAGATTTCTTGCTAGTTGTTAGATGATTTTTCTTTTATCATATAGTATGATCCTGTCTGGGGTTAAAATGCCTATGGCTGCAGAAGACATCCTTTTCCTATTTAATTTAGTCTGAGGTGCACCTCCTGTCCAGGGTGTTAGTGTATATTGTTTTCCATCCTTGCTTGTGACAGTGGTCTGATTTCTACTAAAGTCCACAATAGCTTGATTTACCAATAAGGCTAGATGTCCTAATATAACATCTCAGTCACTTAGATTGGCTACCCAGAAGGTTCTATCTGCTGTGTATTGTCCATAATCTATTTTTGCTTTTACATAGTATTCATATTTACTCTTGCTTCCTTTTATGACTGTGTTGATTACAACAGGTTTTGTAAGCTTGAGCATGGGTATTCTATGTAAGGTGCAGAATTTAGTGCTTATTAGATCTACTCCTATAGTCTGCTGATTAATCATTGTTATGGCCTGATTTCCATTAATCTGGGTAATTGCCATTATATGTTTAGTAGCTTTTAATCTAGGATTGTATGTAGGAGAAGTATCTACAACTGACTTATTACTCTTGCTAACTTGTAAAGCTTATTTTACTTTGGTTGCAAGGATATTTATTGAGTTATGCTTATCATCTTGCTCATGGATTACTAATAGAGCTACAGATTTCATTTTTGGGGATCTACAGTCTATGCTTAGGTAGCACATTTTGCCATAATTATAACACTTTACTCCTCTGTCTATATTAGGGGGTAGAGAGTTCTTTGGTGGGACAAATCTACTAATATTAGTAGTAGTAGTAGTAACCTTTAGTTTTGGTAGAGGTTTTATTTTTCTGTATTCTTCCCTAGTTTATGTTTTGACTCCACCAGGGTTGTTGTTTGTTACAATTAGTTGGTAGCTAGGGGGTCTCTCTTTGGGTGTATATCCTAGTTTATAGTTGACTTTCTTGAATTCCTTTTTGATTTGGTCATGATATGTTGGATTTTTCTTTATGTTAGTTTCAAATTTTTCTAGGGTTTTGATTACTTTATTCCAAAGTGTATCTATTCTAATAAATGATGCCTCTGTTTTCAGTAATTCCTTATTTAGATGATTCATAAACTTGTAATACTTGATAGGGTATGTAATAGCCTTTTTTCCTTCATAGTCAAGTAGGAGGATTTGTAATCTATCCAACTCCTTAGCCCATTTATATACTATTAGCCTCCTTCTATTCTTGGTTGAGGTGGAGTTTTCCCATTCCTTTCATTTTTCATCCCTGCTTGAATTAGGAATCAGTTGTTCTCTGATTAACATAAAAGCCTTAAAGAGATCCTAATTCTTTTCCTTGGTTTTTGCAACATATTTATCTAATATAGTTTTTAGTCCTCCTTCAACATAAAAGTCTAAGTTGTCAACTACATCAACTCCTTCCATAGACACTCCATTCAATTTCAGATACTTTTGTAAGTAAATACACTAGTCATCATATACTTGTGTATTCTTCCATTTTGCATAATCTTTTAATTTCTTTGCAATATCTACCTTGATTTTTGAGCTCATTTTGGGCATTTTTGTCCTAATTGATGATTTACCTGTTTTTCTGTCCCAATCTTCTTATGAGGGGGTTTTTTGCCTACCTCTTCTTATTTTCTTTTTTCTATATTCCCCTGAACTATTTTCAGAGTCATCATTAAATTCTTTGTCTGATGATGAGGGGTCAGAATCTAAAGGGTCATCTCTTTGACCTAATTTCTCTTTTTCTGATTCATCATCTGATATAGATATTCCTCTATCTCTTGATATTCGATCTTTTTTCTCTTTTCCTTTTCCCTTAGCATTAAAGGAATCCTTTTTGGATGCTTTAAGTTTGTCTCTTTCTTTTTTGTTTTTCTTTTCTTGGTTGATAGTTTGTCTTTTTAGTTTAAGTTGAACACTAACTTTAGAAGGAGGTATTATAGATATTTCTTCTTCTCCTATTTCCTCTATTGGAGTATAGGTGTAATCCACTATATTATACCAGTTCTTTACTAGCCAAGGGATAGTCAATTCCTCTTCTTCTAGTATTGTGATTACTGGAGCAAATCCTACTATCTCTGTAAGTAGATTATCTTCTTCTGGTATTAGTTCCAATGCAAATTTCCTAAGTTGTTTATTCTTTACTTTGATATCCTCATCTAGTTCTGGGAGTTGTCTGGTATTTGAAGGTGCTTGGAGGTTCATTTTTATCCTTGTCACGAATGTCTGCCAATCTCATAAACTATATTTAGTTACTATTATTTGAAGTAACTGAGCATCTTCTTTAGAATATTTATCTGCTTCAGCATGCAATTTGCATTCGTCTAGTCTTCTGAATAATATGGTTTTTCTCATACTAGGGGATTCCATCTTAGATTGGAAGCTATATTCCTTGGTATATATCATATGTTCATATTTCCCTCTAGCCTCAGTTTCAATTCCATCCTATATAATAGCAATTTCTATTTTCTTTGTAGGTTCTTGTGAAGCAGTTGGTTCTACTGTTTTCCTTCTTGGTTTCCTTTTGGGAGTAGCTAATTTCAATAATTCTCCTTTTCTATTCTTTCCAGTATTTAGTGGTGATTTTGAAGACATAATTGCTAATTTATTATATCCTTATATTTACAGATGACTCTCATACCTATGCTTAAGCTATCTAGTTCCCTAACTAGTAGCAAGAAGTCCAAGTGTGTTAATGTGTTGAATACTCCTATTATTGTTGTTAAGAGGATGAAGCAGGTTACTTTTTGGGTGACTTTTAAAGATTTGGATAGGGTTATTTCCAAATATTATCAGGATACTGAAAGATGGAGAAGGTGTAAGGATATCTCCTATGCTGAGGGGTATTCTGCTAAGTTGTTATAGTACAGGAGGATGTTGAACCAAGGGTAGAGGTATAATACTCTTGGTGTCCCACTGCTTGTTAGAGCTCTACCTTCTCTATAAGAAAGGTCTTATTTATATATATTCAGCTTAATTCTTTTAAGTTTGAATTTATCTAGATAATTTATCTATTCTTTAGGAGATATCTAGGTTCTGGGTAATCAATCCAGTCCTTTGGTGTAAGTTTTTATATAGGTTAAAAAATGTAAAGCTGGTATAGTAATAAGATAGCTACTAGCTATATCTCCAAGATATAACTAGTAACAGCTACCTTAATATCTGGATAAGAGTTTACTAGTCTTGTAAAGTCTAACTAAGAATCTGTTCAAGTTTTCTTATTACTATGTCTAATAGTTTAAGTATAACTTTAATCAAGAATCTATTAATAGTCTTCATTCACTTGTGATTGTATTGTGAGAGTTTAGTTAACCATTAGAAACTGTAGTATTATTTGCTTACTGCTAAGTTGCTTGCTCTTCTCATAAGGAGAGGGAAAAAGTGTCCTTTTATAGGAAACCTCAAGTTCCATTAGGGCCTAGTGGGTAAGTCACTCTATAACTCATTTATGTGAGTCACCTATGACTTCATAACTAAAGATATTCTAATAATATCTTTATACTAAAAACATAGATATTCTAACAATATCTATATACTAATTTAATTACTAAATAATAATAATAATAATAATAAAATAATATGAAATAATATTCCTTGAGGTGTATGGAGAGAAGTTCTACTCTATAAGAATTTCCTATCCTTACAATTCCTGAGGGTTAAGTAGTATTAAATAAGCTATTTCTAGTAATATTTGAATATTGATAAGTATATTCAAATTCTATATTAGTACTCTAATATTAACTATACTTTTAGGACCTCTCAGATATCTACCTCTAATAGTCTTTAAAAGTATTTTATTACAGTATCTAATATTTAATAGTTTGTATTGAGATAGGACTTAAAATATTATATCCATAAAGTATATAGTTTATTGTAATAGTATTTGGCTGCAAGTTCCCTAATAGTAGGTATTTAATATATATCTATAACAGTAATTGCTATTATATACAGGATGCACTGCTAGATTACCTGCCTTTGTAATAGTAAGGCCTATGACTTACTCTAGGTAAGACCTAATCCTGTAATAGTATTGATGCCTATAGATGACAGCTATTAGAACATATTTCTAAGCTATACTAGCAAACTGCTATATCGTAGTTGATCTACCTTTTCTGTTATAATAGTTAGTATATTATCTGATAGGCAATAACTGTAATAGTTCAACCATAATAAATGGTCACTGGTTTAATTCCACTTGAGGGCAGAGTAAATTAATACTATTGTGGCTGAAAGTTCTATGAGCTAGACCTAACTAGTACTGCCAAAAGGTGGGACAATATAGCATATACAACTAGTAACCAAGTAACTTAGGATTTACTTTAAAAGAGTTGAGAATATACTCTGTATGAGGGAGAGTTATGTAATTGTAATTGCCATTACATATGGTATGCACTGCTATTTTACCCATATATGTGATGGTGTGACCTATGACGCAGTCTAGGCAAGACTCAATCCTATAATGGTATTGATTCCTGTATATGATAGCCATCGGAATACATTTAGAAGCTGTGCCAGTAAACCACTATATTCCAGTTAATCTACCTATTTTGGTATAATAGTTAGTATGTCATCTAGCAGGCAATGATTGTAATAATATCTACTCTTACCTTTCATTCTATATATAGTATCTTTTCAAGCAACTAGGGTTCTAGACCAATATCTATCTAAATCTTCTTAGAGACTGATCTATCTTGAGTCTACCAAGTTGATATATAGCTTATGAAATATATAAGAGCTTCTCAGTCTAGGCTTTAAGAGTTTAAGTATATGTATAAAAGTTGTAGTCCTATATATATTGATTAATAATTTATACAGTAGGGTTAATATTGTTATTAAAATAGTAAACATTCTTAACTAGCTTATATAATGCCTCATAGATCTTAGTCATGTACTATTGCAGGGACTAGATTTCAGAAATTTGTTTAGTATAATAGGATATTAGGTAGTTTCTTAAAATATTATAGTAAGCCTTTTTCTTTAATATCTCTATTAAGACCTTAGTATGTTTCTTCCAATTCTTATTAGACCATTTCTTATATACTACCATATTTATTCTTAGCAAACTTTTACCATAATTGAAATATTCTTTCATAATAAGCAATTTAATTACTACTTTGATATTAAACAAATACATTCTTAGTCTGATGAAATCCTTAGAGTAAGTTGTGTATATATTTAATTGTTAAGTTAGTATACTAGTACTATTATGTATAAAGATAGAAATTAATTTAATGTCTAATGTATATTATAATTATAGCTCTTTTATATTTTTATAATAGATCTTTCCTTAAATAGTTTTTGACTATATTATGATATAGGATAGTAGGGAAGATACTTAAGAGAACTCAACCAAGATTATATATTTCTCTTTCTTGTCATAGAGGAACCTATTACTATTTTTCTATTCAGGGTATAAACCTAGGATAAGGTATAAGCTACTATTAAATATTGTTCAAGTTATAGATATGATACTTATTGTTAAGAAAATCTAAGACCTCGTCTACTAGGACCTCTTGCATTTTATAGTATATATTGTAGAAAAGGTCAGTTTTTAGAAGATTGTAGGGTTCCAAATTACAATACTATAGAGTATTAGTAATCCATTGTATACTATACTTACTAAGTACTTTAAGATCTTTATATTATAAGGCTTCCATATATATTTTATACTTCCTTTCTAGAAATCTTTCATGCAATATTATATTTAATTTATCTACTTATATGATATAGGACAATTATTAATTTATATTGATTTCATAAGAGTTTATATTCTCTATAAGATTGACTGTCTATATAAAAAGTACTGGAAAATACAGGCAGATATCCTTATTACTATATTCTACCTTATATCTACCTAAGTATTTAGAGTGTTTCTGTCTATTATTAGACTACTTATATAGCTTATAACTTCATATAGTATACGTACCTATAGTTCTTTTACTTATTAATCATCAATGGTACTCTTGAGGATCTTTTATATAACTTTATATTTAAAATAGCAGTTAAAGCTAGCCAACTACTTAAACTTATTAAGCTTAAGGGCAATGAATATAATACGGTCAGTATCAAATATCGATATAGATGCAATAAATCTTTAGGTATTACTTGACTTAATCAAAAGAGTACTAGATAGTTTAATTATAGTTATACTACTAGGAGAAAGTAAGTCCAAAATGATAGGACAATTAAGAAGGTTAATAAAAGAGAATAGTTTTATAGAAAAAGTTAGTAAGAAAAGTAGTAGAGTTAGAAATTTACTAGGAAATGCAGCTAGGTGAGGAGGTAAGTTTATAAAAATAATATAGGAAAAGCTAATTGAAGGAATAGCAGTAGAGATAAAATTGGCCTATATAGAGGATATATAGAAATACCCAATATAGAAGAAGGATACAGTTAAAGAACACTTAATTTTATTTATATGTGATATAAATTAGGTCCTATTATTTTGTAACAAGATATTTGAAAGAGAAGTAGAGGTTATGGATTATCTTTTGCAAATCTGAATCCTATAGTTTATCATATCTAGTAATTTAGAATATGTAACTGAATTAATAGAAATCAGTGTAGAGATATTAACTGAATAGAAACCTAAATTACAAAAAAATTGTAATATATAATTAAGTTATTATCTTATATGGAATAGAGGAATATTTCCTAGGGTTTAGTGAGTTTATAGAGGAATTGATTTAGTATATAAAGAAGAAGTTTATAAGATAACTACTATAGATATATGTTAAATAAATTAAAAAAATCAAAAATTGAAGATAATGTTAATAGTAAAAAGTAGGGAGACAGGTAGATACTTGAGAGAGGGGATAGCTCTCTATGTAATATATTTCATCGTTATGAAATAGTATTTATATAAGGCTTTGGAATTAGGTGTAGAAGTAGAGGAATATAGCAATATATATTACTGGCTAGATATGGTAACTTTAATTAGTAAGTTGATTGTAATAAAAGATAGAGAATATATAAATGGTACAGAGTGGAGAAAGGAGATACAGACAGATTAAAGCTAGTAGAGGATCCAATATAGAAAGATTGGGGAAATTACATCTTTTAAGAAAAATAATAATAGAGATAAGGAGTATAGTAGATATTACGAGAAAAGATAGAAAAGAAGATAATAATTGAATAAGTATAAATAAGAATAGAGGGAGTAAGTGAGAAGATGTGACTTGAGGAAATTAGAAAATAAACCAGTAGTAGTAAACAAATAAAAATAAAAAATAGTACAGGTAAAAAAAATGAACTAAACAAGTCTATAATATATGTAATCTAGTTCAGTAGTATTTGAAGGTAATTGAGAGGTGAGTAGTGAGGAGCAGAATTGATAATTAAAGAGAGGTAATTGTTTGTTAGTACTGATGGTAGAAGTCTAGTAGATCAGAGTTTGTAGTTAACTATAGAGTACTATTTTTAATAAAGGAGATAGTATAGATAAATAAGTTGAAGTACTATTAGCATTTATATGCTGATGATTAGTTTATTAAGTACTTAGAGTTTGTAGTTTTTAGAAGAAGTACAAGAAACCTTATAGTTTTTAAATCAAGGAAGTCCTTTAGTAGTTTAGATCTCTATTACTATAGAAAAAATAATATACTTGAAAACCAAAATACTAATTCTAGTGATAAGGGTAAAGTATTTTAGCTAAAACAATATTATGTTTAATAATTCTATCAATATGTTACTACTTTCTACCATTTGGTAAAATGTTTTTCTTATAGTAAAGCCCCTTGAACTCTAAAATATTTATTTATTAGATCTGTATTCCTTTTATATAGTAATATGTAGTAGAGGGAAGTATCAAGTGAGTAGCAGATTACTAGAAGTTAGTAGGCATAATATAAATTTAGGAAGGTTATCAAAGAGTGAGTAATCTTATTATTTGATTGCTAGTTACTCTCAAAGTATCACTTAATAATAGCTTTTTTAAGGATATTAGTACTAATTAGCTTAACTTTTACACTTGGATAATTAATGATTTCACTAAATTTAAACTAAATAGATATTCATCCAAACATGTAACTAGCTACTTACATATTTGATAATCTTTTGAGAGTAGTGATAGTGCTATTCTTTAGAATATTAGACAAGGTTGTGGTTTTAAAAGAGTTAAAGAATAGAGATTTCCAAACTCTTGGTAGATAATAGAGTATAATAGTTATCAGACAAAATTAGATTATTAGTAATAAGTTTCTTGTTCAATGTACTCCTTGTATTTAAAATAAAGAGATTATTCTAAAGCAATATCAATGCCTATAGAAAATATTTATTAAAGTTCAGGCTTTATTATAGAAAACTGAATACCTATACTAGTACTAGTCTTAGTATATAAACCTATATATATAACACCCGTAGAGAAAATATTGAGAGCTAACTTGTCAAGGCCTTCACTACCAGGAATATAAATATTACAATATAGTTCTATTGCAAAAATTGCATGGAGGATGTCAATACCAGAATCAAGAAAATAATTTATCAAAATTATTAAGTAGTACTATAAATATAATAAGTTATCAATATAGGAAGATAGTTTATAAATATATAAAGTTCTATATCTATCTTAGTCCAAATCTATACATTAGTGTAAATTCCAAATAATAGTTCCTTATCATTAATAGTAGTTATATAAGACCTAAAGTATACCTTCTCAATAAAATTCAGATACAGTATTTGTAAATTGATATTATAGGTACTATATCTAAATTATTATATTAATATATTAATATTTATAAGTTAGTTAGTTTTCTATTACAACACTCATACAACCCATTAATCATTGATACTAAGCTCCCAACTACTAGTGACAATTATAATCTAGGTCTCTTCCTAACATCTAGTCCTACATAAGATCTTTCTTTATTATCTTTGAGAATAATATATAATAAAATAAGATGGACTTCTGATTAGGATTTCAAAGGTTATTATATAAGCTAATTTTGATGACTAAATTAGTAGTATTAGTACTAGTACTGAGTACTTTCACTAAATAGAATATAAATATCTGTATACTATTTAGTGCTTTTTCTACTTAAAAGCTATAAATTAAGGCCTAAAGTATTTGTGAATATTTTATAAAATCCAGATTACTATTTTTTTCTTTTACTATTAATAACCTAACATTGCCTTTACTATTACCAATAGTTTCAATCATTTTGATACTATAAATAATATTTAACCTATTTGTAGTTTCTTTAATTTCCAGATAGAGATTGTTTTTTTGGGAGAATAATATTTATATAAGTTTAGTAATAGTATCTTAGGTTACTACTACTATAACTGTAATATAATATTAGGAAAACTCGACTTATTACTGTTATCTCTATAGTGACCACAGTGACCATTGGAGTAATTTACTACTGCATTGATAATTGGTATATGAAATAGTGCTTTAGTGACATAGCCTCAGAATAATAGTAGTGTAGCAATAGTCGATTTAGCCAAAATTATAGCAGCAATAATTCATAGTATAGTGTTACCATAGTTTTATTACCTTAAAGCTGTATGACTACAGAAACATGCCACCCACCAATTGTTACTATAGTGCCATGCCAGCAATAATAGTGATAATTGAGAAGTAGTATCACGACAGTAATAAGTTGAGCTTTACTAATGCAGATACATTGAGAAGTGGTATCATGACAGTAATAAGTTGAGCTTTATTGATACAGATACATTCAATATTATATCTTAAATTATATAAAGTTTTGTATAAATTACTTTAAATTCACTCCTGTACTTTAACGTAGATAACTCTTATCAATTACAATATATATCATCTGTAGTATAAATACTTCTCTCCCGTTTTGAATAAGATTCTGAAATACACTTTAGTACCCCTATATATAGTTTGATGTTACATATACAAACGTATATTTGCTATTTATAATTTTAGAAATAAGGTTATTACTTTATTCAAAAATATTTATATTGAAGAAATAAGGGGTTAATTTTGTATTATTGACTCTTATTACTGAATGATCAATAAGTATATAGCCTAGTATGATAATAAATATAACTATTTCTGGAAATAATATTACTGTAATAACCAGGCCATATCGTACGATAACCACACACAAGTGTTATAACCTTGGATATGATGTTCATAGTTACGAGGTTGTATGGAGGCGGGGAACTTCTCATTCAGTAACTTGAGGACGTACTCGTTAGTTTGGTCGATAAGGGGAATATGCAGAGTGGGAACTGGGGGAGTGTATACGGAGGCGAATGTCCGGCAGGTAGTCAAGGTACTGGGCATAAAACCTGGTCAAGTGCATAATTAAGGAGGGCTGTCATGGCAACGGGAAAGAACGTATAAATATATTTGAGAGAACAACTTATTAAGGTACAGTAGAGCAGAAGAGACAAGTTGTTGCATGAAGAGCAAAGGGAGAAAAGGCAAAGAGGTGAAGAGAGAGGACTCTTTGTATAGAGATCCTACTCCAGACTATAAAACTGGGGAGACATGAATAGAATCACATCATCGCACCTGCACAGGGCGGCGCGACGGCTGCTTCAGGGTACAAGAGTCATAGATGATTAACAATCAACTACGTGATAGAAACTGATGGAAGTAAATAGTAACTGAAGGAAATACATAGAAGAATATTGTGCAGTAAGTGTTCATGATACCAGAACCTTCTGGTGGTTTCTCTGAGGTTCCTAACTAGGAAGTCGAGTAGTGACAGGGATGTGGGCTGTCAGGTTGTAATGGTTACCAGGTACGTACAGAGGCATAAGCTAGGTGCATGGCTAAGTATAGTAGTGCAAGTAGTAAGCAGAGTTCCTACGGGGACAGGATCAGGTGAACATGGATCCACTGAGGCTAGTAGCGAGGCTGGTACCAGGAGTGGCTGGGTGCGGGGTAGTCTTGGGAAAGGCTTGAAACTTGGTTAATGATAATTACTAGTACTTGATATCTTAAGTTCTTTCCACTATTTGTTGCAGAGATCACTATGATATATTCAATAAAAAAGTACCTAAACCTATAATAGGTTATAATATATACAAGGATAGTTTTATGCTTAATTCAACAGTCATGGTAAAGTCTCATAGTTTCTGCTAGTATAATAATATCTCTCCTTATTGACTCTTATATAAAGTTATGATATTTGTCATATTCAACTATTTTATTAATATTTGTATTTAGTTTTCTTTAATATCACCTATATTACTAAACTATAAAGCTTTCAGCAAATTCACTTTCACTTAATAACTTACCTAGATTTGATAAGTACTTTATTTTTACTGTTAGCTTTTTAATACTATATAATACTACAATATTGTTAAATATTTTTTCTCTCTAGTTGTGAACTTTATTTCTAGATATTTATTTACATATCTCTATATACTTGTTTGAATCAACTATGGCTAGAAGAGAGGTATAGTAGGAATTAAAGTTCTTAAGGCAACTGGACTTAGCTTTAGTATATTTATACCTAATCCTATTTCTAACCTTTCCTATTCTTTCTATATATTCTAATGTAGTTATATTATAGTATATATTAGAGTATCATCTCAATATCTTATTACTACTCAAAACTATTCCCTAAGCTACACTACTATCATAAATAACCAAAAATACCATTACCAGTACTTTTGTCATTACTAGTTAGTATTGTAGTCAAGTAGATTTGGTTTTATTTCAACCTTAGCTTGAAAGTATATTATATACTTTCTATAATATCTGCATATTATTATTGCAAAACACACTTAGTTGAATTTACCATAATAGTCATTGATGTATTCTACTACTATATACTTACCTAGGTACTAAGTATATATATATTAGCCTAACTGTATATATATTTGATATACAACTAGTTTAAATGTATCAAGAATTAATAAATTCTGTATATAACTAGCTAGAGAGCACAACTATCCTCAACTCTATCAACTATGCTGAGTCCCATTATCTATTTCAAGTTGTGAATTATTCTGTTACCACTTATTCTTATACTTGCTATTTGGCTTTGTGCTTATACTCTTTAAAGATAGTCTTCTTCCTCTTAATTGTAGCTACTAGTAGTTTTATACTTACTACTAATATTATTATAAATACTATCTTTCTTCTAAGCCAAGACTAGACTATAATTTCCCATAATGTATTTAGGTTCCTTAAGAGAGTAAATAAGGTATTTAGCTTGAGCTCCTACTATAGGTATCTCTTATTACTACTAAATCTGTTTAGATACTTTAAACTTTATACTATTATATTTTGCTTAATCAGTTTTTGCCTCCCCTACTTGTTTTCCACTTATGTTACATTAGTTCTATTTTAAAGCTTAATATATTAGAATTCCTTGTTCTAACTATCCTTCTTTCAATCTCTTGATCTTTTTCTTGTCTTCTCTCTATAATTGTATTTTCTTGCTTAGCTTAGAATGCCCTTAATATATTGCTTGGTTACTATATACTTTACTAGCCTCCTTTATTGTTACAGTAATAATACCTTTTGCTAATACTTGCCTTGCCCTAATTCTCTTATTACCTATTCCAATCCACTTCCTAGACCTGTTATACTAATATAATATCTATCTCTACTATCTTCTATTGATCTTAGTTCCTTATTAATTATTGTCTTTCAAATCCTAAATCCTACAATCTTCTATATTGTCTATCTTTTCAATTGGGATCACTAACCCTTTACATTTAATTATTCCTTTTACATCATCTATTTCCTCTCCTTACCTTTGAAATAAATTTTCTAGTTACTGTATAAGCTTACTACTCTAATGAGTAAAATAAAACTGATAATAATCTTCCTATTATAAAGAAACTTGAATCTTTTTCCTAATTCTGTGTCTAAAGATATTGAGGACAACAATAGTAGAGACTATGAACTAAGTAATAGTAATAATGAAGTTAATGATAAAAAGATTTCATAAGCTATATAAATTAACAATTACTCATCTACTATATCTCTTATAAAAGATGCGGCTATTGTTAAGGTTATTACTTCTATCATCAGCAAAGCTCAACTTGTCGCTCTTGTAGCTATGGCAATGAATATACTGATTGGTATAGTTTAGTACTGTAGTGACAATCGGTAGCAGGCATGGTACTGTAGTGACACTTGAAGTACTTGGTATCACTATAGCGACAATTTGTATGTAGGTATTGCTGTAGGAATAAATCGATCATTATGAAAGTATATAGAAGCCTTGAAAAGCCACGAAAACTATATTATATGAGCTTTAATATCAATCAATTTGTCGCTGTAGCAACACCTACCTATGAAATCTTTCTACAGTAACATCAAGTACATCGACTATTACTATAGCAACATTACCCTTAGAATGTATCACTATAGCAGCATTACCCTGAGGACATGGCACTAAAGTACCATGCCTGCTATCGATTGCTGCTACAGTGCCATGCCAGCAATCATAGCGACGATTAGGGGGAAGTGTCACTACAGTGACAAGTTAAGCTTTGCTGATTATAACTAGTAGCAATACATTAATATAAAGTCCATACTTGACATACTATAGTATCCACTCATAGTGGTAAAAAATATACTGCAAAGGCTATGAGGTAATCTCAAGTATTATCCAAACTAGTTAAGGTTTCAATATATATCTAGTGATATTACACTTTGGCTATGAATATTCCTTCTTCTCTACCTTTGCCTTATCCTGCTAGTACTACTGCCATAGTCAAAAAACTCAATCAACTCCTTATGTCACTATATATTATCTATACTCTAGTCTCTAAGTATGGTAATATCACTATAATATACAACTTTATTAAAATTCAATTGTATAGCTTATAGACTAAATACTTTAACTACTATAGTTGTATCATTATGATCAAATAATACAATTTAAGCACTAGGTAATAGATCAATATTCTTGTTAGTATCTTCTTAGCTTACTTCAGTAATAACCTGTTTTCCAATAACCTTATCTCTTAATACTATAATATAAGTCTCCTTTAACTCTTCTTACTTCTCTTATTTTTACTTATTTAATTTCAGTTGAATATTTAGCTATATTAGTATTAAATAATGCTCCTCAAACAGCAATTCTCTATACTCCTGATTTAAATTTATATAAGTACTTCTACTATATCTATGTTCTAGGACTAACTGTCACTCTTAATTTACTGTAGTTATGTGGTAGTTTGCTTCAATCTTATTACTAGAGTTAAGAAACTTTATACTATTTTCTATGATAATAATGAGCTGTATAGTAATATCTAAAGTATTAATGCTATTTGAAAGAAATACTTTTATGCTGTAACTTGTAAGATTCTTAGTTACATTATTACTAAATTTGTCTATTAGCCAAATTTTATGCAACTCTACTAGTCTGATAAGACTAGTCTCCAAGCTAGCTAGATTACTACCAGCATCTATAAATAAGATCACATCTAGGTAATCTATCTTTCTTAGCTACCCTCTATCCATATTGATTTTAAGAAACATTAGATAAATAATAGATTTTATACTATCCTCTATAGTAAACTTAATAGCAATTTAGCTTTAGATACATCTTTTATAGTAATTGACTTTAAGTTTAATACTCATATTGAGTGTCTTGACCTCAATTCTATTTATACTTAGCTTGCTCTTCTACCTTCTTCTCAAATCTAACCTGTACTTCTACATAGTATTACTACTAATCTTATTAAGTATATATTAATAAGAGTCCAGCCTGTACTAAAAACTCTTACTACTACTTAGTTGGAGGTCGATCAAGAGCTTATCAAGGCCAATAAGTGGATATATGTACTTGATAGCTATATACGCTAGTTACACTGATCTGTTTAGTAATATATTCAAGCTTAAAATATTTGCTCATATATCATACATATTATAGTATTAGTCAAACATAATTATCAGCTTTGTTATCAAGATGCTGATAAAGCTTATATTAAGAAACAATCAATATACTTCAAGTTTAAGCATCTTAATATTGTTTTGCACTCTTAATTCTAATTTACTAAATTGATGAAAGAATATATACAATCTGTTTTCTACTTTCTCTACAATTCCAACCCTACTCTAGTACCTACTCCTTGAATTACTATCTCTTTCCTTGAAGATAATATTATCTCTCTAATCAAACTAGCTAATTTTGCTTTTTCTATTATACTTCTATACATACCTAATTAGCAAAGCTTAACTTATTGCTAAGTGATACACTCACTTGATCCCTACAATTATTACTAGAATGATGCTACAGTAATGATTAACACATGATATAGCACTGTAGCAATATAGTCGCAATATCATGGTACTATAGTAATAGTTCATTTATCCCATATTGCTATAGTGACAATTTATAATATAGTATCACTATACTAACAATTCAATTGACATCAAACCTTGTACAGTTTGGTTTTCAAAGCATTTCACTATTTATATCAACTTCAATATCACCTAATATTAATTGATTTGTTACTACAGTACCCTTACCATAAGGCCATATTACTACAACATTATATTATGTACTAATTATTACTATAGTAATAGACTATTATGATGGGTACTATTGCTACTATAATGATAATAGCAATAAGTCAAGCTTTGCCAATACTGAATACATTATATACAAGTATAGTTCCAAAGTCTCCTCCTTTTAGGGGCCAAACTACTTTCCTAAGTAGTTAGTAGCTATGGTATCTGACAATCAAATATATTTTTACAATCACTTGTAAAAAAATATTTCATAGATATTATAGTACCAAGGTGCTTGTGATATACTATACCTACTTAGGAAAGGTATTAATTGTTTTTTATAAGTAAGTTGCCTTATATATAATACCTTTCAATTAGTTGCAAAAAACTACTTTTATGATACTAGTTTCCATCTAGATATTAAGTACCTTAGGGTATGACTAGTACTAGTAACTCTATATATATTCATATACTATAGAATTAAGCTACCAGTCAAGTTGGAAGTATAGCTTTTACTTATATGGAAGGAGACAAAGACTACAACCCCCACCCTCCCTCGTTAAAAAATGATCCTCCTAAAACCTAATTAGAGTTATAGTTTCTATTTACTAATTCATACATACTAATTTTGATGTCTATTTCTCTAACCATGTGGCCTTTTTATACCATAAGGCCTCTTTTTAGTATATTTGCAGAAAACCCAGTGAGGAATATTGAGCACAGGATTTCGGAAAACGTGACTGGAAGTTATGGCGATTTCATACTAATAGACATATAAATCGAACCCGTACCACTCCTAGGAATTTTTGTAGCTCCAACTGGAAGTTGCTACTTCTTGAACCAGTTGCTATTGGAATTGCCGTTGACTCTGCTTCCCTCTATATACCCCAAGAGCACTTTGCTCTTGCGTGAGGGCACGTACGTATACCACCTACGATGCTTATCGCATCACCTTTTGCTGCCGACAGGCTTGCTGCGCAATGGTCTGGTGGTATCGTCGATGCTCCCAGTTCCGGAAGCAAGTCACTGCAGCATGTGTCTCCTCGCGGCCTGCCTCAACGTCATTCCGTCTGATCGTAGGTGTGTGATGAGTGACTTGGATTGACTTACTCCCATTCAGCTTGATTGCTCTTACTTATGGCCCAAGCGGCAATTCTGCCGTCTCCTACGTTCCCATGTGAGTGGCTGCTGCAATTGCGAAACATCATGGAACGCATTGGACTCGTCCCCAAAAGAAACGAAACAGTTAGATGTGAGGACAACGAATGCTAGCGAGGGCAGGTTGAACGTGGGATAAGGATGTGGAAATCTCAAGCAAACCGCTTATTCCTCCTATCCACTTATTCCCTTGCTAAAGCGATTGGTTCCTTACTTCGAGGCGCCTGGACTTCGCCCATGAGGGATACAATACACATTGGCTTTACTCGCCAGGCTCAGCGTTATCTATGTAGGCTTACACGTGTGTAGAGTTGTTGTACTGAAACATCGGAGTTGTAGGAGTTCTCTGGTCAAGCATAACATGATTCCAAGAGTGTACAATATCCCAATTCGTAGCATCAAGGTTGCTGGTGAACCCCTTTGCTTCTGAATGGCGATGGTAACATTGACCCCATCTACGCGCACCTTGTCCATGACAAAGCCACCGTACCTCCCCCCACCCGTGGAAAGTTGGAGCGTCATGTGGGCCTCGGGGTGGAGGAGGAGCGCCATGCGTGCACGGCGAAGATGCGTTGCGGGCGAGGCTGTGGCTGTTGCCCTTACTGGTGAGGTGGCGATGTTTGTTGTTGGCAAAACAACAGGGGATGGAGGTGGTAGAGGGTGTGAGCGTCCACTTGGTGCTTTTGCTTCACTCTAAAGGGAGGTGTCGGGCTGCGACGGCGGGGGGCGTGGACTGTTGCTCGTTTTGCCTTACCTAGATGGTGGAGAGTGGGTGTGGCAGTGATATGCTGAGTTGGCGATGGTTTGCTGTTGGTGTTGTTGTTGTTGCTGTCGGTGGTGCTATTGCTGTGGATGGACGTCGTATACAAGCAGGCGGGTCCTCCGAAGGAGGGTCAAGGGAACGAGACTAAGGCGGGCACTCACTCGATTGGCGGAGGTCCCGTGACTGCACGGAGCGTGGCGCTAGGCAAGTATGGGGACATCAATCGTGGCCTTGTCCGGGACCTGCGCCTTGGCCTCAGCACAAGACCATAATGCATCCGTGTGAGGTTGTGTCATTGTTACATCAACGCTCGATTTGAACAGCCTATGCGCGTGGCCGTTCGGTTGTAGACAACGATGGGATGTGGTGTTCTCTCGTCATGCAAATGTTGATGTGACAACATTTCGGCGTTCATGGACTGGACCCCCCCACATGATATTTCAGCAACTACAAGGTTATGATGTACAAGTGCTGATTGCCTGTACGGCTATTTCATTTGTGATCTTTGGCATGAACATTGCAATGTTAATCATGACCCTTTGGTGGTCACAATTGTCAGAAACCAGCGCCGTTCAAAACATAATTTCCTGCTCTCTTCCGACGACTGCTTGCATCTGTCTTCTGCAACCCCACAATGCTCCTCCGCTGTTCTCGCTCCTCCGCCTGCTTGCGCATCTCTGCCGCAATAGTTGTCCGGAACCTTGGCGCCAGGGCCTATACGGCAAGGCAATACCGCGTGCAAGTGTCTCTGATGATGGGACAACACGACGCATAGACACAACACCACCCGCATCAAAACACAATGGCACCATTCCCGACGGTGACGAGGCGAATCCCAACCTCCCACGCAGCCGGATCCCCTCCAGCAGCGACCCCGGAGCAGGCGTCCGATAACCCGCGGCCCCGCGCCTTCGCAGTCTCCACAACGAGGCGTGTACGCAAGCAACGGTCCAGGATCGAAGATAATTGTACTGTGAGAGTGGGGGGTTGATGTTTCATTTTGAAGGTTGGGGGTACTTGGTGGCGCACACATGGAATAGGAGTGATTACAGAACATCAATCAGGGAAACGTACCAAGTCATCATCACACAACCGTAATCAACGCTCCTTGAATCACCCTCGTCTTGTAGATAAAAAAGTCTGAAGGGAGCAAAGGTCAAGTTCGATAACAAGTCACAGCAACCACATTACCTGCACAGTGCCGTATCCCTTTCAGCTGTAGTCTTGCGTTTAGAGATTGACCAGCCTGAGCATTCGGTGATGCACAACAAAGGTGCGATTGCGGCAAAGATCAAGGCGAGTGCAAACGTGAGACCACCGCCTTCAACACCAAGCATCATGCATCCCGAGAGCAGTATAACAGTGGATGACTGGAGTACAAAGGCGACGGCGAAAGTATTTCATTGCGATTGCGCTATAGGCAAAGTCCCGAGCTTTCCGCCAGCTTCTTAGCAACCTGTCGCCAATCACAGCAACGCAACGGCTGCATCACGGCACCATCCCGTCGTCATGTTACTGGCAAACCAACGGTGACCATGGACGAGGTAATCTCAATCTGTGGTTACAAACAGGGAGGATGTCGACATGCTCCGTGACCCATGACCAGTGCCAGGAACTAACGTGGTTGTCTAGCAACGAATTTTACGTAACTCCTGCCCAAACCCGCATGTACCCACATCTTGGACAATCGAGTCCTACGACTGTTGAAATTACCTAAAACCCTCCCTAGATGTGGTTGATGCTTGCCGCGGGTGGTGGGTGGCCTCGGACCCCAGCAGTGCTTTTCTGGAGTCTCATGTGATAATACTTGATCTCTCGAGTACTATTATAGTATCTGCACATCCTCCTCCGCATCTCGGCCCTTGATATCAGTTGATGGTATTCGGTGATCGTTCGATTCATAAGATACATAACTCGGGGGGTGGTTTGGGAAAAAGCCTCGGTCGTCGGGACTACGGAACCGGTAAAACTAATGTTTGATTCGGCCCCAACCTTGAGCAGTGTAAGTGCCAAAGATACGAGCAGTCTTGTGCCAGACGCTTTGGGCGGCACATGACTCGTCCCCTGCGCTTGGGAACGTTCCAAAATAGTAGACGGTGCATGTCCAAACTGGCAAGACTTTGCATTATACTTGATGATAAAAGCACAGTGCCCTATCGATCGTCTGATGCTGCAATATCCCACTCGATTGGCGTCGGCTATCGACTGTAAGTGTCCTTGTCAGAATACATGTCGACGAGGTTAGCAACACATGTGGGAGCTCCAGGTGTGGGGTAACATTGTGATTGCAATGTGAAATGGGTAGTTTCACTTGAGGCTCTGGCATTATTGTCGATGAAAGATGTAATGCGCATGGCAACGGTGTTACCGTGGTGATACCTGGAGAGTAAGAATCATCCCAGGACGTTCACGTTCGTTGAACCTCTATAGAAACAATTACCCCAATTAATATTAATGCTCGGTCGGTTGGGTATATGGATCTCCATGTCATGACCTCAGGCTATCACGTCTATTTAAAAATGTATGTATTTTCCATAATTTAGATTCATGTTCCAGGCGATCCACCACTGGCCTGGGCGAATCGGCTATTTCTCAAATTGCTGTCAAGAGGTTTTGAATTCATTGCATTGTACATTTGTGTCCGGAGGAGATGCCCTTGGATTTACTGATGTATAGCAGGGTAATTATGTTTCTACGATCTCATAATCGCTTTCAGAGAGCTATATTCACCACTGTGGACTTTGTGATGCATGGTTTCGAGAAATCATCTTTAGCGAATGGCCCGCGCGGTGAATCGTCCGGAACATTCACACCGCAGAAGATTTTCACAACGGGAAAAATAGGGGATACCGTGATTCCACGCTTGAAGCCGTGCTGTCCAGCCAACATATCACTTTTTTCCCCTTCGATTGGCGGTGACTTTGTGCCAAAACAGCCAGGATTGTACGCTATGGCGCGGGAATCTTGTTGACCAATGCCCCCCCATCTTTAACGCATAAATCGGATACCATCAATCCCAGCACAAACCAATGCATGCCCTGAAACCTCTCCACGTACAATTGTGGACAAAAGCCAAAACTTGTAAACATGGGGATCCAGGCATTGTGCTGAAAAAAAGAACGCATCTCGCACACCCAAATTCTGTGTGAGGTTTCAAGACCAAAGCAACGCTCCCCCCAGATCTCTGCACGTAAGATATCATGGCTGGCCTACGGGACAAAGATTTGATCTTTTCAATTCTAAAATTCAAGTCGGACAATTTTATATTGCAGGGCCACACAAGACTGGTATCATCCTCGCCCTCTCGCAACCCTCGGATGTGGAATTGAAGGGCACGCTAAGCTCCCGCAAAGCAGTATTTGTACGCTCTGTATCAGCCCGCGATGCCCCCAAGCACCCCCTCACTCCCTCTCCTTTCCGGGGCAAACACAAGCTGTGTACAATATTTGAGCAGGGTGAATATCAGGCCCGGACCCAAGTCCGAGTCAACAACAACACTAAAACCCATAGAGCTTGCTTTCGCAGCAACCATGGCTCCATAAATGATGCCGAGGCGGCGAGGAAAGCCACGAGAAGCATCTGCACTAGCATTTCAAACCTCGGAGCATTGGGTGGGTATATTTGCTGGGCAGACGGTGTTGATTTCATACTTGGGAAGACAACGATGGCAGAAAATTTCGGAAAGTCTAACCGTGTTTTGAATGTTTTGCCCATGGAAATTGTAAAGGTTTACAAGAGACCTCTTCTGTTACTAGACACATGAGGCAGGAGTGCGAAAGTGTACGAGGGAACTTGTTTTGGTATCTGAATGGGGAGCTGGAAGACGGGATGGAGAAATAGTGACCCTTGGAAAGAGACAGTCATGGGAGGAGGCTGTACACGCGAGGTTTTTAGCACCACGGGCTGGCAATCCGGGAGGGAAGAGAAGTGTTCTGACGGAGGGAAATCAAAAAATACTGGATATTCAACACCATCGTGAGATGGAAAGTTGGTGCAGTAAATTCCCCCGTTCCCTACAGGATGGTTCAATTGATTTTGTGAGGAATGGCTGGTCCCCTTGGAGCTCATGGGCCAGGATTTCCCAAATTACACCGGTATCGGTTGATATGGTTTGCATCGTGAAGGGAATGCTTGGCAGGAAATTCGACACGAAACCGGAAGCATATATTTTGTCCAAGTATAGCCACGAATATTATACACCTACATCGACTTTGTGAGGACTATATTTCCAACATGGATCAATCAACTCTGCCATCTTTAATTCTTCCCGCAATGCACATTTGAATTCAAATCTACCAAGTGTATTGTATGGAGGCAGCCTCAAGCTACATTGATATATAATGCAACAGCAAACGACATACATCCCAAAGACCAGCGCAGATACTTGACGCAAATGGTCCAGAAAAGGATAGAGGCCCCTCGCAGAACTAGGAAGCATCAATATTACCCTGATGTGCATGTCATTTATAATTCAACAGCATACCAACAGGAAAGAGATTGCTCTTGATTGATTGTACTAAGATTCATCTGTCACATCCTGGACGCCACAAAGCGGTATAAAATTGCCTCAACCCGAACGTCTTAATATACTGGATAATGTTTCAAGGAGCAATGACACCATGGTCCTTCTCAGTTGTGAATCATGTTGGAAATTGTACGTGTGTATAGTCCGGATGGATGTACTGGGTACCTGCAAGCCCATTGAAACAATTTCATAACGTCGTCCAAGATAACATTGATAAGTGACTGGAGGGTCTTGAATAGGACGCAGTCGTGAATCCAATTGGGGAGCATTGTGTCAGTACTACTATACATGTAGTTGTTGAAATGTACATCAAAAACCTTGAAGATAGTGCAATTCCTTGCAAGTATTACCGTTATCAGAGGCAAATACTATGACGGAATACTTGAGACAATCGTCGGTAGATGTTTCCTGGGGAAACTCAGGGATTCGAGGGCTTGACACCCAACCAGTCGGGAGTCGATGGTATCATTCACAGACACAGTATTATCGCTGGAAATTACATCATATAAAACGATATATCTGCTCTGACTCAATTTCTTGAGGCACATGTATTAAATTAAAAACGTAAATGGAAGGGCGCATAAAGGAATCAACAAAAGGACATACTGCACAAGCCTAGGGGAAACATGAATAAAAGGTAATGAATGATGCCATGTCTCGCGGCGCAAGCGGAAATTGAATATAAAAAAAATAAAATATAAAAAGGCAATGAATGATGCCATGTCTCGCGGCGCAAGCGGAAATTGAATATAAAAAAAATAAAATATAAAAAGGCAATGAATGATGCCATGTCTCGCGGCGCAAGCGGAAATTGAATATAAAAAAGAATATAAAAAAAAAATAAAATAAAAAAACGCAATGAATTACAAAATAAAAATAAAAGGAACACGTACGTGCTGTTTGAACCATATCGGCCAGCAACATGAAATTTGCGTGACCCGGAGAAAGAATACGATATGAAGGAAGAAACGGAAATTGTAAATGAAAAAGGAAAAGGAACACGGGTCCCCACACAGACAAGCACCCTGAGCAACATTTTCTCAAATAATAAAACAAAAAGAAAAGGGTTGGCTCCAGGAACTTTGAATTCTCTCTTAAACCGAGGCGTCGGGGCTGGGAATCGTGTTGGGAGTCTCATTATTCGGGGTGGTGATGCGGGATGCGGCCACAACGGAGTCCATTCTGCTCAAGACTGTGGCGATGTTATCATTGACAACTGCGAAATTGGTGTTGATATCCTTGAAGCAGGTGTTGAGGATGGGTTTGAGCATTTCGTGGATGTTGCTTGTCGTGATGACGCCGGCAGCCCCGAGGTGTGAGGGGAGATTTTCTGTGGTGATGACGCCGGCAGCCCCGAGGTGCGAGGGGAGATTTGCTGTCGTGATGACGGACTGTAGTGACTCTGCAGTCACAACACCCTCCAGCGCCTCCTCGAGCCGGTCTTCGGTCACTACACCGTTGTCACGCAGCGCTACCTCAAGCCGGTCGTCGGTCACTATTCCGTTGTCACGCAGATTGTCCCGAGTCAACACTCCACGAGTCTGGATATACTGGTCGATCTTCGCCGTGATGCTCTCGTCGTCATCCTTGCGGGCGGCCGGCCTGGTTCGGCGGACATATGTGGCGCAGGTCCAAAGGAGCCACCCGGCAACGTCCAGCGGGTATGGCTCGTCGTCGTTGGCGCCAAACAGGAGCCCGTGCAGCACAGCGGTGGCGGGGTCGAGTGGGGTGGCTGGGCCACGAGGGGTGGCGGCATCCTTGCGGGGGCGGGGCCCGGGGATGCGGAAGTCGTGGGCGGCATACCCCCAGCCGTACACCATCATCTTGCGGGCCCTGCGCAGCGTCACGCGTTGCGGCGCAGTGATGGGGCCAGCCGCGGCGCTCGCCTTCCACAGCTTGCATGCCGCAAGGCCGACGGTCATCTCCCAGTATTTGGTGCGGCCGAGCTCGCTGGAGAGGCTGGTGGCCTGCGTGTCGGTGATGGCCGTGTTGAAGGTCGTTCGCAGATGGGCCCACTGCTTGTCGTCCAGACGAAGTGTTTCTGCCAGCCACGTCTTCGAGGGGTTGTTTGTCGGACGCTTGATTCCGTGAGCATCGAGAACGGCCGTCGGCGGGGCGGTGTGGCACGGGTGGCGACAGGCCATGGCCTCTGGGGCTGGAGGGGTCGGCGTGGCGGTGCGCGAGGATGGAGGGGTCATGGCGGCTGCAGGGGGCATTGCGGGCGGTGATGGGTGGTAAGGTGGCTGGCTTCGTGGGGCTGGTTGTGGCGATGGTTGTGGTGATGCTGATGCTGGTGGTGCTGATTCTGCTGGTTGTTTGTTTGTTGTTTTTGGGTGTGCAACCCGCCAGTCCCGCGGACCTGGCTGACCTGCCAAGGCATGCGGCTTGGCAACACAACACCATTGTGCCGCAACATCAGCGACAACGACAGCAACAGCAACAGACAGAGCACCGGGAGAGCAACAGCAACACCACCACCACCACCACCACCACCACCACCACCACCACCACCACCACCACCACCCCTTGCCTGCCAAACGAGCACACCCAGCCCACACCATGACGAAAGTGACGGAGCGAGACGCCCCACGCAAACACAGACGGCTGCGCGTCTCGCACATCATCCGCTATCTCCAGCAAGGCTTCAGCCCGTCGCAAATCACCGCCATGGGGGCGCCGGCCCGCTCCCCCTCGGCGCTCAGCGCCGGCACATCCGCAACCCCCTCCTCCTCATGCTCCGCCGACGACAGCGACTCACAGCCAGCAGCAAGCCCCAGCACCTGGCCGCATCTCCAGGACCGCAGCGGCGCGCCCTCCCCACCACGCCCGGCATCGCCGTCGTTTATCTCGGACCTCGACGTCTCCTCCGTGCAGTCTGACGGTCACGACGACCACGACGACCACGACGACGACTCCTGCCCGCTCCCGCCATCCACAGGCGGCAGCCACCACAGCCACAGCCCCACCCCATCACCGCCCCGTCGCGGGACACTGCCAGACAGCACCGCCACGACCACCGCCACCGCCAACACCACCCGCACCTGCCCCGCAATCATGGTCCAGTGGCACGGCGTCGACCTCCTCCTCAACGACCCCAGCCACATGAAATTCGCCGAGCTCGTCGGGATCCTGCAAGACTCCTGGATCCTACCCAGCCAATACCGCCACCGCGTCGCCAGCAACATTGTCCTCAAATTCACAATCCTGACCGAGACGTCAGAGGATTTTCACATGTGGCGCAAGCGCGGAGGCATGTGTTACACCGGGAGGAATGCGGTGGCTGTGTATGATGACAAGTCGTGGGCTGCGTTTTTGGGGGATTTGCAGGTGGTGGGGTCGATGGGGGTGGAGATGGTGGGGGTGCATGTCACGTATTAGTTGGAAGAGGATGGGGAGGGGGGTTGGTGTGTTTAGTCTCATTGGCGTGTTCAGGTGCCCAGACTCGCCCTTTCTCGGTCGGGGTGTACAGTTCATGTTGTTTGTTTTCTCTATTCTCTTTTTTTATCTTTTCTTCTTTCAACGGCAAAGCGGGAGTGGCCGAGGTGGGGGGTGAGGGGACGTCGGTTCAGGAACGCACGGCAGCGGCGGCAGTGCATCACACATAGCTCACATCTCATGGTCATTCCTCCGCGAAATGTCTCTTGCACTTTCACTTTTCCTCTTCCTCAACCCCCTCCCCGGCCCCCACTCACAGCCTCCATTGCCTTTTCCCTTTTTCTTTGTTCTTCTCTTTTTTTTTTTTTGTTTTTTCCTTCAATTCTTCATGCCCTTCATTTCTTTCGCCGTAGTCAAGTCCGTCCAACAATAGCTACCTAACCTAACCTAACCTGACCCCTCCTGCAACTATTTCCGCCTTGGTTTTCACTTTAATTCGAATTCTTTTTTTCTTTTTTTTTGCATTTACCCTTCATGATCCTGTCCCCTATCCCCTGAAAATTTCCCGTTCCATGTTTCTTTTTTTTTTTTTTTGTATTTGCCAATTAATTCGCATCTAAATCGTTGCGTTTTGCTTTCCGTTTTTATGTTTTTTTTTCTTTCATCGATATCACTAAATAAATACTTTGATCAATAACAATACATTGCGATTTGTAATTGCCAGCCGGCGCTCACAGACTGCAGACGGTTGACGATTAGCTGAATCAATACTTGTGGGTTTGCCCACAGGGTACCGTGCAGTGCCGCTACAACTGGAGCGCACCTTGCAGGCGACCTCATGTGGGCTACGTATTAGGTAGGGTACGGTGCAGTGCAAGACAGTACAGTACAGCACGAGACCACGTACAGCAGCCACGAGGCAGTGCAGTGTAGGTAGGTAACCCGGGTAGCCAGTCTCGTAGTGAAGTGCAATAACGGACAGCGGCCGCGAGGCGGCGAAGTCGAGTGAGTGTAGATAGACAAGTAGCCGCTAGTCGGTGGGTGACGTGCAAGTACTGGAAACAAGAACAAACACCTTTTGAATCACCACGTTGGCTTTTGTTCACAAAGGTAGTGGTAAGCAACATACCGTAATACTTGAGTACACCTGGTAGTTGTCAATACTGTAACGGCATACTGTACAAATCGACATACAAGCACATGCATGTTGCTTACAACTCCTTTTTCTGCACAGAAAAAATTCCAACAATTTGACACTTTTTTCACACCAAGAAAAACGCCCAGAATATGTGCTTGGGCGGGAACATGTGCTTGTATGCCAGTTTCTACGGTACCTACCTACCTACTCCGATACAAAAGAGAAACGTTGTTAAAAAGCTATCATGGATGGAGTGCCAGAAGTTTGCTGTCTTGTTGTTGTCACGGTATACACGTAGTCTTGCAGAAAGTTGCAGATCGATCGATCATTAGCCTTATCCTGCAGATCATTGGCCCCCTGTATGTACGTAGAAGTTGAGCAGTCTCGATCAATAGTTGAAAAGACAGAGAGTTGTTCCACATGGCCAGGCGGTTCAATCCAAGACTCTTTCCAATTTACATCAACCGGTATATGCATGTGGCTAGTCTCGTACCCACACCCGATCGTGACTTGATTCTCGTGGAGGGCACCCAGACTAGTGTTGCTGCAGCGCCGCCATGCTTACCCCGCCGATATGTGGCTGCAGCAGAGGTAGACTACTCCGATCGGCACTAATCGTGCGACCCTCCAGCTTTGCCGACGGAAACGGTGAGGGGAGACCGGGGCCCACAGACGAGACGGTTTGTTTGCTTCAAGTGTTTTGGAAAAACGCACACGCACGATGTTTACGAGTCATGTGACGCCGAGACCACCGGCTCGAGACTGACGCCCCGCCTACATGCAACGTAGCATGGTTGTTGGGGAAATCTTCAAGGAGCAACAGGCTCCCAACGTACTGGCCGGTCGGGCTTACCTGGTCGACAGGTTGGGCCCACCCACACCCAGCCCATCCTCCGCCTGGAGTAAATGGTCAGGTACGTAACGTATCAGTCAGCACAACAGGCAGCACTCGCAATCCAACAAAAACAAATGAACGGCGCGCCGCCGGGCCGCGGGACTCACCCTGAGCTGACGGGAGTGAAATCCCCCGTCCGAAGGACAACATCAGTCCCCACAAACAACGTTCAAGGTAAACGCCTGGCGGCTGGTTGGTGGCTTCCCTTGCAACCCGCCCATGTCACGCACGACATGCCCTCAAGGTAGCCTCGAGTCCCCTCAAGGCGCTTTCAGAAATCATGAATTTGCTGTGCCGGGATTAATGGCGGTTTGGGGGCGGTATACCACCCACCGCGCCGATTCGATGACTTTGAAGTCGCGCAATTCCATGCGATTCCAACACGATTTCTGCGTCTCGATATTATCGACGATTCTAGAGGTTTTCCCCCTGTAATCGACTTTGTGCTACATCGCGCTGAATCGACCAAACTCGAGCTGTACTGATGTTGTGGTACGTGAGGTATGTATAGTTATATTATATAGCTAACTAATGTGATGATAAATGATGTGGAGGAAATTACATGACAGGGGGCGGAGACGGGCGCATACAACATGCTCCACTCTGGGCTTCAACTCGCAAGCGAGAGTCATGCAAAACGGGGATGATAGAACGAGAGAAAAAAAGTGAAATGGGGAAGGGGGGGGGGCGGTACCCGGTCGAGCGGGCGGGGGAATAAATATATATAAAGTCAAAAATCAAAAGCAAAAAATGTAATGTTGCCAAAGGCAAAACGGAAAAAAGAAAAGGAAGAATTACAAAATTACAAAAAATGTAGCATGGATTTTCAAAGTCGGAAGTACAAACAAGCAAGGATGGTGTTGGTTGATTGGTTAAAGTTCCCCCCTGCCCGAACCCAACCCCACTCCCTGCGGCTTTCAATTTCAATTTTCGCCAATTGGGTGCGGCGTTGCCCTGGGCGGCGCCGTGGGCGGTGAGGGTTCGGTTGATTTTATCCCGTATCGCCCGCACGACCTCTGGTGTCTCTACGGGGGGTGCTTCGGCCGGGGGCTTTGTGCGGGAGCGGGTTCCCATGGCCATGCTGCGGTTGCCTCGGGGGTTTGTTGTGCAGCCGTTGTGCGCGAGGCGGGGATGGGGTGGTGTGTTTCGGAGCGTTGGTGAAGGACGGTGCGGTGAAGGAGCAACAGTGGCGTGGGCCTGTGGGTGTTGTTGGTTTGTTGTGGAGCCGGAATACCCACGGACCAGAGCGGGTGCGGGTTGAGGCTCCTGCTGGGCTTGGCAGTCTGGCGAGGCACTTTAGCGAGGCAGACGCTTGTCCTGGGCGCATCAGCCACAACACCACAAAACCCATGGGGACGAGGCTACACACCACACACCACGCGCCTCGACAACACACAAACAAAACAAACAAAAGATGGCCGTCCGTGTCCACATCCTCCTCGTCGCGCTTGAATCGGTCCTCGACGCGGCCCCGACGACCTCCGCCGACCTCTGCCAGCTGCTGCACATCACGTGCGACGAGTGGGGCGTCCTCAGCAACCTGGCCAAGGACATCGCGCCGGAGCACCGAGGCAGGGCCAGCACCCGCATCCGCCTGCACCTGCAGATCCTGCTTGCAAGCGTCTACGCGGTCGCCACGGAGGAGCCGCCGCGCGCAGTCATGCCCCTCGCGGCGCGGCTGCTGTCGCGGCGCGGCTGCTGTCGCGCTTCTTCTGGAGGCGCGTGAGTGGTCGAGGCTCCGTGAGTGGGGGGGCGGGGGACGATGCTAGGGGGGTGGGCTTTCCATTCGGCATAGACGTGAGCGTGGCGCTGTTCCAGGTGGCGGTACACAATGCGTGGCGCACGCCACAAAAGGCACAGGCGCGGAGGGGGTCACAAAGCAAAACGTCGGGGGAGGAGGCCGTGGCCTAGGTGCGCGGCGGATCACGGGCTACTTGTACTGTACATTACGAACGCTTGTATAATTTCATTTTCTCATGCTTGATCTGTTTCTGCACGTAATTAATTTTCTCATTGATTGGCCTTCTCCCAGGTCGATTTGGCGCTGTCGAGACACGCCCCCACCACGACTGTCGCTCCCGGTGCTGGCATGGCACTGCAGCGACTAGCAACCGACGAGCCGATTCCATGCGATGAAGTCAACGGACAAAAAGCAACGCAGGCAACCAACTCGTGGGGTAAAGCATATCAAACTATCCATATATAGACTACCCGAGCTACCTGCATCAATTGCAAGTGCACAGCAATGCATAGATAATCAATTGCCAGCACGGAAATGGTAAGACGGCCGCAGGTGGAGGACTAGTTGACACGCACCACAAAGGTATTACGATGAATTGTCTTGATGTATGTACAAGACTTGTGCACGTTTATCCGGGAGCTGAGATACATTGCGTACAACTCTGGGCATGAATTTATACACAACCACCGATCCGTTGTCCGTTGCTGCAACAACCGGCCACTGTCGCACATTGAAAGTGCGACAGTGGACAGTGGGGGTCACGAGCCCGACTGTCCAAAGTTGACATATCACATTAGTACCCTCGGACACGCATGAATAATCTCATTCTACGTACTGCGGTGCAATGCAGTGCTCTTCCTCAACGAGGGCAGTCGACGTGCGTCACAGTTCTCGAGCCCGCGTATCGAATCAACAATGCAGGACAAAGACAACAACAACATTACATAATTCCACCACCACAACCACACCACAACACCTTTCCCCACAGGTAGAAAACAGACCATTGAATCTTATTCGATTTTTCATTCATAGCTCAGCTCGCCAATTTCCAGCCATCCCATTCCTTTTGCGATTACGTATTAGGTCGCTGCAGTTTATACGATATATATTACCCTGAGGTTTGAGGCTTGTATCGCCCCTGCGTCGGTACTTGATGCCGCAAGTTGTTGTGGTGGTGGGCTTAGGTAAGTAGGTACCTTATTACCTAGATACCCCGATTGGCGTTGCCGGAGAGTCTCGTTCCGCATGCTAGGGGCGATGGTACTCTAGACTGGCTGTTTTGCTGATGATGTTCCAGCAGCTCGCGGGACTGGGTCTCGTTGGAATCACGATTAACCTGCAACCACAGCTCTATAGCTACCGAATTTGGTGTCCTTCTTACCCTGAACTTGCACCCTATGAGTTCACAATCACCCAATTGGGCGTCGTATAACCCACCTACACACAACTTAGGTCCTTCAAGACGACTCAGGATTGATCAGGTCTGGAAGTGTTTTCATTGGGATGCCATTGTATGCTGTTACAACGGTTCCTGCTGTTCAACTGTACGCAATTTGTAGCGGATAATTCAGAGAATTTATTTTGCGTTTGTTCCCCCCCGATCACAAATCAAGTACAAAAAAAGGGGGGTTTTAATCGCACGGGCATGTACAAGACTTTGGGATCCCGCAAGGAACGCACGGATTAATTACATGCGTGATGGAATCGAATGTTCTCCCATCGACCATCGGCGCGCTGGTGCTGTTGACAACGGGTAGGCAATCTTGACGTGGCGAGACGCAGTGGGGGGGCGCGGGTTGGTTGTAGGTATGCGGGTTGATTTAGAGCACAGAGAGGTTCATCCATAGCAGAGACAGGGGTCGCCAACATTACAGTTCACGTTTGTAGTACTTGTCACATTTGCTCTCATAGGAGCAGGTTTCAACCTCATATTTTTGCAGCAGCATCACAATCGCTCGATATACCACCCCCACAATATGTGCCGTCCATGGTTCATGCCGCACACTTCACTTTCCGTCAACAAAAAGTCCCTCATCCATCAATCAATTGCAAAGGCTACATCGCGCCACCGCAGTGCTCAATTTCTATTTAACCACAGCGCTGGCTAGGATTGTCACCCGCTTCTTGAATTAATATTTGTTCTATAGCTCGGGAATCTGAGGGCAGTTGTGGTTTGCGTGGCCCGCCCGTCTCTACCTGCAGGATCAACTCATTGATATTTCGATTGTATACAACAAGCTGATGTGTGTGCTTTGATTGCAGGGCCATGCCCACAACGAGCGTAGGTAGCTTTGACTGTACTCTGGCTGCTCCCGTAACACAACCTGTGTTTTACTTGAGTACCTAGGTTCACTGCTAGCCTCGTCCCAGCCGTCGTTTGTTACTTTGCAACCTCTACGGGACTAGGCACAAGACTAATTGCAACGCCCTCCAAAGTGCAGCATGTGGGAACTGTCCAACGACACTCGGGGGAGAAACCATTACCGTGAGGTCCATGGGTCATTGTCAGCATCTAGGGGATTGGTATAGGGGCGCGAGGATCTGATGAGGTAGTTTCGACTGCAAGGGAAGAACCCATCAATCATGCGTGCCGTAAGCGGCTCCATTTCATGGCAACACTCGATTGATCAAGTGTGTCGTGAGCGGCACGGCTTGAGGGTAACGATCGATCAAACAAGCGTGTTGAGTGCGACCTCGAGGGCTGCCGCTGCAAGAGCAGCAGCCTGGCTGTGCGCAATGCTCGAAGCGTGCGCGAGGTGTCAGGCGGGGTCCTGGCGCCGTGGTGGAGGGACCGCCACCATAGAATCATTTTACATACTCAAGGGCAATGGCAATGCAGCAATCACTCTGAGTCGTCGATTCCATGCGATTCCGAGCCTTGGTGGAGCGCGCTGTCGGTGCCGTAGCAACAAATCGGCGTCGAGTGTCGCTGCAGGGCACGAGACTGCGCTGCAGCGGCATTCCCCTGAAGTCGTGTTGCTGCAGTGGTAAACTGGCCATTCTCATCTCCACACCCATGGGTGGCCTCTGTAGATGGCACACACCGGTCTGAGTTACATGGTGAAAACAGTCCTGGATGTGCTACTAGTGCCTGTTGCAGCCCTATGAGTGTCACCCATCGACTAGAAATTAATTGCATTTGCCTCAAACGCTTCCTTGAATTTATTTAATGACCAGCACGTGACTTTCTCTAGTCTGGGCACGAGAACAGGCAAATTGTATATTACAATCAGAAGCGAAATCACTACTCTAATCGATACATGTAGCTATAGACCGGGGATGCGTAGATTTTATGCCCCCCCCACCACACGTTCGGCATAGCTGGATATATCTTTCATCTTCAAAAGCGCGAGTGGATATTGTGTCTTGGAAAAAAGAAAAAAAGAAAAAAGAAAAAAAAAAAAAAAAAACCGATTTGCTTTTGTCCGCTCCAATCATGGGAGCCAATCTGGATCATCATCGTGCGATGATGCCCTTCATCCTTCTCATCCTGCTCATCGTCATCTCCTGCTTTACCCCCATCTCCCTCCCTCGCACTCTGCATTTTGGCTTTCTTGTAATCTGTCCATGTCGCATTCTAGCGTGTATGCCCGGTTGCCAAACTTGTGGTCGGAGCCCCCTTTTTTTGCATGTGATAATAAACTCATTGCTGCGCTCATTGTACTCGTACGGGAGCCGCACGTCTGAAGCCACGGCTGCTCTAGTAGCTCCTCCGCAGAAAAACTGCGGCTATTCTGGTGCAAGGCCGTGGCCCTCCACTCATGAGGCCGCAGTACTCAAGTGAAGGAAAGTATCCACGTTCAAGAAAGGCTTTTGTGCACATTTACCATGGTAAAAGCACAATAAGCATGCTAAAACAGCAGAATTTGGTGCCTGTCTCGTGTATAAGATTGCAATCTTACACGTGATTTATTATGGTACCACCCTAATGACCAATCAATCATTATCCTCAATGCGATTGGTCACCACAAGCTCGATTGGATTGTTATCCTCAACTTGGGACCCCTTACAGTAGGGGCCATTACCTTTAACTGCAGGGTTATAAGGAAGTATGCTGCAAGCCTAGTTAACCAATTGTTACCCTCAGTCTGAGGCTCTATATTGTAAGCTGTCTAGGTCATATAGAGTCTGCTTAACTGTCAATATTAGTCTCAACCTGTGGCCCCAAACCATAGGCTGCTAAGGCCTACTACTTGCTTGATTGATAGTTACCCTAAAACTGAGACCCCGTTTCCTTGGTCCTTTATGTTACCCGATATGAGCTTGATTAATTGGTATTACCCTGAACCGGACTGGCTCATTGTATACTTCTTTAATATATTATTACTTTCAACTCAAGGCAAGGTTGCATTTGGGAGGCTCTGAGCTATATATTTATCCTAAAGGACTCGAGATGCTATAGTACTTACTTAATTATTTGATCGTTACCCTAAACTTGAGTCATGGGGCCTATTACTGCATAGTCCAATAATAGAGAGCCATGAGGCCTTATATCATATGTCAATAGGCTAGATTGAATGGCATTACCTAAACTGGAGGCCTAATATTGTAGGCTCCTAAAGCCACATACTATTACAGTGTGCGTGCTAGTACAGAGATAACTTATTACCTACCATTGTGATCAAGACGTCCCTACCAAGGGTTCTGCCAAGTGCCATTAGACTAGGTTGACAAAAGGGGCTATGATGCAACAATAGGCTAGGTGAATACCTTTATATGCTATTCCAGCCACCGGACTATATGTCTGATGATTCGTCTTATGGCACAATAGTTAGTATATGGTCTTGAATACAAGAACCATAACAGTTCACAAAACATAAATAGTTACCAGTTCAATTCTCGATTAGGTTAAAGTGATTTAATGGTATTAATTGATAGTAGCTGACACTCCTTGGGTTAGGCTATAGTAGTACTGTATATACAAGAAAAACAGCACTAACTGGTAACTGGGGAATATGGGGGCTAACATGTAAATAGTTTGGGACATACGCTCGTATAGGGGGGAGTAATGTCATGGAGTACCTGCCAGTGCAAGGATAACCCATGACCTGCCATTGCGATTAAGACGTCTCTACCAAGGGTCCTGCTAAGTGGCATTGGACTAGGTTGATGAAAGGGGCTGCGATGCAATACTAGGGTGGGCGAATACCTTTATATGCTATTCTAGCTACCGGACTGTATGTCCAGTGATCTGTCTTATAGTACAATGGTTAGTATGTAGTCTGGAACACAATACCATAACAGTTCGCAAGACATAAATGGTTATGGGTCGATTCTCCATTAGGTCAAAGTGGTGTAATGGTATTAATTGATAGTGGCTGACACACCCTGGGTCACGCTGCAGTAGTACTGTATATGTGGAAAAAACAGTACTAACTGGTAACTAGGGGATATGAGGGCTAACATGTAAATAGTTCAGGACATACTCTCCTACAGGGGGGAGTAATGTCGCAGTGTACCTGCCAGTGCAGGGATAACTTGTAACTTGCCATTACGATCAAGACATCCCTACCAAGGGTCCTGCTAAGTAGCGTTAGACTAGGTTGATGAAAGGGGCTGCGATGCAAGAATAGGCTGGGCAAACACCTTTATATGCTATTCTAGCCACCAGACTATGTGTCCGGTGATCTGTCTTTTAGCTCAACGGTTAGTATGTGATCTAGAATACAATAACCATAACACATACTGCTCACTTAATTGATTACTTTTAACCCTCAAATCAGAACCCTAGAAACTAATACTTAGTTCATGCTTAATATATACATCTTTAACCTCAATTGAATATTTTCCATACTATATACTACATGCTTCTAAAGTCAACTAGAGGCCTGCAATTACAAGCTCTAACCTAAAATCAACTCCAGATACATGATTACAGATTCTGACTTAAGATTAACTTGAGATCTATGATTACAAACTCTTAAATCTACAAACTACATACTATACCAATCAATGATTTCCCTCTATAGGATCAGTCTACTATATGCCTGATTATATGATTTTTACCCTTAACTTAAACTACTAATAACAGGCACTTGAGGCCATATATACTTACTTGAATGAGCAATTGGTATCCTTAAATTGTAGTCCTTAAGACTATATACTACTTCCTAAATCTAATAATTATACCTAAAGACAGAGACTCTTAAGATAGTACACTGCTTAAACTCTTATTTAATTATGACTCTCTACTTGAGGCCATATACAATACTGATGAAATAAATATTACTCTCAACTGGTGCCGCTTATGATATGCTTGACTGATCCATTGTTACCTACAATCTGAGGCCAGGTAGGTTTCTTCTCATATGTCTTCTAGACTATATACAGTATACTCCACTAGTATATAGCTTGATTAAATAATAGATATTAATTTCAACTTAACGGCCACATACTACCTGCCTAATAGATTAATATTATCCTTAACTTGGGGCACTATACTGCTTACTTCTCCAATCAGTTGTCACTATCAATGCAAGGGCGTTAATGTATTTTATGATAGTTTCTTGAGGTAATATAACTAACTCTTTCCTGATTACATTTACCCTTAACTTAAGTCCTAACATCTTAGGCTTCTAATACTACCTACTACTTACTTGATTGATGATGTTATTATAAAGTGAAAGCTACAAATCATAGGCTCCAAATTCTACTAAAGGCATCTAGAACTAATTGAATATTATGCATTTGTTCATAATCTGCTATATCGATTACTTATTACCTTTTATCCTACAACTACTAATGGTACATACTCCAGACTATATACTGCGCACTTAAGCAATAGAATTGAGGTTCTTAGAGCCTTATACCGTATCCTTTTGGTATCCCTAATACTAACTTAATTGAATAATAATTAGCTTATACCTGGATATTAAAGATTACTATTATCTTGAGACAAAGGTCTTAGAGATTGCATACTCCAATTTGCTTAATCAATTTAACCTCAACTTAAAGCTACATACTGCTTTGCTTAATTGATTTATATTACCCTTAACTGGAAACCTTGAAACATGGAGCTTTTGAATGCACATACTATTACCTTAAACAATTGATTATTGAAGGTTACAGTACCCTCATCAACTATGACTAATCAATAATTATTCTAGTGATAACTTGTAGTAAAGAAATTATAATTGTAAAATCTATTTAAGATGTACAATATAGTACAAACTACTTAAAATAATTTTTTGCATGATGTTAAAACTACTTTAAATAGCAATCCTTATAGTTTTGACATATTTCTGAGTGCATTGGACTTTTACCACCTATGACTAATATAAAGGTACTTAATTTGATATATAGAGTAGAGATGCTCTTACATAACTTTTGGGTACTATTTGTAAAAAAAAAATAATAACAAAAATTAATTTAAAGAGGCTTTAAATATATTACAGAGAGATTCTTAAGTACGTATATCTTATGTTTTTGAGACCGTATATAGTATTGTTGATTGTATGACATTTTCCTAAAATTCAGGCCTAATATTGTAAGCTTCCCAATCCCACATACTTTATGCTTGATTGATTCATCTTTACTGTTAACTAGAGGCCCTCAAGGCTGAATACTGCTCGTTTATTTAATCAATTATTATTCTTAAACTTAAAGCTGCATACAGTTGGCCCTTGAGGTCCATATATAGCATGCTTGGGCAATTACTATTACTCTTGGATCAAGACCTTATATTGTATGCTCTTGAGGCTGTCCACTGCTACATCAGCAAAGCTCGACTTGTCGCTGTCGTCGCCACAGCGACGAATACGCCCATCGGTGTAGTCTACCGCTACAGCGACAATCGGTGCACGGCATGGCGCTGTGGCGACACAACCTCAGGGTAATGGCGCTGCAGCGACAGATCGATCTCTGACTCGTCGATTCCATGCGATTCCATGCCATTCCGCGGCTCGAGTCGCTCAATTCCAAGCGATTCCATGCGATGCAGCACCTCGAGTCGTCAATTCCATGCAGTTCCAGATTACGTCCGCATAATTAATCCACGTATGTACCTCTCATTTATATTAAATTGCCCGTCAGGATTTGTCTTCTCCATTGGCCCACTATCCGAGTAACCTAAATCGTTTTCAAACAAGTTACTTGTTTGTACATGTTTTAGGCCTTTTAAAATTACGCAGAAAGATTCCTTCCACACCCAAGATGTACTGCGTTCGCGCTTATTTTTACAACAGAGGTTAGTTCAATGTACCGACTTGTGTTCCGTTCCGGTGGCATTCAACACCGAGTTACTTCTTCTGCAAGAGTGACTGTAGCATGAGGGTGCGGGGTTCATTTAGTAGTAGCGTTTTATCCGTGGGCCAAGAGAATTAGTTCTACTAGGATAGAGCCGTTCTTATTCCGAAAAAAGGCACGGTATGTTTACAAAGGCCTGCAAGCCCATGACACCTGCCTTAAAAATGATGGAGCCGTTGAAACTCATGATGCCTTTATTAGATTGATTTCTCTATATGGAACGCCAACCCCAATACAAAACTGAAAGATCAAAGGTCAATGCCATCTACCTATCCATCTACATTATTTGAACGTTGCTGCATAGCACGGCTACGAGGGTGACTTTGCCACATCAGGAAGAATATCTACGGCCATCCTGCAATTGGGTAGCCTCGTGTCATTAGGTGTGCCGGGTAGTTCCACCAGGCGCGTGCCCAATTCCAACGTGCCCTTTTTATGCAAGTATTGTAGGATTCGGTGGAGACGCGCATGAACTTCAAGGTCTTTTTGTTCGGGTTGGATGGGAAACCATGGACGTATCACCGTCAACGGGTATGCATGACCTCATAGTATATGCGACGGACAATCATTTCATGGTAAACTCTACGCGCCCGCAAGTGTATCCGTATTACATGCATGGAATTACCACAAATCTTGATTTGTTTGCTGTGGTGTCATGACTTGACCCCCCGACCGCGGGCATGGAGCTACCGTAGAACCCGGTGGAGAAGCGCATATCCATCGACAAGCACACATCGATCGATGAGCACATACGATTTGAGGTTGCCTATGCTAAAAACACTTGCATGCCATAAGCACACGGACCGATTTGAAGAAGATGACAGCCATTTATTACCAAAATCCCACATTGAACGTTTGCCGGTGGTACATAATACATGCTCACATCCGTCGATAGCATAAGGTAGTTACCTATTGATCCTGAGCAAAAACCTGTTCAAGCACATGCGCTGCTCCACCGAACTTTGCGGTATAATTACTTACGCCCTACGGCTTAAATAAATGGTGTGGGATAGGACACTTTTGACACTTTTTTACAGTACACCTATGACCGCTATAGAGTACAATTGAAGCTGGGGTTGAGGTTACAATCAAAGCACATAACCTGAATTCGCTTTTTATTGCGTACTTTGTGTGTCACTCTCTATATGTACTTGTTGTATGAATCATATCATTCCGGTTCGTAGCAATGTGCGCCAGGTACATGTATTGTACGGTGCGAGCAAGTCGACATTCCGCCGCCGGCTGCTGCAAGCCGCCTGAAGGCATTCGGACGTTGCAGGCCTCGGCCATGGCGCTTCGATTGCATCCTTTGTCTGCAAGTTCTGTCCGTTCAGGGTACAGCCTCCCCTTGATGTTGATGGTTCTGTGGAGCTGGTGACGGGGACCGGCGGGGTCCGATAATATCAACTCTACATATTGAATAAGCGTCAAGGGCATTGTTAAGAGATTTCCGGTTTGAATGAGGCTGGGAACGTGACTTTTGAAGGAGGAAAACAAGCAGACAGTATCGGAGACTTTTGGTGTCCTAGCCCGCCGCTTTTGGGCAGCACCACAAGTATGCAGCGCCGTTGTCCACGAATTAAAACTCACCACCTTCAAGCGCGAAAATCAACAACTTGGACGCATAACCTATCTGCAAGTCTCCGAAAGCCCCAATTCAACCATGGGTTGAAAGGACAAAAAATCAATACCGAGGAGCCAGCAACCCGCATCCAGCGCCTCGAACCCACAGTCCAACACATCAACAACATAGCGTCCTCCCTAAATGTCTTCTTCCGCACCCAGCTGCTGCCGCCGTGCCCGCTTGCGCTTGCATCTCTAGATCTCCTCTGCCTCCATCCGTTGTTGTTATTCCGGCCGGACACCCGAATCTTTTTCCTTTGATTACTTTTTTTTTTGTGTTTTGCATTTATCTCATCTGTTGATTTTCTTCCTTTACGTCTTTTATTTTTACCTCTTCCCTCTTCTTGACTTGAGTTATTTACCCAGTACGCGTCACTATTCCTGTTTCTCGCCATTCGCTTTATTTTTTTTCTTCTCGCTTGCAATTGTCTTGGAATCATTTTCTACTTGTTTTTTTTCTTGCTCTTCGCCCACTGTATCGCGATCGGTTTCCCCGGTATCTTTTGGTTTCCCTCCAAGATTGTGTCCAGAAAGTCACAAGTTTTTTTCTTTACAATTGTGCTACTTTTGTTGCAATTGCCGTGTGGTATTATTCAAACTCCATATCTATAGCCCTGTGGAAGCTTCCTGCATCACTAGCTGCTTCATTGATATTTATTTTAGGCTTTATATCATTCCGGGCTGGCTTTAAACCTTAGAACCGTTTTTTTCTTTTTTTTTTTTGTGGTGTGGTGTGGTTGTGCCATGGCCATATCGTACCGTATTATATTATATTTTTTTCAACTTATGGGTATATAGCATACATATTCCCTAATTTCATGCCTGATTTATCCAAGGTTGATTTATGCATATTTATGTAGTTATAATTATTGTGTATCTATACTTTCATATTCCCTTGCTCCTATCATCATGTTTTACGGCCAAGTTTATGGGTATACAATGTATCTGAATCACATGATATATCATATATCAATGTAAGGTATTAAGGAACCAGTATATGCTAAAGAACTGATCATGAGATATCCTGGAAGTATCAAGTAAATGTGTGACTAGAGGGGTAACTAAATTGACCCCCGCGGTTCTAGTTAATCCATTACCTTGGTTGAGTTTCCCGTTTTCTCGTCGTTCATTATACTCAATGATTTAATATAGTACAATAATATATTGCGATATACAGCCGCCGCAGAATCAGAGCTTTTTACCATAAATTAAGTACCCACTATATAAGGTAAATTGATCGTATCATATCTCCGCCAATGTTACCCACTGCCTGCTGTCTTAACACTAGGTATCTAGCCGGTATGCACTTACCCTTTTTAGACTTGCAATACCCCTCCAAACAGCTGCACCGAAGTATGGGTAAAGGACAACTATTACAACGGTACCAGTTGAGTTCATCTGGAACTTTGGGAAACCTCAATACATCCTTATTCTCAGTTACTTACAAACATGGTTCATGTAAATATGTTTGAAATTGTACGTCATCCACACAATCCATTTGGTCTACATACTTGGCTCAAAGCGATGGCAATCTCAGCTTTCTATCCATGCATTTGCTATCGGTAAAGATTATATGAGAAATCACGTCAACGCGTCGTTAAAGTGCAGACCCATTTTTCCCATTGAGGATCCAACAGTGCCCAGGAACTTTTCAAATCAGAGGTCTGGTAATTATATATATAAATGAGTGGGTGTGCAAGATCTTCTGACAAAAATGAGGTTATATCGTCCAAGAAAACTTTAGTAAATTACAAACTGCCATTTTGATAGATATGTAGTTCAAGTTCATATGTATACCTGGAATAATTAACCGTGGGCCAACTAGTGATTGCACGATCCATGTACATCTAGATCAACAGGGTCATAAATCTTCTGTCATACTGTGTTTCTAGTAGTCGGTGTGCTTTAAATCCTGACTTCCCATCAGTGCGCGGTCGAAACAAAAGAAGCCTTGTGCGTACCCACCCATACGCTGCATGAGCATCAAAAAACGTGTCATGCGGCCTAGCCTTTGTGCCAGGCAACATCGCCATAAAGGCCTATCTAGATCTCCTTTTTAGCACAAGACTACTTTCCAGAGTTGAGATGAATCTTGACGGAACTGCACATGTTGATTTCCGCTCAATATTGCAAGCATATCCCGATCGATCCATGGACTTACTATCCTCGCTAGATATCGATATCGATGCAGCTAGACAAACCGGGGAATTTTGTACCCTTGGGGAAATGCCACGTGCCGGTAAACAATTTATAGCATAGCATTCATATTTGAGGGGGTACCAGTCTACTGGCTGACATAATTATATAGTTACAATACTCTCTTCTGATGCAGAAAATATAGTAGAAATGTAGGTAATTAATTGATGCCCACCTGCTCCCCAATTCAAAAGCAATAATATATCATAAAGTAGAATATTTTTTTCAATGGGAATACTATATAGTTCAGTGAATAAGACACCCCTTGAATAAGAGAGTACTGGTGTATAAGACACTGGTTTACGTAAAGGGATTCTGCCCAAAAGATGCCTAGTGTATAAGGCCAAGGCATTTATGCCCTAGAATCATCAATACTGGACAAAACGTTTTTCAAAAATGTTGTGTATATAAGAGAGCTTTGTGAATAAGATACAATTTCAATTTCTCATTTATGTCAAACAAATAAAAGAGAGTATCTTATTTACTGAACTATACAGTACTCCCTCCCTAGGCCTATTAGCGTTTTGAAAGAAGCTTAGCCATGGGGAATCGGAGAATGATGGTGATTGATTGGTATATATATATATATACGGAATTGAGGGAGTTTGCGAGTGTTTTCAGCTCGTAAATTTTTTTGTCCAAAACTTTTACTGCAATTCCCTATAAAAAAAAAACAGAAACAAAAACACTCGCCTTCAATTACTTCCTCCGGGAGCCCGGCCTTGGGGAATTTCGGATTTACCCTCCGAACTTTACAATCCAGAGCATCCCTAGCTAGGTAGCTAGGAAATCAGACTTGTGCCTAAGTAGGATAATGCGAATCTAGAGTATCCGATTTGAATGAGGCAGTGATTGTGCTTGCATGCGTTTGCAGTTGTCTTATTGCCTAGAGCATGCATGCATGCAGAATCATTAACCCTTGCATCAAAAGTACTGCCCGTATAGTACACGTGCGAGTAATGGGCTACTTTTCCATGCTTTCCCTATACAAGCATAGACGTAACAGCACCAGGTTTAAGATATCCTCCTACATGATGGGCTTTCGGCAAAGACGAGTAGCATAGGACGAGACGCAGATGTCAAGGAAGTGGTTAGCAAACACTTTAGAACAATCGATACGTCACATGTAGTATGAGCAGAAAAAAGGAGTCTATCCCTCTGTCGCAATGAAAGCAGATGACTAATTGCAAGGCAAGAGATCTGCAAATCGAAGAACGCGTACGTTCGTATGCGGAAGCTGCCATCAAGTAGGTAAGTAATTGACAGCCATAACAGCGGTAGCTCTAGATCTTTAACCTACAAAGCGTTAGCTGACCTCTGACGTTATTAAAACAACCAAGTCAACGGGGAAGGGAGGGGACAGGAAGGAGGCCTGTGGTACATCAGTAAGTACAAATTAGAACTTGAACAAAAGAAAAAAAAAATCTAATTCTAATTAACGTCCATACTTAGGTACCTATGCTTTAGTGTTTCGAATGTATTCAAGGGCCTTTGCAGGACGCGTGGGTGCATGGTAGTTAGTAGTGTGGAATGAGTGGTAGTTACAAAGCTAGATAGGTAGGTAACATACTGACATTGAATTGTATTTTACTAGTAATAGGGATATGTGTTGACTTGTACATCACATTGTTGCTGTACATTGTTCAATCGTTCATGATCATCTTCCTAAACATTTATCATTTTAACATCGATATCCTTGTCACCATGGCCTAACCACACTCAAGTGACATTTTGCCAGTCGATCGCAAGTATCCTTTTCCTTGCTTTCTAGATGGACTTCACGTCCAGCCAGCCGGACCACCTCTGTATGCTCGCCCGAACGAACCCAGTCTCAAGAACTACCTCTGATTAATACACCCGCTAACCCCATACCTACCAAGTACTTACATATGCCTGCCCCATGGCCACATGATATATTGATTCTATACACACGGCGCTACTAGTCTCGTCCCCATGCTCTTTCATCCAGAGCATAGTATACCTACCTACCTAGTACCTAATGTATATATATGCTGCCCCCTTCGTTCTTCCCATTTTCATGATATCAAATATTACTCAATCAACCAGAAAAAAGCGAAAAGAATATAACGACTTAATCCTTCAACAGCAATAGTATATATATTCATCTCGTGATATCGTTGAAAGACTTTTCCCTAAGCTTTGCGATATAATTCCCAATTTAGCTTCGGAATCTCGTGTGCGTCATATTGGTTCACACATGCACGTGAGTCGAATCTTGGCAAAAATAAATTCAGAAAAAAAAAAGAAAAAAAAAAAAAAAAGATTGTCCATAAATTTGCGAAATTGGGATAATTATAATCTGCATATGTGACTTACCCATCGTATATATTCCGCTTTGCAATATCTTCGAGATCTTGCATTCCCGCACACTATACATAAGAAGCAACATGATGCCATAGCAGACAGACAGACATTTCCAAAGCTACGTTCTACAACATGCACGTACCAGGTCTGGCTTTGCATGTCCCCTGCGACACATGTACACAATGCATCAAACTCCTAGAACAATCGAGTCCTTGAGGGGAGGGGGGGAGGTGGGGTACCTATGAGCGAGCACATACATGGATACAACCTCCTCCATGATTACTAATACAAACCCAGCCTGGTAGAGGTATTTCAACCAGTAAATGCCGGCAGGACATATGCAGATGACGGTTTCCCATGGGTTCGGTCTCGGAGTCAGCCCATCACTGCGTAGACTTATTCCGCTTGAGCAATCACAATGTAGCATGAATATATTTGCACTTGTAGCCAATTCAAATGTTACTATTCCCAAATGGCCGGTTATTATAACTCCCGGATCCTTGTCAGACAAAAGCCATGTACCACCCAAGCTAATTCTGCCCAATTTGCTAGCGCGCTATTCAAGTCTTGGGGGATTAACACTCCGGCCATTCCCATTTGTGGATTTTGTCTCCTGAGCAGAATATTTCTAGCTCCTGAGCTCGGATGTAGGTCACGCGTGAGCAAGCTGACCGTTTTCTCCCCTGCTATCTGGCGTTCGTCAAGGAAACTGTTTGGAATTTGTGGATGCATTCACACGCCTGGCCACTCACGCCTCTGCAATGTAAAGCATCGACGCCAAGTTCGGTAGTGACATGAATCAAGGTCCAACACTGTTCCCTGAATATGAGCTTCTCCCAAGGCCAGATACCGTTGATTCATATCCCATTACCATCATCTCCCTCATCTCCAGTGCTCATAACATAATACCATCTCTTGTAGCTCTCATGTTCAGCATCTCTATCTATTGAGAATGATGCAATCTGGCAGCGCAGCGTAAGGTGATATGTATACATATATAGGCATGTTAATGGTACATTTCAACCACCCATGCATCTAGCCCCCACATACTACAGGAATTATGTATATTCTCACTCCGTGGCATTGCTCCACCTCGACATACTCTGATTATACACCTGCCTCATGGACTGGCTGTACATCTCCCCGGCCTCGAAACATGGACATAGAAAATGATTGAAGCGTAAGGCCGATCGGAGACAATTGCATGGACATTTAATCATACAAATAGAGGTTTGGATGTGTAAAGCCTGCCTATGGCATTGTATTGGAACGAAAAAAAAAAAAAGAATTACGAAATTCCTAGGTAGCTCTGGTTCAGGTTCCGGTGGTATCGCTTCTAGCTCACAGCAAGAATGTATATGGGTTCCTTGCCCTATTGTGCATGCCGTCAACGTTCAATTCGGTCTGTTTGCAATTGTAATTGTATTTCAAATATTCTCCTCTCCTCTCAATCTCCTTTTTTTTTCACTTTTCTTTTTTTCATTTTTCTTGTATGGTGGGGTGGGGAGGCGGGGGAGGGGGGGGGGATACGTGAAGCTTAAGTACCTAGTATACACTCCAGAGATGGGCCATACTGCACACGACATATGCAGATTTACCTGCATGATGCATATCAATATCGATACCTATCAATACAATGTCAGCCCGGGGGTGGTGGGTTTTTTTATTTGTATTCTTTTATTTGGTTTTATTATATACATTTTTTTTTGTTTTTTTAAGTCGGAATTGGGATTATTGATGGATCTGTATATTTAGTGGGCGTGCGTGCAAAAGGGGGCTTGACTTTTAAATTATGGCATCTTGCAAGCTTGATCCTCTCTTTTGTCTCCTTGGCGTGGCGGGGGGTTTCATTTGGAGGGAACATGTGTGGTATATAACTACACTGGTACCCATAGCTAGCTATCTATGGACAGTGGTACTTGTAATGTATAATGTGTAATGTATATATATCCCTTGTACACAAACACTCAGTTAACGTAGGGATGTTGATTTTGTCTGCAAGCACGCGTGCGCGGCACATGGACCTAAGTACTTCCTTGTTTCAATCCCGAGGTTTTTAGAACTCATGATTATGTATGTATTCATTACCATTGCTTTAGCAGGAAACTTGGTAGACGTACCTATGTTCTGCAGATCCAAGACATTTACAAGCAAACCAAGCTGCAGCTTGGGTTATACCTAAGGAAGCTTGATTTAACTGAGACGGGGGCCCGGGGATCCGCACGTGGGCGCCGAGGCGTGATATGTACCTAATATATGGGAAAAGTATTGTACCGAGATTAAATTATAATTAGGTGCCTAGGTAAGTGTTATATCATCATTATCATCATTACGTAGCTCATTAATTTCTATCCTTGCAATATAATCCGTATCTAGATCTATTCTTATTGTTGCAGGTAGATTATATATATTAATACATATATGTGCGGGTGTTTGAAATTTCCATTTCTGCTAGCTTTTAGAAGATTGGTAGCAGTATTGAGCATTTGTAGAACCATCGATGTGTGTCATACTCACCCATCGCGGACAATATCGATTAATCGAAACTTGAGATTATATCATACAGAACTTTGAAAGCACAACATGTATATTTTAAAGTCTTTTAGTCAAGGAAATACGTACATGGAGGGTGCCACACCCCCTAGGTGTGTCAAATTAGTTGTGGATTTTGCAGACTGTAAATATCGATGATCTGCTTGTAAAATATGTATATGTGCTGGGCCACTAATGGTTTTAGGCCAACCACGGGAAGCATATGTCTCCCGTGGCAAGCACGGCCACCTATGGCAGGCATAAGTACCATGCCTCTCACCAATTGAACTTCTATTGTACCCTATTTTAACCTACTAAGTACAAAAATTGCAGGGTTTATTTTAGCTTTTGTAGCTTAAGCTTCGATTTGCAAAAATATTAAACACAAAACCAATTATCATTTTCATCCAAGAAGAGGTTTGAGACTGCTAGGAGTGTCCTTGCAGCTTTTGTATGCCTATTAAGGCGGTCCATTGGAATTGTGGTAGAAAAAATGGAGGAAATCTGACAGGCATATATGCAGGTATGCCTCCCATGGAAGGCACTGCTGCTCGCAAGGTACATATGCTTCCTATGGGCAGCTGAATACCAGGAGCAGTGCAGAACCTATATGTATATTTTTGTTTTTTGTTATATTTGACTTTTTTTTCGTTTTCTTTTTCTCTTTCTTTTTCTTTATCGTACAACCAACTGGAATAAATCTAGAAATTAGTATGGTTATATACGTATGTAACTGAACTATAAATGTTAAATCTAATTGAATGCAACCGGTACCATTACGAAGTATAAAAAAACTTCCAGTACCACATGTAGCTCTAGATCTCTGGCTGGGGAACAGGGGTCTGACGCCTCAACAATCTTGAGGTGTGATATATATGGGTAAGATTAGGCCATCTATTTTATATTCAACGAGCTCTACGGATATGGCTAACCTGCAGCTGCGTTCATAAATGGTGTGGGTAGGCCATGGTATATATATTGTACACCCTTGCGTGGGCTACACACATATACTTCTGTGCCAGATGTAAAGGCTCACGATAAAAGGACAATTCCCAAAGGCTAGGAGGGCCAAGAGATTGAAAACCCGATTTGTTTGGCGATGGAGTAATTACCTATCTAAGTCCTTTGGAATTGCAATAGGTTTCATCGCTTGGTAGATAGGTATGTAGATGTAACATACCGGTTTTTACTATAGCTATACGATATCTATGTCTATGTCTACCATCTCTAGGAGAGCTTGTGAAAGTAGGTATTCTGGGTGAATATATATATATTCTGGGCCATTCAAGAAGTGGGTAATTGATTACTTACCTAAGCAAGTAGTGAATAGACTTGGCCACTCAGATAATTCTAATATTTCAGTCAAGAGTGTGAGAGGGAATATTCCAAGTGTATCGAAGGTCGATGCAGAAGGGCGTGATAGGTGCACAATAGGAATCTGAGATCTCGAAGAGGAGCGGGTCACGGCGATAGCCAGCGGAGCAAGTTATAGGTATCAAGGTATTCGTATTCACTAAAGAGCTAAGTGAAGGGAGCGAGCGATCCTTATATACATGAAGAGGAAGGAGCGAGCCAAACAGAACAGCTCAGCGCAAGTCCAGACAGAAAGTCAGGGGAGTAGCGTAGACCCTGAGAACCGAAATATAATAATATAAAGGAAATAAGAGGGTGTAGCAATGAAACATGGTGTGTTGCAACGGTACTAAGAATAGAAGTAATAAAGAAACAACGCTAATGGTAACAGGAAGTGATAGACATTAGTGTAACGCGAGCACGAGTAAGAGAATCTTGTAGAAAGTAAGAGAAGTACAAGAGGAGCTTAATCGGGAAAGAATAAAGAGAAAGTGCGGTGATATGAGCTGAAATAGTATGAAATAGGTATAGCAGCGAGGATCATACGCAAGAATAGAAAGAAATAACGAGTAGAGACAATAATAGAAGTATTGGAGATACCCGACATAGAGAAGAAAAATAGAGACTCAATTGGGTGTAAGAACGATTATTCTGACACTCTCTCTCGAACGAAACACCCCAGTAATTGAGTAAACCGAGAGTGTAACTCGTTGGTGAGTCCTTTCGTCATAATGTCAGCGGCGTTGTCTTTTGTAGAGACATAGGCGAGCTGAAATATGTTGTTGATGAGACAGCTTCTGGTGTAGTGATATGCGATATCGATGTGTTTGGTTTTGTGGTGGTAGACGGGGTTTTGCGCAAGGTTAATACTGGATTGATTATCACAGTATAGTTGCACAGGAATGTTGATGTTGAATTGTTTGAAGGCGTGAGTGTACCATTTGGCTTGTCGAGCAGTGGTGGAGAGTGCAATGTATTCCGCTTCGGTAGTGGAGTTGGAGATGCATTGTTGTTTCTTGGAGTACCAAGAGATAGTATACTTTCCGAGTTGAAAGACGTAACCAGTATAAGAACGACGAGTATCAAGACAATTAGCAAACGAAGCATCCGAAAAACCTTCCAACTTAACAGAACCAGAACGAGGATAAATCAAAACATAAGAACGGGTACCAGAAATGTAACGAAAAACTCTCTTGACAGCAGTATGATGGATATCAAGAGGACGAGAGGAGAATTGAGAAAGATAAGAAACACAGAAAGCAAGATCAGGACGGGTACAAGTAACAAGATACATGAGGGCGCCAATCATTTGTTGATAGAGGTTCTGGTCAACAGGAATTTCGTCATCAGTAGCTTTATGAAGCTGTGATTTCGGATCGATTGGAGTTGAAACAGGGCGAGATTGTTCCATTCCGAAGCGCTGTAGAATTTGCTGAATGTATAGTTGTTGTCCGAGAGTGATTGCATCGGTGTGATGTTGTATTTCGATACCTAGCATAAACGAAAGTGTACCTTTTATAGTAACTTTAAAGTGAGTTTGAAGGAACTCGATTAGTTTCTTCAATTCACTCGTTTTGCCAACAAGTGCGATGTCGTCAACATAAACAGCCATAAGAATATTACTCTTAGTGCTTATGAAGACGCAAGGATCGAAGTGAGTTGGAATGAAGTGCTGTTCCGCAAGTACAGAGCATAGTTTCCTATACCACTGAAGGGGAGCTTGTTTCAAACCGTAAAGTGCCTTTTTGAGTAGAAGGACTTTGTTATCGAGGCCGAGTCCAGGAGGAGGGGCGACCCAGATTTCTTCGTCAAGAGGACCATAGGTGAATGCTGATTTGACATCAAGTTGTGCAGTATCAAGGTTGTGTAGTGCTGCGAGGGCTGTCAGGAGACGTAGCGAATCGTACCGAGTCACTGGTGCGAAAGTCTCACTGAAATCGATTCCGGAGATTTGTGAAAAGCCCTTAACCACTAGACGAGCCTTGTACCTCTCAATTGATCCATCTTCCAATAACTTAACCGTAAATACCCAACGGGATCCAATAGCCTTTCTTTCTTTTGGTAAGTCAGTAATATCATGAACCTCCCAAACGCCTTGCGATTCCAAAGAAGATTTCTCTTCATGCATCGCATCAATCCACTTATCCACGTCTTCAGACTTCATAGCTTGAGAATAGGTGGCTGGACCAAGTGTTACGTTGGCCTGTCCAAGTTCTTCTTCAAGCTGATTCGTCAGTTCAGTTCCAACGTCAGCAATGAAAGCTTTCGCTTCGACGTTACCCATAGCAAGCGTAACCTTAGGAAAGCCGTAAAAGTCCGTTTGTTTCCGTTTTCGTTTTTGATTGAAGTCTTCAATTTCGAGATCGGAGGGTGGCGGAGGAGAGGCTCTTCGCTTGGTTCGTGGTGCTGTAGGCGGTGGACGATTGCTTCGTGGTGGTGGTGTGATTGGGCGTGAGGGTGAGGGTTGTTGTGAAACAACTCTCTCGGATTCTGGTAACTCTTCTGAATCGTCGAACGTTTCGTTGTCTGCAGGATTTATTGAAGATCCTGAAGGTAGTGAAATCGTAGGTAGCGGTGCAGAAGGTCCTGGCAAAGGGGGAGCAGATGTTGGTTTCATTGGTGTTGGGGAACCAAAGGAACCAGGCATGCGTTGTGGCTTTTGTGGAGTTTCTGGAGTAAGTATTTGCGGGAGTGGAAGAGGATGATCAGTTGTAGATGTAGCGACTTGATCAGTTTCTGAGAAGGTTAACTCGAGGGGGAGGTACATTTCAACGGAGGTTTGGTCATTTGACGGAATGAACTTAACCTGACGGAATGTATCGACCTTTTTCTGCGATGGTATGTAGACACGGAACATGTATGGGGTTCCAGTGTAGCCGACTAATTTCCCATCAACACCCCTTGGTTCCAGCTTGCTTCCTGCAGGACGTTTCTCCTTGGGAATATGTACAATGCATGGAGTACCGAAGGGACAAAGGTGTTTGATGGAGGGTAGGCGATTGTTGAGGAGTTCAAACGGCGACTTCCCATTTAAGGCCGAATGAGGGAGACGATTGCGGAGGTAGACAGCCCAGCTAAAGGCTTCGCTCCACAGACTTGGGGGGAGATCTTCAAGTGCAGGTCGACACATCGAGGCGAGAGTTTGATTGTAGCGTTCTATAACGCCATTGGACTCTGGGGAGTAGGCTGCGGTGGTCTGGTGGATAATGCCTTTTGATTCGCAGTAAGCAGTCCAGACAGAATTTTTGAACTCACCACCATTGTCAGTGCGGACAGCTCTCGGATAACGTCCGGTTTTTGTATGTATTCTTTCACAGAAGGCGATGAGGAATTTGGGGGCCTCAGACTTTTCTTTTAGGAATGCAATTTCGGAGTATCGAGTGTAGTCATCGAGCATTGGCATGGTGTAGCGTGAGCCACCGAGCGATTGAACCGAGAATGGACCAGCCAAATCGACATGGACTAGGTCAAAGGGTTCTTTTGATGTGTGTTCGACAGGAAGAGGTTTGGAGTGTTGAGAATTGAATTTAGCGCATGCATGGCAGAAGAAGTTGTGCGGAGGTTTGGGGAGAAGATTGCCATCGACAAAGATATTGGAAGCGTGCGACCAGGATCTAGGTGATGAGTGTCCAAGCGCTTCATGCCAGAATTGGACAGAAGACTTGTAAGCAGTTCCGAAACCAACAGCCAATTCAAAAGAATAAACATGTGCGCCGAGTTCAGCTCGAACAATTGTGGAGTTATCTGTCTTGAGTTTTATTTCAAGAGTTTTGTTTTCTCCATGAAGATATGCATTTCCAATCAGATCGATCATTCTCCAAGATAACAAATTCACATTATTCCAATCAGGTAAATACAAAACATCAGACAGAGAGAAATTCGAAACCTTCCCAGCAACTACCACAGACAGACAGACATTTCCTTTGTATTGCGAGTACAATACTTGACCACCACCAACCTCTATTCCCACACGATGCGAGACTGGATTGATGAGGCAGAAAAAGTCAGCTGTGATGTGATGAGAAGCTCCAGTATCGAGGATCCATACCTGATAAGTTGTAGCATCTCGAGCTTTGAGAGCCATACCCGAAAAAGAAGACGTGAGATCTGAAACCGAATAAGAAGATGAAGAGGCAGAAGCAAGACCAGAAGACGACGAAGCAGAGGAAGCCAGAAGAGCGATGGTGGAGTCACCGATAACACCGTTAGCAACCCAGGCGACACCACCAGATGATGATGATGTTGTTACTAGAGCTGTTGAGGTGACGGGTTCGGTGGCGACAGCAGCGACACCTTTCTTGCGGTCTTCTTGATGTTTCTTCAACTTAAAACAAGTGCTATGGATGTGACCCTTGAAGGGGTGACCCTTAGACTTACACCATGTGCATTCAAGATCGGTAGATTTACCTGACCGAGGTTGAGAGGATGGTTTGCGGGACGCAGGTGCTTGACCTTTGCCCTTTGGTTTGTTGAATAATGCTTTCGCATTGTCGTCAGCGGTTTTCAGATTTCGGAGATGGGTGATGTGATCTTCGAAGGTCTGATTTGCTTTGGATTGGAGTATGTTGACTGTATCGTTGTATGAATCTGGAAGTGAGTTCAAGAGTATTGCACTCTTGATCGGATCACTGACAAGGAATGGTTTGATGGCCAGAGCGAGTTCATCGGAGCCTGTAGAGGCCCGGGAGTGTGCTTGCGACCAGGAGTTGCCAAATCGGAGCAGGTAATCAGTCATGGATTCAGAGTCGGACATATGTAGGTTGAGTATATCTCGAAAGGTGTGAAAGGAAGAGGCGACATTGCGACGATCGAAGGTATTTTGAAGAGCAGTCCAGGCGTCGAAGGTGGTAGAACAGCCTTCGATGACGAACTGTTGATCTTGGTCAATAGTAAGTTGAATCGTCATGATGGCGATCATTTCTTTCTTTTGGTGTGCTTTCAGAGCTGCAGCCTCGGTTGGAGGCTCTTGCTTGACTAGAGCTAGTTCATCGTAGTCGTTGATTTTCAAGACGCGGATGACCAGACTGGCCCATCGAGTGTAGTTGGATTGACCCTTGAGTTTTTCAATACTCTCGAGTTTGAAGGGCAGGGTGGGAGCCGACATGATGCTGAAAGGGAGTTGAGGAGAGACGAGTAGTTGATCGAATAAGTTTGCAGAAGTGAGCGCAATGAGATCGAAGATAAACCAGCAGTGCTAATTGATTAAACAATAGTAGCGGCTGCCGGGCTCATAACCTGTGAGAGGGAATGTTCCAAGTGTATCGAAGGTCGATGCAGAAGGGCGTGATAGGTGCACAATAGGAATCTGAGATCTCGAAGAGGAGCGGGTCACGGCGATAGCCAGCGGAGCAAGTTATAGGTATCAAGGTATTCGTATTCACTAAAGAGCTAAGTGAAGGGAGCGAGCGATCCTTATATACATGAAGAGGAAGGAGCGAGCCAAACAGAACAGCTCAGCGCAAGTCCAGACAGAAAGTCAGGGGAGTAGCGTAGACCCTGAGAACCGAAATATAATAATATAAAGGAAATAAGAGGGTGTAGCAATGAAACATGGTGTGTTGCAACGGTACTAAGAATAGAAGTAATAAAGAAACAACGCTAATGGTAACAGGAAGTGATAGACATTAGTGTAACGCGAGCACGAGTAAGAGAATCTTGTAGAAAGTAAGAGAAGTACAAGAGGAGCTTAATCGGGAAAGAATAAAGAGAAAGTGCGGTGATATGAGCTGAAATAGTATGAAATAGGTATAGCAGCGAGGATCATACGCAAGAATAGAAAGAAATAACGAGTAGAGACAATAATAGAAGTATTGGAGATACCCGACATAGAGAAGAAAAATAGAGACTCAATTGGGTGTAAGAACAATTATTCTGACAAAGAGGTTTATATTTTTTCCTATTACCAATTTGCATTTTGAGAGCATGCTGTTTGTTTAAATGATATATCATAATGCAATTAAAATTTAGAAATATATATCACTTTTGTACTTACAGATCATTTTACCACTATAGGTCTTCTTATAGGATTTTGTGAGATAACTGATTAAGTGAATGGCCTACTTAGTGAATGGCTTAGAATATGTTGAGGAGATCCGAGTACTAAGGTGAAGAAGGGTATGTTGATTGATGATGATCTATCTACAAGCTCTCTGTTCCTTACTTTATCCTCCACCTGGCTTCTATAAAGCACCTTTCTATGATAGCATGTATCTTATTATAGTCCAACTAGCTACCCAATTTAGGAGTTACCATGACCCATCTTCATATATCTTAATACCTCCACCTGCTTAAAGAAACTAACCCTTCGTGTTTTAATATCAAGATTACCAAGACAGCAAAACTAAGACAAATAAAAATGAGTAAACACACTATTACAAAACATGAAAGATTAACCCATCTGTCACAAATCCCAATATATAAGAAACAAAAGAAAAAAAACCTATTATTACTACAAAACTCTAATTCCACCTCCCCCCATTTCAATAATTCCATCAACCTTTTATTAGTCCTTTCATCCTAAACTACAACCCAAAGTTATATCCAAAAATTCTCAATTTTAATCCAAAATTAAAGATGCACAATTAAAATTTACATGACTCTGTTTCTCTCTTAAGTATATATATATTGTCCACACATGATATAATTCTTTCTTTGCGAAAGCAATAGCTGCTATATTGTCATCTTTTAATTCAATTGGACAACTTAACTTGATTTCACCCACCTCCATAAAATTCTTAATGCAGATAGCCTTCTTTGCTATATTTGTACTGGCCACATATTCAACTTCTGTTTACAATAATGCTATCATTGATTGTTTTTTTGTCCTCCATAAAACCAAACCTCTAGTTCAAATAAAAAAATATCTACATAACAATTCCCCATCCTTGGTAGTATCTATATATGCCATGTCAAAATAACCTGTTATCTTTGAATTTATGCCTTTTGCATTCAACATTATATTCCAATTCCTCATACCTTTCAAATAAGTAAATATTCTCTCAATACCTTTCCAATGAATTTCATTAGGTGCTAATGAAAACTAAGCCAGCTTATTCACGGCAAATGTATTATCTGGCCTAGTACCTAGTACAATATACAGCAGAAACCCAATTGCTGACTGAAACTTTTGTACATCAACTCTGTCACTATGTATATACCAATTATTCATCTCCATAGGTATAGATACAAGAATTAACAAGCTCATATGAAATTTAATTAAAATCTGGTTATATATATAGACACTAGTCAAATGAAATAGTCTTTACAACCCTATTTCTTTTAATGTAAATACTTAAAAATACTATGTCTTCAAGAGACCCTATATCCTTCTATTTATATTTTGCATTCATTATCTCCTTTAATTTGTCAACATCTTCTCTCTTCCCAATTATTAAGGTATCATCCACATTAACTATTATCTATATTCTAGCCTCCTTATAAAACCAAACTCCTCTATCTAGACAAATTCTTTGATACTCTTCTTTCTCCAATACTTTATCTAAAGTATTATACCAAGCTCTTGCTGCTTGACACAATCCATATATAGATTTTAACAATATATATATCTTTCCTAGCTCTTTGAACCCTTTTGGCTACAACATATAAATTTCTTTATCAATCGATCCTTTCAAGAAAGCCATTTCAAAGTCATATTAACCAATTTCCAAACACTCTTGTACTACATGAGTAAAGATAATTCTTAATGAGGTAAATTTTGCTATTGGTGTATATGTTTCTTATTAGTCCATGCCCTCTTGCTGCAAATCTCCTCTTCCAACTAATTTTGCCTTGTACCTTAATATTTCTCCATCCTTTCCTTTCTCCATGTTATATACTTATTTGCAAGGGAATAGCTTCTTATTCTCTGGAACCTCTTTCTCATCTACAAAATTTCACCTTTTCCTATGCAACAGTGACTTGTATTCTTTCTCCAATAGCCAATTTCCAATCCAAGTACCTACTTGATAATAAAGTTCTGTTATAATACTTTGGAATATTTGGAATTAATTCTATCAAGATATTGCTGGCTCTTTAGAAGGTCTGGAGTTGTTTGAAGTCTACTTTTCCATCATCTTCTATCTGATTACTCATCATATCCTATCCTCTCAGTAATTGATGCTATACAAATTGATGTTCACCCACCAGTCTATCCATTACCAATAAATTTTACACCTTAATGCACCTATTTGCTATCAAATTATACACCCTAAACAAATTATCTGTCTCATAGAAACCTATCAACAAATGCTTTTTAGTATATAAGTCCTACTTTCTCCACTTTTCCTTAGGAATATAAATATCACACAAAGATCCAAATACACATATATGCCTCAAAGATAGTTTAAACCCTATCCACATCTCATAGAAAGTAACATCCCTATTCATAGGTGCAATATGATTTTTCAAGTCCGCTACAATTTTCCATGCCTCCTAATGAGAGAAATCTCGCAATTTTGCTACCCACAATTTCGCACTCGCCATAAGCATCAAAGTTCTATTATACCTCTCAATATTGCCATTTATTTCTAGACTATATGGTTGAGTAGTTTCATGAATGATTCTACTTTCTTTCAACTAATTTTTAAAATCATTCCTACAAAACTCTCCTCCAGTATCCATGCAAATCCTTCGCAGTTTCAAACCCATTTCTCTCTCAGCAAAGGCCATCTATTCTCTAAAAACCTTAAACACCTCACTTCGCTTCTTCAAAATATAACCTCAAGCCCTCCTTAATAAATCATTTATAATTATCAACATGTATTTTCCTTTCCCTCTACAGTTATCCACTACCATATAACCTACTAAATTTAAAAGAACTAACTCAAGTATCCTCTTACTCTTACTTGAGCTCAATTTACTTAGCATTCAATAATGATCTACATTTATATATTGTTCATACTAATTATTTGTTGTCAGTCTTATTGCTTTACCAATCTCTATACTCTTTGCCCTCAATAATAGCTTTTTTAGAGAACTTTCATTGATAACTTACCCATTTATGCCAAAGCTTTATCAGCTGCTTGTCATGTATTCTATGGCAAACTAGAAAAGCTACAAAATGTATCTTTAGGAAAGTTCTATCCAAAAAATGCATGTCAGTTAAAAGAGATAGTATTTCTATTCCCTAAATTTCTCCTCTATTCTTATATTTTATAACTTCCTTCTTATTCTCAAAACTTGTGTTCAACTCTTACTTGTCTGAAGTACCAATCGATTGTAGATTGAATGGAATCTATATGTCTGGTACTAACCTCTATCCAACAAATCCCTCTTTATAGCATCCCCATTAAAAAAATAAAGTTCTTCCTTTATATTTCATTTCAATCCTTCTAGCAGTTATGTTAATCAGTTTTGTACACTGAATAATATCTTCTATTAAAATTCCATACCTGATGAAAAGATATAAATACCCTGAATCTAATATACAATCCATTGCCCTAAACATAGATATACTTTTTCCAATAGATGTAACTATATTGAATTCAAACCTATCCCCATCATGATCCTCCATAATCACACTATTCACGACCTAGTTCCCTACTAGTACTTTAATTATTATCGGTTTCAAGTCACCCTATTCTGGAGGAGTATAATCTGGATGTTGCGGATATCATGTAGAATTTTTCAATCAGTACCTATCTTTGAAGTAACTTGAGGCTTTGCAGAAGAAGTACAATCTTTCCTTCCTTTCTCTTTTATATTCATCATGCTGATTCTTTCTTCCAGACATAGAATCCACTTCTTTTTTTCTTTGCTGATAGATTCTTCGCCTTCTTTTTTACCCTTATTGTCTTTGTTGGCTTTGCCTACTAATCATTACTACCATATATTCCGGTATATCACCTTGTCTCCTTTGAACTTCAATATATTTCTCGTCATCCAAAATAACTCGAGTGATTTTCTTTACCATAAGTGGATGGCCATCATGAGTCAAAGAAGTCAAGGATGTAATTAATACTAAATATTTCCTTCCACAGCTATTTAATATTTTCAATGCAATTTTCGTATCTGGGATCGAATATGTGCTTGATTGATAGATTTCATCTGCTTGCTCCCTAACTCTCCTTACCTACTGATGTGCAGTCTCCATTCCCAGTTTCCTGAGCTTTATGAACTTTTTCATCCATTTTGAAGGTCTTCATAATATAGTCTATCTACGTAGTGTCTTTCTAACTTCAACCATGCCTCCCTAGCACTTCTAACACCCCTTAGGAGTGTTGGTTGTTAAGGTTTACAGATAAGGTAAATTTCTCCTAATGCAATAGTATCTTCTACAGACTATTTAGTATTACTAGGATAATAATTATTAAATCTTACAAACTTTCTCAACTTTAATCTCTCAAGTATTACTCCTATGTCCTTTACTTATGTCTTGTAGTTCTTCTTTTTCAATTTTGGAATTATATATATAGGAAGACTTCTTTTATACCATATATCTGGAGACCTAAACCTCCTTCTTTTGTCTTCATTCTTTGACGAGGATTTATCATGATCCTAAATCCTTCGTCTTTCATTCTAATATCTTGAATTATAAGTATCTCTTTTATTCATTCTTATAGTTCTTCTTTTGACTGATAGAGTAACAAAAGTATTTGCCTAAATGTTTGTATTTCTTCTAATATCCCTTTCCCAAATTGATGTCAATCTTCCTCTATTCCTACTATCCTCTCTATACATCCTTTCTCTAGGACCACAGAGATAGTCATCCCTATATCCTCTTGAAAATCTATTTTTCTCATAGTTTATTCTTCTTTCTCCCAAACTTATATAATACTCTTAATAAATTATTCGAGCTTTAATAAAATGTTCTTAATAAGGTGAGTCTCTTTAGTAGCATTCCTTATATCTTCTGTCTTCTCCATACCCTTGATGATAATAGGAAGTCATTTGAGGTCGATAATGAGTTAACCTATAGAGAGCCACATTGTTGCATCTACACGTTTTCCTCAGAGTATAGACTTGATAGTCTGTACTATTTGAAGATCGGGGTGTTGTAGTATGCGGCAAATATTGTCTTCTGCTATATATTAAATCTATAGGTATGCGTGGTGGGATATGAAGTCTAGTCTAATCAAGTGGTCTTTGTCTCCTCAGGGAGTGGTTAATGTTAGTGTTTTTGTTCTAGAGATCCGATGGGAGTTCTGCCTATATAAGGTCTTTCTCTATCCAAAGTTCTTCCTTGTCTAGGGCTCTGTCAAGAGTCCGTCCAGATCTAGGTGTTTTTTCAGTACTTAGTGCCATTTATATATCTGATTCCATAGTTTAGTTATAAGTGATAAATGATAAAGTCTTTAGTATTTTATTATTGTCTATAGTAGCTTATGCGGCTAGGTTCATAACCTCTTTAGGAGATCTAAGCACTATAGTAAAGAGATGTATATTTATTGATAATGATCTATCTACAAGCTCTCTGTTCCTTACTTTATCCTTTGCCTGACTTCTGTAGAGCACCTTCCTTTGATAGTTTATGTATCATCATGGCTTGACTAGTTACCCAATCTAGTAGCTGCCAAGAACCGTCTTCAAATACGTCAACAGAATATATACCTAGTTAAGTTATACAACTAGAGACGTACTATATCAGCTTAATGTTGGGCGTCAAGCACAAGGACATATTTTGAGCAAATATATGAGTATCCCCTTTGTAGATTGGGAACTTAGGGAGTATATAGTTGGTTGGCCACATGGATTTCCATAGGTACACACATACTGCATAGGTTTATTTATACCCAAGGTTATCACCTGCACCATAGAGTATAGTTCATGCCTTTTTAAAAAATATATAAATAGTGTCACTGTGTCTGTGCAAAATAGATGGACTGGAGTAATTAATGTCAAGCAAAATCCACATGAAAATATGCACTTGTAACGCAGTTTGAAAATAATGTACCTTTCATAGTCTCAAAAATCAAATGGTTCATAACTCCACAATACAGTAAAGGGCATTGTGGGAGGTTGCATTCTACAGTTCACCAGACCCTATCACTACTATCACATCCCAGACAGACACAAATTCGATTGCCCTGCAACTAACTTCCTTTTATTGGGCCGTTATCAATATGGTAAATTTGCCTTTGTTCTATGTGCCATGACTCTTACCTTTTTAGAATTTTTGAAAAAAGTTCTACAATTTTCAGTTGTGCCAGCATGCATGTCAGCGGCATTGGCTGGCCAGCTCTTGCGAACCTGGCGGTGTAGCCTGGCTGCAGCCATATGGATCAATGAGCCCCCCTCCCCCCTTGATCTGCGTGATGTTGCAATTGCTTTTGATCTAGGTATCTGAATAGGTATTTCATATTATACTCTAAAATCGTAGATTATATTCGTATATTTCTAACTTTACGCAGTGATAGCAACAGCAACATCATTGTAAGGAATTCTTACATGGTACTCACTGTACAGCACGCAGGTGAATAAGCATTTACTCTGGGTAGTATGCGAACTAATCCATACATATGCTACGACTAGAAAAAAAGGATTCACTCGTCAATGCAAGAGTTTTCAAATTAATCAAATGCAAAGAAATGATTGTTTGGATAAAATGGCAGAGTGTAGCATAGTATCACAAAATGTATATATTTCATTTTGAAGCAGAATCTCTGATCCTGAATTTCCAACTCAATACATACATGATTATTCGATCCCCGGGTCTACTGCGAGGTATGGAGAGGTTTCTAACGCCCCATGTGGAGCCATCGCAGTCTAGCTGGAAAAAGGCGTAGCTAGCTGACAGAAAAACGGCACGAGACTAAGAAAACCCTTTGGTGCGCAGGAGGGAAATAAGGTTCAGGTAAAACTTGGTCTTGGGGCTTCCAACACATGTTGGGTATCAGGTATTTCGTGGCTGATTCTGGTTTGTATGTCACTTCCTTATTGGGTGGTGAGGCAACCTTGACGCTTATGCCATGTTATAATTTCTACCCGTCACGATTCTCTGGGCTTTGTGCGATGCGAAATTGCGCTTGTGCTCTCTTCTCGCTTTAATCAAGGTCTCCGTGTGTCACTTTACATGTAGAATGCACAGTGCAAATATGCCGAAGCATACACAGTTGGGAGAGAGGTAGTTATGAGGCTGCAGGATGGGTCGGTGATAGTGCAACTCATTCAGGTAGCTCGATAGAAGCATAAGGGGGCGTTTGGGCGTGCAGGAAAGAGAGTCAGGGCAGCGTAATGTGGGCAAACTGCCACGACGACTTGCCTATCCACGGCCGGCGCCGACGCCCGCGGGCTTTTTCACTATCACGCCCAATTACAATTAGCTCGATCAGTGCTAGGGGGATGCTAGCCGGCGCCGCGAACCTGTGGATTGGAACAGGATTTTGATTGTGCGGAGGAAATGGGGTTTTTTTAGCCCTTGATGAGATGGTTTACCATCTTTGTATTCGTAAAGTTTGGTTGGGCAAAGGTTTCGGGACCTAATGCTTGGAAAATTTCACTACTTTGGGTCATGATGTTGGGCAAGGACTACTTTGAAAGAAATGATAGTTTGCAAGAGAGTGACACAGGGAAAACCAACAAAATTGAAAGGCCGCAAGGATGGACGCCACAAAAGAGAACTGACTTGCTTCTCCAAGATCCAAAGGACAAACTACGTATGAAGACACGGCCACACCCGCTAAGCCTCCCAAAGAGAATGGGCTGGACACCAATAGGACCATAGCACGCAAAAGGGAGACAATAACGGAGAAGGAAATCCGGTTCAAATGATTGTGGGGTCCTTGATCATTGCTTTTAACCGCCATACCACTGGCAGATTAGCAAAGGTCACAACCCAACATCCTAGAGAGGCACTCGACCAGGCAAACGTAACAAAGTGCTTGGATTGTAGCGCTCTGAACCGTGCGAAGAAGCCACATCCTGTGGAACTAAAACAATGTAATACTTCCCTGTGAATCGCTGAATGTCTCAAGTGAGGATTGGAAAGCTTTGTACGACGCGGCCGCCACCAACCCCGATGGTTCTGGCAAGAGCAGGGACCTCAAGAACCTGCAGAGGCGGGAACGTAATGGAGTTGCTTGTGGCACTTGATGACATGGCAATTGCGCGGAAGAACGTCACTTGGAAGATTATGGCAAAGTCCTTTTGGGAGCTTGGGTCTGATGGCGGGTTGAGGCTGTGTGATGGCCGCCGGCTCCCATTTGCGTCATCTCTACGTTTGTGAGAGGAATTATGGGTCCCACATGGGAGACAGTTACCCGGAGGAGTTGAGAGCTAGTCTCACGCATTATCCACAAAAGGCATCCGACGAAGGTTATCGGCACTGCAATGGTTATCTGCAAAGGCTTTCTGCAAATGTTGTTTGACGCACACTGCCACCCAAGCACGCAGCTGCAAGTATCATCAGCAAAGGTCGATTTGGCGCTGCAGCGGTAGACTACTCCGATCGGCGATATCGTCGCCAACTCGACCTTTGCTGATGATGTATCTACATCCTTGGAAGGTCTACCACAGTACTCCAAGGTGCAGAGTTGCAAAAACTAAACATCCAAATACATTTGTCGAAAACATGTCTTTGCGAATGCAAAGAGTTGACTATATGATATGTTCTAAGCGCATGTGGTTACATATACATAACAAGTCGACTTTATTTGAAGGTGGACTTTTAACTAGCAACGTACTGTTTATAACTAGTGGCAATAGGAATACTGCCAGCAGGGGCCCGGTAAATGAATATCGTGTGCTTTTCCACTAGATCCCGTCATGCGTGAGCAGGAGACTACGCGTCATATCCATATTAGCGAGGTAGATGGGCATGTAAATACCACTCACCAATGGATATCAATACCGAGTCACACTTGGTATGCCTAATTTGAGGTGGTGACCTGAGAATTCATGGACCCCTCTTGCAACCGGCAATGCACCTGATTATAACTACGGGCGGTGGAAGCGCTGCTTTAGCTCAGGGTAATTTCCAAAAAGATGGGTGGCAATAGTAGGAATATCAATATTTTGCCGACGGTGCTGTGCTGTAGCAGGAAAAAGCAATAAGAGCATAGTTTACACATTCATCAAGATGCCACTACCACACACGAGAACACTTGCTCAATTTAGTACGTACGATGTGGGCATCAATTGGTCTTTTTGCCGTTTTGGTATTATATTGATTTCGAACCCCTCGGCATCAAACGTATGATGCATGGTAGTGGTAGCGCAACGGATGGGTGGGTGCATGCAGAGGCACCTAAACGTCGTCACTAGCACCGCCCCGTTGGTTGACCGCGGCACGCCAAGCAGCTCGCCCACCTGCAAGACCTTTCAAGCCGTCACCGCCGGCAATGTTGAGAACGGCAGGCTTGGTGCCGAGTTCATGATGTGTATTCTTATGCACGAAGCTGGGGCTCAGACTACACCACACGGCCGTCTAGTACAGCTACCGTATGCCTATCAAGCTCCTGCGCAACTGGCTTGCACTTTATCCTGCGAGGCCCATGCTCACTGTATAAGGCCACATGCTGGCCCGGCTGTCGGACCGGACGTGGCTACATGGCCAAATTAAACTAGCCGTTTTGGAATTAAATATTTCGAATGCTGTTAGTGATACATACTAAATTCCCCTAGACATCACGCTTCCCATCCCTGCGACATTAATGGTGGCAGGAATCCCCATTTTCTGATTAGAACTATTCAACTCCCTGCTTTGGTATACTACCAAATCCATATGTCTTAGTCAAACGCCGGACATCCAAGAAAGGTTCAAAACGGGTCCTTTACACCAAGAAATACTGTCTTGAGATGTAGCATTGTCGTATTAAATAAGACTGTCTCAAACGCCAATTGACCTGCTACATGTATTACCATGCTTCAATTCGGAGCAAAAAGGAACCCCATAGCCACCCCCACCCAACCGTCAAATCTAACAATCCAATTGGATGTTCACGACTGCCCGTTACGTCAGTTGGTACCATCGATGCTACATGTTTCCAAATGGGCAACCATATGATTGTAAGAACTATATACGTACAACAATACCCAGTCTTCCTACCACAGCGTAAGAGTGAGTTCCAACCATATGCATTTCTGGACTCCTGTTGTACTACTTACGCCATAAATACCGCAAATGTGGTTTTGCAGGGGACCGGGTTACTACATGGCATCGATAGGAAATGTTTCGTCCAAAATTCGGTATCATTGTTGTAACGGGACTAGTATAAGCCCAACCTTACATGAGAGGGCGGCAATGTGTCCCCCAACCTTGAAACAATGTAGACAGAATCTAGAATGCCTCGGTGCGACAAGAATGCCAGACCGAGGGGATAAAGATTCGCTACAACTTGAACATGTTTCCGTGTGTGTGGCAAAGTGGAGTTGGTTAACAAAAACATAACCTTCCCTATAAAGATATAGTACCTTATTGATGATTAGCATCTGATACAAGGTAGAATCACATTCTCGGAATTATGTTTTATGCGACTGGAGATACCCCAATATTGTTTATGTGTTTTGTCTTCGGGGATTTTACAGGTAAATACTTCCTGCTTCTTATGGGGAGACGACCAAAACAATTGCAGGCGTTGATTGCAAAATTGAAACATATCAACGCCCTTGATGTTATAATCAACGGTGTTTGGGCAATTCTTGGCCCTTGTCCCCACCATTTCGGATTCGTCAACCTTGCAACCCCACTTTATATTATATCATAAAATTAAAGTTTGTTCTACATGCCATTGTTTAGCTTACTTCCATGGGCCATCGATTCTGTTAAAGGTACCTCGTAAGGCATAAACGCTCATGGCATCACCCTTATATAACCATACTGCAGCGCCATGACGAATACAGAAACATTTTGTACGACCCGTAATATGATTACGGTGCACTATAAACATATACCATCATTCCCTCCTCACTGCGAACTGGCCAGTGGGACATATTACCTATTGGCACCTGTATCGACCACAGCGGGCTATACTTTGCACTGCAACCTGTCCCTCTGTCCCTCTGTGATGCAATCACGCGTGCATGGATGTATCCTTTCTCAACGCTGCTGTGCTTGTGGAATATACATTGCAAATGGCCGGATCGTTGGTATGTGCAACGGTGTGGGAGGTTTGAATTGAAAGGGTTTACACGGTGTGTTACAGGACAAGTAAATATGGCTGGCGTACGCGGTGCCGTGGGAAATATTGTGTATTGACAGTGGAACTGCTTATCCAAAACGTTATTTCTAGTCTCGTCCCCAAACCCACCCCCCCCCCCTAGAGGGCTTATTCCGTGACATGTAATGGAGTAACTATTTTTGAACAAACGATAGCAGTCCTATCACGGGAGCGAGACTTTTTTTTACCGCTAGTCTCGTGTGTGAAGCCGGGCTCTTGCACTGTAGCCGTTGATTGCCCAAAGCGTAAAGGGGCGACCGACCCGCAACCCGGAAATACGATACGTTCACCTCCTGATAAGTGCAAGTATACTCTCAGAATGCTTCATCCGCTGAATTCTTTGCGTTTTGATGTATGGAAATAAAGATCCCCCTGGGCAGCCGTCTGCTGTACATAGGCATGATGTCCAAACCCCTTGAGACCGTTACAGCCAGTTTCGCCCCAAGGGAGTTCTCGCGGCTACACCCCACCCCGTCTGTGCTTGTGTGTTTAAAATTCACAGCCGAATCAAGAGTTCCATGCATGTGGAATTGCAATCGTTGCCGACCACAGCGTGCTGTACTGCCTATTATGGCTCCCACTCGCCATGAGCAACAACCCTCGCACAACCGGAGACCTCGAGCCGTCTCATTTCTAAAGCGCGATGTTTTTGAAAAATACATAATTTTTCAATGTAATTCGGAAAACATACTACGGCAATGGTACGCGGGTCGGCAGCTTAGGGGTATTTTGATGTCATCCCGTCACATTACGTTGTGACTTGCTCTGATTGACGGGAATATACATTACCAGAGCCTGTGGGTGATCATGGCGTGTGATAGGTGTATCCTTCCTATACAAACAGCATTTCATATATTAATGTGGTGGTATGTGAACCCTCCAATGTCCAATATCCGTTCATATGCGCCCGTTGTAACCACCCATCATGGCACCGCTGCTTTTGCTGTCAGTGACAGCCAGTTCTGAAATGGCAGCACATAATGGGCCTTGCAAGGTAAGTTCAGGTACAGTACTTGGTATCCGGGAACCGTTTGCCAGAAATGCTCTCGAACTGACCTACGAGTGGTGCAGCGGCGACATCTCCTGTGACGCGCTTCGCGACGCGCTGGGTTCGTAGAAATGAGGGTCCCCGTTCGAACCCCAGTCATTGGATGGGGAAGGGGGTTCACTTTGCCCAGTTTGAACACTGTAATGCTTCGGTTCCGCATATGATTAGATTCCAGCGTGGGAACCGGGGTAGCCTGTTTTTGTTTTTACTTTGTCGAATGAATCGATCCTTTAACGTAAAACTAACCCTCGTGAGATTGGTAGCAGAGAACGGTCAATGATGCAAGATCATTGTGTAAGAGATATTTTGATGATGCGGGAAGCGTCAAGCACAGAGAACTGTCCACAGCCGCACACCAGATCCGTGCCGTTGAACATTGGCAAAGACAGGGGGAAAGGGATGAGAGATGTGACAGAGGTAGAGAGAGAGGGGTTTGTCAGGATGAGGAATGTGTTGTGCATGCCTTGTGTGATTGCATAATGTACATGCGAGTGCCTTCCTTGGAGAATCCATCGTGATACCGCTCTGCCAACATAATGGTGCCGTGCTCGCCTCCATTTGACTAGTACAGAATTTGTATTTAAAAGTGGATAGATGGACGGACATGTACCACTCGGATATATACAAGTTGGCATTGTGCTCTTCGCAGTTGTGTTGTAATAACAGTCTTGTCAATGACAAGAACTTGTTACCGGTATTCCGGCCACCTGTAGCACATCTAGTTATGTTTTTTGTTTTTTTGTAAATCGCAAACAGAATAGGCTAGGGAGGGTTAGCTGTTGCCCTTTTTATTTCAACGTGCTTGTGTCCAAAGCCTTATTTCAAATACACAATTTCTCAGCACAACTGCACCAGCAACCCGCCAAAACATTTGAGGTTGCGGAGCATCATGAATAGTCATGGGCGGAACTTTTTTCCACGATGAAGGCTCTATGGTGGGTGTGTATCAGAATATTAAACACAAAAGAGAGTACCCTAATTTCGAAGAGAACAGGCAAAATGATTCACCGTACTTGAGTTTGGGGATCTGCGGAGGTTAAGGATGCTGTCATTTCGACCATATCGTGGAGAAATACAGGGTTTTGAGAGTCCACAGGGGAACAGCCCAAACCAATCCGAAGACCCGCCATGGGCTAATTGGTCGGGAAGGAGAACGGGACTAGGAAGGAGACTTGCAGGGTTGTATGCTGGGAGGCTTGGCAGATGTGCCGCCCTTATAAACCTGGCCTCACCTGTGCCGTGCATCAATAGCTACGGTGCATGGGATTATCACACACCGACAACAACTTGCAGGACGAAAGTGAAAGAACGAACTCACGAACTATGACGTTTCCGACGTCACGGCTGACAGCAATAGAAAGAGCGAAACGAACAAAGTACGAATATCGAAGAAAATTAGAAGAAAACCCAGTAACGAACCCTCGAAGAGGACTCGAATTCTCACAGAGAAAGTGGGTGATTGCCATGCAATTTTCTTGGCATCGCCCCCCTGGCAACAACAGCAATAATGCCCAGTCTCACCAGTCGGTGTGAGGCTCCAACGAGAAGAACCAATCAACGAACAAGATTCAAGGATGTACCAGATAGCGTCACGAGGAAGCAAGAAAGGAGAAAAGAAAGGGTGGGGCTCAGTCACCAACTGGGAGGACATCCCAGACCTCACCATAGTGGAAGGGAATAAGATATGGACCCTAAAAGGCCTGGCCAAATGGCCTATTACAGCCAAGGGACCCTTCTAGGCCCTGCACGAAGACCTCAAGGAGGCCATTCGTAAAGGGGATCAGATCGAGGAGGAGCAGAGGAGGTTAATCCGAGAGGGAAAAGAGCCGACCATCATCCAGAAAGAATCCTTCGCAGTTGCAGGTACCACCATCACTAGGGGAATGGACGCAACTATGACAACAGAGAAGAAAGCGGCCAAACAAGTAGCAGAAGAGGCATTGAAAGCCCTCCGCACCAGAAAGGCCATAGCGATGATCTTCGAGGGCAGAGAGGGGAGCACGGTTTCGGGCACGTGGAACACGCCATCGTCAGCCATACTCAGCACCTGGACCCCGGAAAAGTGCATCAAGTGTGGAAGCGTACACCAACTCAACGAATACCGTAGGTGGACATGCGCGTGCCCTACCAGACCCTTCTGCAGACAGTGTTGGGATAAACACTTGCCATGCCCACCAAAGGAGTGCAACGCATGCCATTTGAAAGGGGGAGAGTGTGAGTGCAAGAAATGTAAGGACCACGGAGCCTCAATCTGGAACTGCAACTGCAAGACCCAGCTGGAAGAGGATGACGACAAAGAAATAGAGGAGGAGGACAGAGAACCTTTCCAGGCGGAAGTCCACCAGAGATGCGGAGCACATAGGGAAGAGGACTGCCTCTGGGACAAGGAGTGCCAGCACAGGGCAGCAGGCCCGGACGAACGAGAATCTAGGATGGGAAAGATGGTATGCAATAAGAACCGAGGTCATAACATGTGCTCCGAATGCAACACAGACTGGGATGCCAACGGACAATGCGCATGCGACGTCATGGACAGCCAGGTTGACGATGGGAGATATCAAGCGAGGGAGCAGTCAGAAACAGCGATTTCAATCATCGACCTAACGAACACTCCTACGGGAGGAGAGGCTGAGGGAGGAAAGAAGAGGAAGACTACCCATTCTGGGGCGAGAACCCAAGGAGGAATGGCACTCCCTATGGTCCAGATCATCCCGGAGACCCAGCCCACACCGGTTGGAAAGGAATGGGCAGAATACATCCAGGGGGTGCTGAGGGAGGACGAGGAAGAGGCCGCGGCAGCCCAGAATATAAAGGACGAGGTGGGAAAAATTGTGATGGCCCTGAAGCTATACAATGAGAACATCTGGAGAGTACGGGAAGAGAAGTGACAGCAGAGCTGGGGGAGGGACCAGGAAGGCCTAGGCAACGAAGCCATTAGGGCCCTGGCCATAGCACTTCAGGACGGGGACTTCGGGAAAGCAGAGACCAGAGAGAAGGGAAGCCGATAGTGGCCAGCAGTAAGAGAAGCCGCCGAGATGAAGAGGAAGGAAGCAGCCCTCCAACAGGAACTGAGGAACCTGAAGAAAGAGGTAAACAGGGTAGGAAGGGACGTAGGGAACCTGAAGACGGCGCAGATAGGGGGTGACAAGATTGAGAGGAAAAAACTAGACCGGGAAAAGAAGGAGCTAAAAGCCAGGGCTAAAGCACAAGAAGAGGAGGCCAGGCGATCCCGAGCCATCAAGGAAGGACTAAAGAAGGCGGAAGAGATAGCAGAACAATAGGCAGCAGTTGAAGCCTTCCTGGCAGCAACCTTCACCCTAGACCCGAGGGCAACCAACATAAATGAAGCCCTCGAGAGTGAGACCAAAAGAGCGAGAGGAGAAGGATGGGACCTGGTGTCCTTCAGGTTTAACATCATCAAGACCAAGCCAGGGACCAACAAGATGACAGAACAGGCGAAAGCCCTGATTCTAAACAGCCTCAACCGATACTTTGCGGCCCACCTGGAAGCTGAGAAGTACATTGTGGTGCAGATAATTGAGGCAGACGCAAAGAAGAGCCAAGTGGAAGTCATGGGACCGAGAAATGACCTCACAAAGAGACAGGAGCTAGCGGTAGCAGCCACTAAAGCCTTCCAGAGTGGAGCCATTGGGAACGTCCAACAGGTGTACCCAGAACCAGAAGGGGAAGAACCCTCGGTAGTGATCCGTACGAGGGTAAGCGGAATGGAGCTCCTGAGAGAAGTGGAGAAGGACAACCCGAGGTGCAACTTCGGCCCCCGCTGGCCAGAAAGCCTAAGCTCATGGGCCCAAAGGATCTATGTCCGTAGCCACATCGACCAGGTCCTGCTCTTCAGGGGAATGACCTTTCAGGGATGCACAATCAAGCCGGATGTCTACACGGCCCAGGAACCCAACGGACTAAGAACGAAGAAGACAGGAAATACCACGACCATGGAGTACAAAGATGAGCAGGGCTTCACCTGCAGCTTTCAAAGGAAGGACCAGACAGAGAGATGCCAGGTCTGCAAAAAAGAAGGACACAGCGAAAAGGAGTGCTGCTTCAAAAGCCAGGGAGCTGTGGCAGAAAACTCCACAGCATGCTTTCAGTGTGGAGAGAAGGGGCACTGGAAGAGGGAATGCCCGAATGGAAAAAGGTGCCACCACTGCAAGAGGAACGGCCACCTGAGAGCAGCATGCCCAGACCTAGCAAGAGGAAAACCCACCCAACCCCCAAGGAAGAAAAGTCTACCCAAGAAATGCCTCTGGTGTGGGGAGACGACACACTTACATGGGGAGTGCCCCCATAGGATTTCCGAGGAGTACTGGGCAAAAGTAGCAAGTGACCGGGAAGCAGAAAAGGTGAAGGGAAGCCAGACAACCACCACCCCCCCAACATCCAAATGCGGAAAATGCCAGACCCCACAAGGGAGTCTTGGAGAGGAGTGCCCCTGCTGGAAAGTGAGGGAACTCAAGGACTCCGACTGGTGCCCAGAAGAGAATGTGACCGACCATAAGGGAACCCCCTCATTGTAGAAAACCAACAACACCAACATGGAAAAGGAGAAGGGGGGGGGAAAGAAACCGGAAGGGAGACAGGGGAGAAACGGGGTGAGAAGGGGAGCAATAGAGACAAGGGGAGGTGGAACAAAAGCTACCAGAGTACCATAAGGATAGCGTACAATAACGTGGGGAAGGGAGTCAACAACGCCCACCACGCCTTAGAGGAAGGTAAAAAAGGGAGAGCCAAACTAGTCCCACTGGGCGAAATATGGAAGAAGGAAAGCCCCGAGCCAGAAGGCAAGAGCAGCTGGGGTACACAACAGCACCCGGCGTATACATGTATAACAAGCATCGGGAGAGAGTCAGACCTGCCAATCTACGTCTCTAATGACGTCGCACATAAGTGGAAAGAAGGTAGGAAAACCCTGCATACAAGGAGCGCCTGGAACTGGGACACACATATCATAGCAGTGTACTTCCTGCCCACCATAAAGAAAGAAGACATCCGAGACGAGATGCGAGAGACCACTCGAGAGCTGGCCCCAACCAGGACAATGATGGGAGACTTCAATACACACAGCGAAAAGTGGGGGGGGCAGGACACCCGCACTACCCCCAAGGAAAGGGAGGTGGGGGAGACAATGCAGGAATGCCACCTCTCGCTCTGCCAGGGACAGATGAAGGGGATCCCAACATGGCGAAGAGGAAAACAGGAGGCGGTCCTGTATATAGCAGGATGCGCAAGCATGACACCAGGAAGAACATGGAGACGCCTGGGGAACCAACGAGGCCTCAGCGACTACGACATCATCTGGGTAGAGATAGAAGCAGGGAGAATAGATGTCCGAACTACCAAAGGAATGGACTGGGAGTTCTGGGAGGAGTGAAAAGAGGAGGAGGAGAAGGACAGCTCCCCCCTGGACCCTAGTGACGTGGCGAGGTGGGCCATGGCAAAAGGGATCAAGACGAAATACCTCTGCAGCCAATCCAAAAGATGGTGGAACAAAGAAGTCGAGGAAAATAGGAGAGACTTCCGGCGGGCCAACAGGAACAGGACAAGAGAGGAGGCAGGAAGGAGAATAGCCAATGAGTTGAAACGGGAGTACAACAAGGCCATCAAGAGGGCCAAGAAGGACTGCTGGGAGAGGTTCATAGAAACGGCGAGAGAAGGAGTAAGAGGAGAGTTCTGGAAGATGGTCAAGGTACTCCAAACCCCCTTCGGGGGCACGAAGAAAGGCAGTATGCCAGAGGAACTATGGAACCCGGCGGAAGAGGTAGCATGAACAGATGAGGAGAAGGGAGCAATGTGCCAGGACACCCTCTTCCCCCCAAGACTTACCCCCCCACACCAAAACTGGGCAGAGAACGAGGAGCAGGGGAGCCAAAGAAGCAAGGAAGAACTGAGGAAGCACCTCGAGCAGGCACTGGGGAGAACCAGCAACCACTACAGCCCGGGACCAGACGGCATCAGCTACCGGCTGCTGAAAAAATGGAGGGAAAAAGACCTGGGGGTCCACAAATGGCTAATGACCCACCTAGCAGGAAAGCTGAAAGAGGGGATCAGCCTAGACGAAACACACCCCAACCACCAGAGGGTAGTCCTGATAGGAAAACTGGGGAAGGACCATGGGATGGTCAAGGGATGGAGACCAATCGCACTGAGCAACTGCATCTACAAGCTGTGCGAGAAAGTAGTAGCAGATGAGCTACAGGCAGCAAACCAAGAAGGGCTATTATTCGAAGGGGCCTTTGGAGGAAGAAGGGGGATCTCCTTCATGGACGAAATGGTGCTAGCAGTAGACAGAACAGAGGGAGCAATCGGCAAGGAAACAGGCATGGTGTGGGTCCTTAACGACGTCAGCAACGCCTTCAATCAGGTACAAGCAGGGGTAGTAATTGACAGAATGCGAACCACCCCAATAGGGAAGAGGTGGAGCAGATACATAGCATACTTCCTACAGCAACAAAGGAGAGCAGACATTATTTGGAATGGCACGAAGAGGTGAAAACTATTCATAGCAGGAGGTACCTCTGAGGGATCCCCACTCTCCCCAATACTATTTATGATAGCCACCTCGAGAGCACTGGAAGAAACCCAGAACTTCCACAAAACCATTTGGATATCGGCATACATAGACGACATCAAGCTAGAAGGGAGCCCAGACACCTCGGGAGAACTACGACTAGAGGAGCAGCCCATCACCCAGGCGGAGAACATACTGACCAAGGAGCTACGCATGAACGGCTTTGAGCTGGAGCCTGGCAAAAGAGAAAGGATCAGATTCGGAGACTACGAGGATGAGATCAAGTACCTAGGAGTCACCTTCACAGCAAACAGCAAATGGAAACGCCACATCGAAGCCAGAGAGAAGAAAGCGAAGCAGGCATCGGCAGGCATTAAGCCAGCATTCAAATTCCTAAGCACACGACACAGGAGAGCGGTGTGGAAAGGACAGTTGGCAGCAATTGCACTCTTCGGCGCCGAGCTCACAAATAAGGAAGGGGACAAGAAAGAGTAGAACAAGGTCCAAATTCTCCAGAACGAAGTGGATAGGGCTATTATAGGAGCAGTCAAGGGTACTCCCAACGACCTGATACGAAGGACCAGTGGGCTAGGGACAGTGGCAATGGAAATAGAGAATGCGAAGGGGAAGATGCTAGGGAGGCTCCTCCGAAGAGGTAGGGACGAAGTCAGACAAGTACTAGCGAACGTCCCACTAGCACGTACCACCAGAGACCCACCAACAAGGAGGACCAGTAAAGACACCACAGTCAGCAGGCTGTGGAAGGCCATGGGGCTGGAGAGAGAAGGACTAGAAGCAGCATCAATGGGAGAAAGGGAGACCAGAAAGAGGGCGGGGTACAACATCGAACTGGTAGACGTCACCCAAAAGCGGAAGAAGAAGGACGTAGACAAGGCCGACATCTTGAACAACATAGAGGAGACGAGGGGAGAGAGAGACGCCACACTCATCTTTATGGACGGATCCAGAATGGAGGTACCAAGGCAGACCGAAGGGGCCAATATCCCCGGATGAGAAAGAATGGAGGAGGAGACAACAACACAAATGGGATGGGGCCTGCACGTGCCTAGGGACAAGAAGACCGGCCGACCGGCCATAAACATGAAAGGCAACCTGGGCAGACATGCAACTAACTTCGAGGGGGAAATGAGAGTAATACAAGAGGCCATAGGCTGGGCGGCAAAGGGAGGAAGGAACATCCTAATCCTATCAGACAGCTAGGTAGCAATTCAAGCCACCGCAGGGCTGAGCCAAAGCAACTACTCACTTAGGACCCACATAGAAAGAAACATATGTGAAAGCCTCGCACACAAGGCAGCAGGGACAAAAGGCCTAGGGTGGGTTCCGGCACACATAGGCATCCCAGGGAATGAAAGAGCAGATGGGAACGCCAAAGAAGGAGCCCAAAGCACAGCAGAAGGTACCGACCACCTGTCATACTATGGGCTCAAAGTGCACATCAAGAACAGGGAGCGATAGGAGAAGAAAGAGGACAAGACCCATTGGAGAGGGAGGGCCCTCAGGGCCTATGCACAGCTTCGGAGCAATAGGGGCCCCTTTAGAGCATGGAGCCACAGAATCAGGCTGGCAAAGGACAGCAAGTGCAGAACATGCGGAGGATAGGAGGAGAGTGGGAGCCACGTAACCTTTGAATGCAGGGAGAACGAAGAAGTCAGAGCGGAATATGGAGTTGCCGCCGAGTCAAGGGACTGGGAGGAAATAGCCCGCCCAGAAGAGTTCTTCCAGAAAATCCAGATCCCAGGCTGCGAGGATTGGGCGGACAGAGAAGAGGGCAGATGAGTGGGAGAGGGAGGGCAGAAGGGGAGAGCAGAGGGAGGCAGAGAGGGGGGGAGGCGAGGAGGAGAGGGGGAGAGGAGGGAAGTAGCGTAGCTAGTTTCGTAGATGGTCCGGTCGCCATGCCTTCAAGGCGCACGCGAATAAACATGATTTTAAAAAAAAAAAAAAATCAATAGCCACGGCATCAATCACAACAGCCGCTTCAACTGCAACAACAATTGCAACAACAACAACGACAACATCTTAACCAACCGCAGCACCTGCACTGCACGTACGCCATGAACGTGTCGCTGCCGACGCCAGCCAACCTCTCCTCCCTCCCCAACGCAAGACCCAAGCAACGACAGGAGCTAGAACCGGCCACATATCAGCGCACCCGTCCCCACCGCCCCTACTGACGACCGCAGTCCGAACAACGAGAACGTGGGCAAGATCGTGCACTTCCTCCAGCAGAGCGAGCAGGGTACCAACATGGCCGATAGCCTTGGCATCGTGGACCCAAACAAATCGCTCCTCAGCCTGCTTGCACAAGCGCGGGACGCGCCGGCACAGCAGCCACAAACACCCGGCAGCCCGTTCCGCAACGCCGCTGGCCTCCACCTGCGCTACATTCTCACGCTCACGCCGCCGGTCCTCGTGGTGCGGCCCATGCCGTCCGCGGTGCACGACGCCATCCACGGCTTTGTTGCGCGCTTCATGCTCAATCAGGCGCCCGGCAAAAGCAAGCTGTTGGGGCTCATGGCGCCTGCGGAGCTCGCGGGCCTTGCCGCCTCTCATGGGACGATCGTGCCCCTTCCCGGCGGGCCCAGCAACGGCGGCTACCACGATCCCGTTGCCATTATCCGGCACGGCAACCAAGCGCGCCAAGCAGCGCGCCGTGCAGAAGCAGCCGGACGTCGCCATCAGATACACGCCGCTTGACGACAGCGGCTACAACGCCAGCATTAACAAGCGCGGCCCCTGCACCGCCGACGCCGACCCCGTGTGGCTCTCCCCAACAACGGCTACGACGTGCAGCCGCCAGGAGCCGCCGCGGGGCACGCCACCGTGTTCCCTGCGCTTGTTATCGGGGTGGCGTACGCGGAGACATACGACGACCTGCTCGCCGACTGCGCCGACTACCTTCTATCGGCCGAAGGCAGGATCAAGCTTGCGGTCCTCGTGTGCGTCAAGGACGTGCCCGCGCCACGCACACCGACACGCACCGCCACACCGCCACACCGCCACACCGCCGCCAGCGCCCTCCCAGCCAGGCGGCCTGCAAATGGTGCTGCGCTGCCCCCGTGTATGGGTCCTCCGCGGCGGCAAGCGCGCGTCCGCCGTCTCGATCCCAATGTGTCGCGCCGACTTTGGCGTCCCCGAGCCGCGGTCGAATAGCGCGGATGCCGCGCGAACCATGTGTTTAATCATTCCATTCCTTTGTGTAAACATATTCCTGTTGTTTCTCTTCTTCTTGATTCCCTGCCACCCACCCGGCATCCCACCCACCGGTAGTAATTCTGGCTCTGCCCCCTTGCCATCTCTTTTTTGGTATTATACTTGTTGTTTCTCGGGTTTTCTGCCTTGCTGCCTAAATGTTCAGGGAAATGAAAGTGCTGCTATATCATATTGTTGGACATTCAGGGTATTGACTTGGAGAGGTGCAACGCAGGTTTATACGATTACACTTGTAGTTATCATCTACTCAAAACTTGATGCGTGGTTTTGAAAAAAAAAAGTACAGTCGCAATATATGTGCATGTTTTCCCGTCGTGTATACTTTAAAAATGAACGTAAAACGTTGATATATAATAAAGAGTCATGCATATGAGATAGATGAAGGCTATTGAAAGGCCGCCTGCACCTGAATGCATCAGCAAAGGTTGGTTTGGCGCTGTAGCGACCCCTCCCCCGGATCGTCGCCACCGGCGCTGGCATGGTGCTGTAGAGCCAAATCGACGTCGACACGAGCTGAGGGTAATGGCGCTGCAGCGACACTCGACGCCGATTTGTCGCTACACCGCCAAATTGATCGTCGACTCAAGACGCGGAATCGCATGGAATCATCGACTCGAGGTTGAATCGTCTATCGATCTGTTGCTGTGGTGACACTTCGCCGTCGAGTGTCGCTGCAGCGCCATTACCTTCAGCTCGTGTCGCTACAGGGCCATTACCCTGATCTCGTAGCACTGTAGCGCCATGCCGACGAAATTCAGTAATAAGATGAACCGGTTCTGATGCTGGTCACCATTCTATGCATGCAATCTTTCAATGTGTCCCAAATGGTAGCAAATGAAAACAATAACTATACATCGCCCTGTAAGCACCTCATACTATCTTGATATAAATTAATAGATGACAGTATCTATATGGTATAAAATATGAATAAAGATCAAACATTAGCCACGTGGTTCTTGCAGCATGCATGGGATGTATGTAGGTACTACACAAACATGGATGTGAGAGGTAAGAGGTTATCAGTGTTTCTTTTCTATATTTCCTATTAATTATTTATTATTGGTTAGACTTCTGCTGGCATCACTGTGGATCTCGGCGTTCTGTTTTCTCATGACATTTTTCTTGTTTGTCTATCATCTCCACTTCAGGTTGTGACTGCGTGCCTTAGGTTCTCATATCTTCTTTTACATATGCTCTTATGTACTCCTTTATCGGTCTTCCTGGTTGTATTGTACGATCTCGAAAAAGATACAAATTGTTATGCTAATGATCACCCAATTAATAGTATTGGGAATTTATGGTTAATTTGTTAGTATACCAACATGTCTTTAGAGACTACCCACGCTGTTGACCCTTCTATGATACGCTTGGAATCATTTAGGGTTCCTTTGGAGCTACATCGTAATGACATTGATGCATACTCAAAGGACTCATATTATGTCAAATACACCCCAAACCTCATTCAATTGGTATCAATATCTATTTAAATACATGTCAGATAAGTTGACACTACTTTGAAACTTACAAAACCTTAGAGAGATGTCTTAGATTTTGTCAAGATCTGTTATCCACAGGACTAGATTATTGAAATGAATTATTATAAACTAACAGTAAATACCATGTAGCGGGACACCTTGTGCAATGAGATACTTCTTGGTAGCCAGCTCACGAGGAGAAGCTTTCTTCAGCTCATCATTCAACAGCCTCTTCACTTGATATCAATATCGATCGTGCTATCAGGGTAATCAGAAATACCTCATAAATAGGAAGAAATAATGAGATTAGCGACAAATGTAGTACACAGCAAGGAATACGCCTCCTTAAGACGTACGGCAGAAGTGTATGGTGTCTCCCGTAGCACATTATCCAGGAGAGTCCTAGGCCTCTCTAAATTATGATTTGAAGCCCATGAAGAGTAGCAATTGCTCTCTATGCCACAGGAAAGCACAATGGTCGATGCCTGCAAGAGCTTGGCTGCTATGGGATTCCCAATACAATATCGCATGCTGCGCTCAATAGCCGGATACGTCCTCCAGAAGCGTTAATTACCCTCAAGCATTGATATTGGAGTCAATTGACATATATGCTTCATACAGCGGCATCCAGAAGTAGCTTATAAGTACGTACAGCATCTCAATGAGCAGCGAGCTCAATCAACAGCAGATCCAGACGTTTTGAGACGATTTTACCAGCTCATTGCTTACCAAGTGCACCTTTATCGAATCCAGCCAGCACAGCTGTTCAATTGTGATGAGAAAAGTATTTTCATAGGCAGGACAGTACATATGAAGGGAATTGTAAGCGCTGGAATCCTCCGTTAATGGCATTATGCTTATGGCAATAGCAATCGTGAGTCTTCAACAGCATTGGAGACAATATCAGCAGCCGGAGCTGTGTTGCCTCCTTTTTACATACTTAATGGGGCACCGCATAGTGCAGGCTGGTATGCTGATCATGAGCTGTCTGAGGAGGAAGCAACCTATGCAGTACAAGCAAATGCCATAATGGATGTGTAGCTGGGAATGGCATATATGTCACATCACTTTGATGAATATACTGCAGCAGTGATTGGGGGGGGAGCAGGGGAGGGTTGGCAGATGCTACTGTATGCTAATTGTTGATGGCCACAAATCGCATATCTCATGGCAAGCTGTCCAATATTGCCTAGATCACCATATACGACTCCTATGTCTCCCACCACACTCAGCACACGAGCTGCAGCCATTGGATGTGGGGATATTTAGCTGCCTGCAAGCATACTATAGTGACGCAGTAAACAACTGGATAGACAAGCATGATACAGGCTGCCGTGATAAGATCCGCAAAGCCAAGTTCCTGCATCTCTATACGCATACTCATAAGAGGGCATTTACCCTGGAATGCATTAAACAAGCATTCAAAACTACTGGCATAATCCTACTCAATGCTCGCAAACGACTCCTACTAGCTCGAGCAAGCTCTATGACAGCAGAAGTAGCAGCAGCAGCAACCAGTTCTGGAACACTACACAAAAAGCGGATGTGGTGGCATAAGCGGCTAAGCTTCAAAAGCAGCTACGAGGCCTCCAGCTTATGCATGGCATGAGTGATATCCAGCTTACGGCTACCCTGCATGATATCCAGCATACGGCAGTGAGTGGTGTAAATCAGCTTGCTCGAGCAGCAATACGAGCACAAGATCAGGCTGAGTACAATCACATGAAAGGTCTAATCCATGAGTAGCAGCATAAGCAGCTCCGCAAAGCCCGCAAGCCAATGCCAGTCAATAAAAAAGCTCTCTGAATAGCACGTATCATAATACGTGATTATGTCCGTAAGGGGCAAGCAAAGCTTGCTGCAGATGCTCAAAAAGCTGAGGAGAAGGCTGCAAGAAAGGCTGTAAGAGAGGCAGCAAAGAAGGAGAGTGGTGGGCATGGACGTAGTGGCCGTGTGAGGGGGCGTGGTAACCGTGGGAGGGGGGGGGTGGATAGGCATGCTGGTGCTAGCACTCTCGAGACTGCTAGCCTCTAAATCACGCCTGTATGTAGTCAATTATGCTGCTAGATTTAGACGTTAGTGATAATAGGTATATTAAGCTAGCTTTGGAGTATATATTACTCGTGATAGAGAGCTCTCCTCTCAATATACATAGGCGGGGGGGGAGGGGAGAGGGGGGAGAGGGGGAAGGAGAGAGGAAGGGAGAAGGCTTGTGGTATTGCTGATTTGAGAGTATATATCTATATCTCGAGAGATGTCCTCAATATGATCAACTATAGCTATATGCATGACATACTCAGATTTCAGCCAATTCTATGATATATTTGTTGAATAGTGGGGGATTTGTATGAGGGAGAGGCTGCCAAGTAAGTGTCTTGCAAGTGTCTTGCAAGTGTCCCACTACTACATGGGGTCCCACCACACGGTATTTACCATTACCTCTAAAGTGTAATTATTTAGATAGTGCAACTATGCCATGCCAGGGCTTGGACTTGTACCTTGCACCCTACGTAAGGCATGTCAAATTACTTTAAAACAGATCAGTAAACTGATGCAATATTATCCCATCTTCATATGATCCTTCTGCCAGCAATGTATAGTATAATATTAATGCATTTACTAGTTGTCAGGATGGAGAAATAATTACTTAGAGTTAGGTATCTCCCATAACTATCTATATATATTGTGCCTAATGGGCTAAAACATAGGCCGATATAAGTATATGAGAAATAGCCTGATGTTCCTGCTTCGCTTGATAAACTAGGGTAATGTATCGCTTACTAGTAATTAATAATCTCTAATTCCAAGTCATTCTGGGATCCTTCTGCATATGTATTGATATTGATTGTTGGCTATGTATGACTCAGTCAAATTATAAGAACAATTCTACTGCTATGATCAACAAATATGATTGTAATATCAAGCAAACATAATATAAATTCGGGAGAGCAGCGGAGCCCGAATTGCTTATAATAAATTAATTATATCATCAGGGGAAATATTTTTCGTAATCGCGTGATTAGTTGCTCTAGGTAATTGTAGGCTGTGTCAGAGCAATTTTCTCTCAAATTTTATATACGAATAGTAGCTGATAATAATTTTAGAAATTCAAGAAAAATTATGTTTAGAGGGCTGCAGCTTTGAATTTCTCAAAGGAGAATATTTTTCTAAAAGTTTTGTTAGCAAAAAGTCGCTCGATCACAAATGGAGAAACTCTTGCTCTAGAGTATAAGATCCGCTTGATAAGGGAAATTATTTCCCCCTGATGATATTCTATATTAGGTATAGTTATATTGAGCGAGCGTACTCTGTATTGATTATTAACATAGCCCTGCAATGTAATAGCTGTAAATAGGATAGAGTGATTGTATTTTCCTATTTTCTTTAAACTAATATTTCTTTCAGGGCTGTTGGTAATTTGAATTATTTTTTCTGTCATGAGCATCATTAATAAATTGCAAATTATTTTCTTGGTTGTGGAAGCAAATATATAGCATTGTTACTATCACGTTACAATTCTCATATCATAGGTAGATAGTTACCTACCTCTAATATATGCAAAGTTCAAGTAAAGGTAGGGGGAGGGAAAACCTGCTACCTACAGATATTACAAAGATTATACATTATTGGAACAGGTTAGGGTGGAACAAACATCTTATTTAGATCTATACAATTGTGAGTAATAATACTCATGTATCTAAAATGCACTATTTGTAATACGGCACTACTATAATACTAACCATACTTGTACTGTATAATAGTTCCAGAAGGTAATAATTCAATACACAGACTTCACTTCACGGTAATCTATGAGCATTATCTCCATCTCTCTTGTAGTTTCCTTCCAAATAAGTCAAAGAATTTGCTTCATACTGGCAATATTAATACAGATTTCTTTACTACAGGTAAAGTAAGTAATCCTTCAATTACATGCCTGTCAGCATAGACTGTACTTATCATCAGCATTACAGTACTAGGTTTGATACGTGCAGCATGGATGCTAGTTAATGTTATTATAAATGCCATTAATTCAAACATCTTAATTTCTCTGTACCCAATAGTTCGAATACCTATCCTGGGGCAACTTATTACATTCTATTGGTTTTTGCTTTCCAAGCAGTCTTTGCCTTCCTCCATCAGGATTTAGATCAGCCCACCTACCTGCATATATGCATATCTACCTCAGTATTAGCACTGTATGTATGCTATTACCTACTTACTAGTGCCAGCTGCCAAGAACACACCTAGGTATTTATTGTTTATCCTATGGGATTAAGTATTACTTTTGAATGAATATAAATATTTCACACCATTGCCAAAATATAGGAGGAAAATGGTAAATGCTATATATGTCAATCGATGCTAATATCAACCTCGGGCTAGACTGTTCAATGAAACCATGAAACGTATATGTAACCATACTCACAATGAATACTGGGGATAGAATTCACATCAATGAACACCCCCCCCTCTTGGTTATTAGATACAAATTAATTTAATGTATAATTAGTCCCATTTGACACTATATATACATTCCCTGGATGGCCATAATATATGGATATTAGTTATTAGATAAGAGTGTATGGCTAAAAACCAAGAAAGAATACTCAATTCCAAATACATAATTGTAACATCTATTACACACAGCATAGGTAGAAAGAGGTAGGCAAAATGTCTTGAAGGATGTAGGAATGATTTATATCCATCTCTATTTAAGCCTACAAACCTACGTCCTTCCTTGCAAATCCAACGGACATGCTATGACAATGAGAAGATATCACGAATATATGACGCATGTATGCCAGTTGCAAAAACTATAGATTCTTATGTCATCTGTTATGAAAAGCTGCTACTAGGCTTGGATAGGACTGCGAGCACCATGGTTTGAAACTGGCTGGAGGATGCTAAAGTTAACAATACCTTGCCAGTGTTATAGTGCAAGGATGCAACTCCACAATGTCTCTATGCTAGACGTCGGGTGGTAATATACCCAACTCCACTACTGCTTCTCGCTGTAGTTCATTTGTATAGTTACCTGCCGGTATACCGAATTCATCCTGCAATGTAGATGTAGCATACTATAGTACCTATGAATATAGGTACCTATCCTTTGATTCTAGCTGGCCGTACCAGTTGCAAAGAAACAGTAATGCTGTTGGTCCCGAGAAGTAGGTGATATAGATATAAGTACGTAGGGGAGCTACAGACCCTCTACTATGGGAAATATGTAGGCTACCTACTAGAATTCATAGAACGTACACCTAGGCAGTTAAGCAATTCGAAACCACTTGTCAATACAATATGAAAAAAATAGTCACAAGCTGATATCAATTGCAAGGCTGTTGATTGCAATTGATTGAATCCAACTTTCTACATCTAAGGGTATATAATTATAAGTTAAATGAATTTAGTTGAAGAAAACAATGGTCTGATTTTACAAGGTACTTGGTGCTGAATGTGGTGGAGTAATCGACGTCCTCAGTCATTCTTGACAAAGCTGCAGTGCACTATTCCAACTCGGGCACATTTGTCAACAGCTTGGGTAGTAAATAATGCTCACCGTTTGGATTGTCAGCCATAAACAGCTGCCAAATTTTTCAATAGGGTTTGAATTTTGGTTTCAAATAGTATCCATACATCCCAAGTATATATATATATCTTGTGCTAAATTGCAAAGCCGTAAAGAAAAAAACCATTTCATATGCGCAATATCCACTACAATCGGGGATATTATCTGTGCCTATAGACTAGCCTATCCATCCTTTCTTTTTTTTCCTGCCCTTTTTTTACATCACAGCCGTGCAATTAGTAGCTTAAGTAGCTAGGCATGAGGACCAGTACAGAGAGCTAAGGTATATATGTAGGGGGAGAGGGCAGAAGAAACCCATCATGAAAAAAAAAAAAAAAAAAACATGTAGGAAAAGAGTGTGAGACTTTTATATAATAATGATTTCCATGGGTCTGTATAACAAGAATTATCTTGGACATGCATACACATTATTCTATTTCTCTGCTTTTGTTCCATTTCAAATAAGGAGTTGGGTGGATCTGGAGTAGTCAAATGCTGCAATTTACAAACAACAGAATAAAAAAATACATAGCTTATCCTATATTATTAACAATACTTAATCCTGTAATTGTAATTATAATCTTGCTAGCGTAATTTCAATGCTTACAATGGCAATATAAAATTGCATGTCTAATTGAGATCAATCAGGTAAATCCAGGGATGGGACGTCTATAGGTATAAATCTTCTATGAGAAATCTTTAAATTAGAAAGGCTCTACTTATATGGTTTTGTCTTTAGCAATCAAATATTGTGGAAATTTGAAAAATATAGAAGCTGAGTATCTATCATGCTCATATTTTAGCACATGATTCTACAAATTCACGTTGGCTACTCCAGGCTGAAAATAGAATTGGTATGGGAGACCTCCACCTAAGAAAGTCATATGCCTAGCTGCACACTACATTTGCAAAGGCTGGAAATTGATGGAAGCTTGCTAAAAAGTAAACAGTTATAATGTCTCTATTTGGCCATTTTCTATATTTCCAAGAACTAATTGTGAGTGCAAGGTAATCGAAACTACTGAACTTCGGAATGATGACCCCTTTACAGGCAAAAATTCAAGTTACTTTAAATAATTACTTTTGCCATAATAGATTTATATCATAAAAGATTGCTTTGGCGTTGTAGCAACATCCTTCCTCCTTGTTGCTCTTAGTACTGGCATGAAGTTGCAGCAACATGGGCTCAGGGTAATGGCACTGCAACAAAATCGATTGTCGACTAGACCTTGAGTTAATAATTCCATGCAATTCTGTGTGATTCCATAGTAGTCGATTTGACACTATCAGTACAGTAGTGACAGAACTTCAGGGTAATGGTGCCATAGTGCTATTCCAATGAGAAGTTGGCGTTGTAGCCATAGCTTACTGCAAATGGTGCTGTCATTGCCATGACACCGATCTCGCTAACTCGATCTTTGCTAATCCTTAATATATAGCTCGAAATAAATGGAAATCTCAAAATGCATTTTAATGTGTTGAAATATATAGTTCTTGCAACCTCGTATCAATTTCGCATTGCAGGCACACTCTCTACAGTAGTATGGCACACCCTTTATAGATTTTCTGGTTCTTGTGAAGACTCTATTTGAAGGCATGGTTTGTAATCTCTTTATTAGCTAGATATGCCTATGAGCTTTCTCTTTTTCTCTCTCTTCTTGTTACGCTCTTCTAATAGCCACGCAATATAAATTGATTGATGTATATTTTAATATATTGGATTAGAAATTGAAAATACTTATGGAGCTTAAAAAATTAAGATTTCTGATTTGGGTTTTGTTTTAAAGCTGTCTAGTAAATCTACTTGGATTAAAAACTGCATTTACTCTACTCTTAATAATTAGTAGATCCTAGATTAAAAGCAGAGCTGCCCTTACTTGCTAGGGCAGAGATCCAAGTTCAATCAAGCAAATATATATGTTGACCTAGTAGTCTCCATACCTAGAAAGCAGAGGCTATCATGGCAGCCTGCAAATCACAAGTTGTGTTTTTCAAACCAGAATTTCAATGTCTGTCGTGAATTTTTAACATTACAAAAGAAATTACAGTGCGGCCAATTCTAGATTTGAAATAATCAAAAGCACTTTGAATATTTACTAGTGATTTAATTTCCAACAATAAAATAAAGCAGAAAGTAAGTATTATATCTTACTTAGACCTCTTATAATCCACTCTTAGAGGTAAATAGAAAAAGTAATATTACTGACTATCTAGAATTCTATATCAAAAAAGCCAGCAGTTTTCTATCTAGTTCTATTGTATATAGTGTTAAATAAGTAATGGCAAAAGCTTAACAGGAGGACATCCTAAGCTTGAATCAAGTATGATAGTCTAAAAAACAATAGTTTATATTTCAATTCTATGACCAAGTATTGGATCCTGAGATAACTTACTACATCTCCATATATCGCTACTAGTCATCTATCCTGAGATAGACGTTATAGTATAGGGGAACTACCTACTTATTAAATAATAGTAGAGCTTAGTTGAAATTATACAACTTCATATAATCAATATAGGATATATATAACTAAATTGGCATCATACTTCTAGCATATATGAACAATTCTTATTTTTATACTCAATAGTTCTATTGCCTTATCATCAATAATATAGGAGACTATATTAGCAAAGATCGAGTTAGTAATATTAGTGTACATAAAATAAAAGCATCTATCCTTAGTACTTAACTAGATTACTTTCTCAGCTCATTCTTATACTTTGTTCTTTATTTATCTCCTTCTCACCTCAAATCAACTATAATAGCTATCTATAATTAATATTTCTAGGAACAAAGCCTAGTTTTTAATATTCATATTGTTTTTTGAAATTATACATATCAAAGTGTCCTTCATCATATAAAATCTGCCTAGATTCTGCTAGAAATGGTATAAATATAGGCTACATTTCTAAGATATCACTTAAGTGATAGGAATCAATAGCTTTATAGGATTTTACTAGGAGGGCAGTGATTAGGCAATAGCTTACTAAATAAAACCTTTTTTTACAAATTATTACTTGTGATTAGGTCATTAGCTTTGCCGATTGGTAGACAAGTACAAATAAAAGTAGTGTACATAAATCCAAGACAGCACAGGATGTCAAAAATATAATACTAAGTATATCCAAACTAGTATCAATGTAGTGAATGTATTGAATCCTGATTTAATAGATAACAGCTTCAATCTTCTTAAGAATTCATATATACTAGCTATATAATATTGATAGTAGTATTAGCTAGAATCTCATCTTTAGGTGAATAGGCACTAAAGGATGATAGATTTCATGCTATATTGTAGATTAATTATATTTATCCTGATATCAATATAGCAGTAATCTTACTAAATAATGGAGAAACCTTGTAATAGCTACTAGAATTCTAAAGAAATGCCTAGAAAGGAGTTAGTACTTATTAATGCAGTAAAGAGAAAAGTATACAGGCTAGTCTCTAAATACGGATTCAGATGACCTGTCTTTAATATTCAACTTGAGATTCTAACCTTATGGCCCTACCTATCTATATCTAGGGATTAAATACTGATTCGACAAGATTATGGGAGGTCTGTTGGGTGGTAATTGGAGTTTAGCTTGCCTTAGATAAATATAGATATCAATACTATCTGGTATATATTTTGAGTCTCATTATTATGTACCACCCTTAAACTCTCTAACTACAATAGCTCTATAGAAATAAATAAATCAAAATAAGACTATGAAATATATTTCGTCCTCAATTGTTGACACCCTATAGTATATATATTTTTATCTTGAGACAGCTCTATAGATTCATAAGGTCAGATAGAGGCTTATAACAATTATTCAAAAAGTGTAGAACTATTACCTATAATTAGGTAGTATAGTATAACTATAGAATGAAAGAATCTCACAATTTTACCAGAACTTATAGCACGTAAGTGTGAAGCTAATTCCTTGTCTATTCATTATTCACGGCTAGGTGCTTCTTATATAAGGAAAAGATAAAATATATGAGAATGAATGAATAAATATCCGTGCTATGGCCCAAACATTATCCCTCTGTTGCCTGATACCATTCATCTGTCGCCTCTTCAAGTTCCTCTACTAGCTCCTCCATTCCTCCAATTATATAATCGCTTGATCACCTAATTTCTTACATGCTCTCTTAATTATACAATCAAAGTATCAATCCCAGTATCCCTATAAATAGCCTTCCTGTCCATTTTCATACTCCTTCTCTATTGCCTAACTGAATCATCAGACCAGCAATACCATTGTCAAGGGTGTTAATTCTATCATCCTGGCTATTTCCTTCAATTTAGTAAGCCTCAAACCTGTCACAAGTTTGGTTAGCATATCTTCAAGATTATATTCTCCTTGTATCAATAGAATCTCTAGCTCTCTAGTGTCAACGCATTCTTAAATGAATTGGTAGCATCATTTAATGTGCTTGATTTGGTTGTGAATTTCCAGATTGTAGATGTAGCTAATAGATCCTTTGTTGTTACTATGAATAGTGATGGAGCATTTGTGATCGAAGAATAAGATCATCTTCCTTGTCCACATGCCCTTTTGAGTCACTTTGGAGAGACCGATTTATTTGGCGTCAGCAGAGAAAAGTATAGTAATATCTTTCTTCTTGGTTTGCTATCCGAGCACCGTTCTTCCGGATATTACTAGTATACCACTTATAGCTTTGTTTTCCCATTTCTCTTATCTGGCATCTATATAGATTTGGATATTTCCTAGCTTTCTGATAGTGATTCCTGCAGATCGAGTTCCCTAAAGATACTATATTATGTGACTACTTTTTAGGATGTAAACCTTTGTAGGTCTTATAGCAACCATATATAACTTGTTCACTTCATATTGAATGTCTGGTCTCCATATCCTTGGTATGTATAGTAGTTGTCTGATGGTGACCTGAAAGGTATTAACATCGGCTTTAGTGCTGTCACCTCTATTATTAGGTCAATGCAAAAAGGAATTTGATGCTCCTTTGTTGACTTTATAGTCTGCAGCCAGAGCGGGAATTGCTTATTCTCCAGTAATACATACTGTGTTGTTTCCCTAGGCTAGGTCCATGCCCAAGAAGGTGGTAGTAGTTCCTTTGCACTCTAGGGTGAAATAGGCTGACATACTGTCATCCTAGCTTCTCATTGTACTTGACAACGTAAGAGCTATCTGGAGGTCATCTACATGAACAGACAATAGTTCCTGCCCCCTTTTGTAGATTCTCATGTTATTAAGGCATTGCACAAATTCAAGTCCTTTGCATATATCATCTGGTACTTTGTTCTAATTATACATTGCCTGCTTTGTACCGTATAGTTATTTTTCCAATCTTTAGGCTTTTTCAAGAGTTGCGTATGGGTCTACAAAGTATAGCTCTTCTTAGCTGGGACTATTGAGAAAGACTTCTTGTACATCAAATTGTTTCATAGTCAGTCCCTGATTGATTGCCAATGATGGCACTATTTGCCAGGACACCTTCTGGCAGACTCTAGCATAAGTTCCTTTGAGATTGTAGTCAACTTCCCCTCTTTGAGAAAAGCCTCTTACTCTTAAATGTGCCTTGTATCTTTTGGGGTCTGATATTGACCACTCCAGTTTTTCTCAAAGTACTCATTTTATATTCATGATTTTCTTTCCTTTTGGTAGTTGGTTAACCAAGGAATAGACCCCATATTTTTGCAGTTGTTTGAGATCCTGTTTTTTTGCTTGGTCCCAGAACTAGATATTGGGTCATGCTAGCACCTCAGTTATAGTGAGGTGCACATAGTTGTTATGCAATCCCCTATATATATATTTGGGGTCATTCTGGAGCGTTAGTCCTAGTACATTGGTATTAAATCATGCCAGCCTCTATTCAGAGAATTATGGAGGTGGCGGCAGCCAGACAGGCACTGTTGGAAAAGCTCCTAGGAGTAGTGATAAGTGAGGAAATGAGGGTGGCAGAGGTGGCCTTTCCATCTTATATTGCTGTAGTAGTATTGGCCAATGTTTCAATGCCATTGGTCCTTTTGGGGTTGCATGTTGCCCTTAACTTGTATCGAAATGCGTAGGTGATCCTAGTGGAGTCAGACAAGCTGGCAGTAGTACTGGCAGTACTATGTATATGGTTTCGAGCATGATATTGACTATAGCCTTCCTTGGAATTGGATTTTCAGCCATTGTGATTTGTTGGTTTGGGAGCATGACTTTATATACTATATATATAGGAGTGTATCCCACTATTCTGGCTTTTTCTATTCTGTTTGCCAGTTTTCTGTTGAAGTATGTGAAACAGTATACTTTTCCTCCAAATGATTGGAATTGTCTCCTTTGTTCTACAACATTAGTGCCAGAAATGGTAATCTCCATTATGGTGAGGCCTTCCAGAGATCTGTGTAGAAGCCGATTTTTCATGAATATAGTATACCTGGGTGTCATACCATATAGTGATATAGGTATTTTTCCTTCTGATCGGTAGGTTCGTATTCCTACCAGGAGGGTACAATTTAATCATTTCAGTGACATATTTGTTTGGCTGTGATGAGCCACTATAGGCTTTCTGGTGATGCCTTTACAGGCTAGCCATTCTGTTAGATCTTTCGAGTAGTATTCCTCTCTAAAGTTGCTTTGAAACTATTCAACTTTAGTTTGGGTTATTTTCTCAAGGATTTTTATAAGGGTTTTCAGTGTGTTGCTCGCATCACTTTTGATTCTGATTGCTTTATTGATGGATAACATTAACTTGTCATCCAGTAGTATCAAGATATATTTGTTTCCATTTATGTCTTCAGTAGCCATGGGCCCACATAGGTCTGAGAATATAACTTGTCCTACTCATTTGGATCAGATTACGCAATGGTTGTGCATAGTCAGTCAGGTTGTTTTTGCCATTAAGGAGACTTTGCCTTGTATTATGACATTGCAGAGAGCTTTCAGTACTTCTGGGATTTTTGAGAATATGGGGAAGGGGAGATGTCTGTACCTTCTGTGCTAGTTTATGGCTGTATTTATAGTATTTACTTCTGCTATCTTGATTCTGAATAGGTTCTCTTGTTTTTCTAATAGAATAGTGATACCTTAATAGGTGATTTCATTAGTGGAGCTTCCTAGTTGCATGGTTTCTCCAATTAATATGATTGCCCCAATACTGATAGGTTTGCAGAGAAAGTTCAGAATGAATAGAACCTATATTAAGTTTAGACCATGGACTATTGCTTATCCCATTTTCTGAGAGAATGCTTCTTTACCTTTTGTTTTGACTTCTTTGATGTGGTCCTAGGTTTCGACAAGGTCATTAGTATCATTTCTGATATATATGGAGAAGCAACTGTCTGCCATCCATTCTTGGTTTAAGCTTCCTCCCCCATGGTAGTCGAGAATGAGAAATTCTCCCACTCTTTATCAGTTTTCTCAGAGGTTTTGGTAGTGCTGAGGTGAGTTAAGATTTACTTATTCTAATCTCTATTCTTCATCCAGCAGTCCTTGTCATCATGTGATATTCTAGGCCATCCTTTGTACTTAAAATAATGGCATCCTACGGTGGTAGATATGAATGCTACTACAGTAGAAGTAGGAGTAGAGCTGCTTGTGTCTGTGTCCTTCTTTTTCATGCGATTTGTTAGTTCTCTCAGTCTTAGAGTAACTTGCGCATAAGTAGGCTTTGTAGCTATGGATGTAATATTGTCAATAATATTCTGGTAGATCTGAATATTGGGAAGAGTAGTAAGCAGCATGGATGCTTTCCATGCATCTGTATTGATGAAATTCTGTATGCCTATAGCCAATAAATTTGTACCTGATTGGTTTGAGGCTACTGTTTGCCTAAGGAGGTTCTACCTTGCTTGGAAGTAAGGGATATGGTCGCTGATAGTGGTTTTATGATTACTCCATTTCAGGTTAGTAATGGCTAGGTGTAATGATATGAGATAAGTGCAAGTCTTGCCTTTATAATGGTTTTTAAGTATATTCCATGCTTGATTTGCTTCCTCATATCCTACGATAGGGCTTTTAGGTTCTTCTTCATGGTTGTCTATAATAAGGATTAGTGCCTTGTCAGCATTCTTCTGTAATTCCTCTTTATCTGTTGTTAGTCTGATAGTATCCCTTGTTTTCCCAGATATGATTTTTGATAATATAAGTAGCTGCAGTATCCTTTTCATCTCCATAACCTATTGAGGAGAGTTGTCTTCAGTTTTGAGAGGCATGGATATTTTGGGCTATATTTTGAAGCTGAGGCTATTGTCGCTGCTGGCTGGTGCTATGGTGATAGTATTGCCCATTACTTAATATTTGAATACCTTTGTGACTGAGTATTGAGTTGCTAAGGATATATAGTTGGATAGGGTAATGTGTTCAGCAAGTATGAGATTGGTATTGATGATAGATGCAGGAGTGGTTGGGAGATGAGAGTATCTTGGCACTGGTAGTATATCTAGTAGGAGGGTGTCATAGTATTTTTGATCGAAGTCTCTTTATTTGCAGATACGGATGTGACTGTATCTCATATATTTGATGCCATCAATATTCTAAAACCTTGGCTTATACTTGTTCCGTGAAGAATCCAGTTGGAGAGATGTCCTATATATGAGACTTTGTTCATTTATATCGATGTGTTGTGACCATATAAGAATCTAATACTTTTACTAGAACTTATAGCATATAAGTATAAAGCTAATTCCTTATCTATTCATTGTTCCTGCCCATGTGCTTTTTATATAAGGAAAAGATAACCATATGAAAATGTATAAATACATGTCCCTGACATGTCTCAAAACATTTTTCCTCTATTACCCAATGCCATTCATCCAGCTCCTCTTCAAGTTCCTCCACTGACTCCTCTATTCCTCCAATCACGTAATTGCTTGATCACCTGATTTCTTACATAGGATTGTTATCAATTCATAATATTTGTCTTTATCTGCCTTTCTTGAAATTTCTCTTTGTCTTTTTATATGTTATTGTTTTAATATACCACAATGATAAAGAGAAAAGAACAATTACTTCATTCATATTATACATGTTATAAGTGATAAAATCTCGAGTCCTATTTTGAAATATAGAAGAACCTAGAAAAATAACCCTATAATCTTTGATAGTGTAAGTTTGATTTGTCATTTGTAATACTATAATTAAGCTCTTTCTTGCAATAGATATCTCCTATACAGTAACAGTATCGAGATTAAAGCACATATATATATGGCAATATAACCTATCACAGAAATACATATCAAAATTTTATATTGAATTGTGAACCTTCATACTTAATATTAATATACCACAAAGTATTAAAGTTAATTTTGATTCATTAGTTACTCCTATTCATTAATTAGTTAGTACTAACCCTAAAACTATATCCATTACAATATTCTAAAAAACTACATGTTAAAATAAATGTGGACTTACAGATTGTCTATGGGGCTATAAAGTCTTCAACTATAAAAGGCAAATATTGTAAAAGTAAGGAGTAAGTTGTATAAAAATAGCTTCCAGGAAGGAATGTAGAGTTACTACTTGACGGCCTGAATCGATTGCACCAGGTCCCAGGACCTCAACTTGAATATTGGTGGAGTTGTGCACAACATAAGTCAAAACCGCAATGGTCGCACATGCTAGAGTGCAAGCAGCGCATGGTCAACCACCAACGTGGAGTTGTTAGAGTTGTTCCTGGAGGAGTTCAACATGTTCGTTCGATTGCAGGTGGTTGCAGAGCTCTAGCATTAGTATCGGTAGAGTTTCATGCAACATCATCCAACCTAACGGTTCTGCGTTATTCCGACGACTATCAACACTCGAACCCACAAGCACACACAACAAGCACTCCAAAGTCATACCTTCACAGTGGAATATAGGCCTACTTGACGGCCTGAATCGATTGCACCAGGTCCCAGGACCTCAACTTGAATATTGGTGGAGTTGTGCACAACATAAGTCCAAACCGCAATGGTCGCACATGCTAGAATGCAAGCAGCGCATGGTCAACCACCAACGTGGAGTCGTTAGAGTTGTTCCTGGAGGATTTCAACATGTTCGTTCGATTGCAGGTGGTTGCAGAGCTCTAGCATCAGTATCGGTCGAGTTTCATGCAACATCATCCAACCTAACGGTTCTGCGTTATTCCGACAACTATCAACACTCGAACCCACAAGCACATACGACAAGCACTCCAAAGTCATACTTTCAGAGTGGAATATAGGCCTACTTGACGGCCTGAATCGATTGCACCAGGTCCCAGGACCTCAACTTGAATATTGGTGGAGCTGTGCACAACATAAGTCCAAACCGCAATGGTCGCACATGCTAGAGTGCAAGCAGCGCATGGTCAACCACCAACGTGGAGTTGTTAGAGTTGTTCCTGGAGGAGTTCAACATGTTCGTTCGATTGCAGGTGGTTGCAGAGCTCTAGCATCAGTATCGGTCGAGTTTCATGCAACATCATCCAACCTAACGGTTCTGCGTCATTCCAACAACTATCAACACTCGAACCCACAAGCACGCACGACAAGCACTCCAAAGCCATACTTTCAGAGTGGAATATAGGCCTACTTGACGGCCTGAATCGATTGCACCAGGTCCCAGGACCTCAACTTGAATATTGGTGGAGTTGTGCACAACATAAGTCCAAACCGCAATGGTCGCACATGCTAGAATGCAAGCAGCGCATGGTCAACCACCAACGTGGAGTTGTTAGAGTTGTTCCTGGAGGATTTCAACATGTTTGTTCGATTGCAGGTGGTTGCAGAGCTCTAGCATCACTATCGGTCGAGTTTCATGCAACAACATTGAGCGTCACCTACATGCAACTTTCTGACAACTATCAACACTCGAACCCACAAGCACGCACGACAAGCACTCCAAAGTCATACTTTCAGAGTGGAATATAGGCCTACTTGACGGCCTGAATCGATTGCACCAGGTCCCAGGACCTCAACTTGAATATTCGTGGAGTTGTGCACAACATAAGTCCAAACCGCAATGGTCGCACATGTTCGAGTGCAAGCAGCGCATGGTCAACCACCAACGTGGAGTTGTTAGAGTTGTTCCTGGAGGAGTTCAACATGTTCATTCGATTGCAGGTGGTTGCAGAGCTCTGGCATTAGTATCGGTCGAGTTTCATGCAACATCATCCAACCTAACGGTTCTGCGTTATTCCGACAACTATCAACACTCGAACCCACAAGCACGCACGACAAGCACTCCAAAGTCATACTTA